>JAIOJX010000027.1:21775970-22233470 GCA_022376925.1 Tragulus kanchil | reverse complement strand
CTGAGGCTGCCCGGCCACCTGCACCGGGGATGGCGCGGAGGGCTGAGGTTTGCAAGAATTGCCAAATGTTACCATCTTGGGCATTTTGTCGGCCTCCCCAAGAACTTCAGGAAGAAGTAGAAGTGGAGGAAAACAAACTGGATCAATCACCAGTCCTGAAACAGAAATAGTAAAGCTCTCCCCCATCATGAAACAATGTACAACCAGGAGGAACCAATCCTTCCAGTCATAAAATATACGGAAAACAAATGGATCACTCCAGTAGATACTTCACTCTTAAGATTTTGGTCCTTTAGGACTGTTACACAAAAGGTGAGATAAATACGGAGAAAGCCCATTTTAACATGTTGCACACGTTAAAAATCCACTACTAAAATCCATGCATATCTAAAAATGAAATACAGAACGGGAGAAGACTCAGCACAGGGCTGTGTTTACTCCCCGCCATGCCTGAGTTGAGGTCTGGCCTCCCAGGAACTCAAGAGACATTCTTTTTTCTCTCTCTCACTTAGAGAGTCTGAACGATCCCTTCATACCGGCAAGGAAGAGGAGAGGACCGCACCTGGCTCCAGTCTCCTACGGTGAGACTGTCCTCCCTTCAGTTAACCCGCCGGTCGGTTCGTCGAGGTGGTGTCCACGCAGCAAGGTGCACACGTCTCAAGGTCCTGCCTGGGGGAGACGCAGCACTCGGCCAGTGCCCCGGGGCCCCCCTCTGCCTCCTCCCAGTCCTTCGCCACATCCCCCAGCAAAGACTTCCCTGACTCTCCACCCAGTAAGGCAGTTTTACCTGGTAGAAACTTCGTATGAATGGAATCATACTCCTAGTCTGGCCTCTGGTACTCATCGCTGTGTCTGAGATCCATCCACGGTCATTCTGTGGCCTCAGCTTTTTGCTATGGGTAAGTGGAGGCTAGTTGCTTTCCGAGGCTGGGCGGGTTTCTGCTATACCTCCAGGGGAATCAGTCCTAAGTCCGCAAGGGTCCCCCGCCACAGGATCTTCCTCCCACCCCCATCGCATCCCACCCCTCTCGGTGGTCACAGGCGCCGGGTTGGGCTCCCTGGGGAATTCAGCCCCCGCCCAGGCTGTCTGGTTACATATGCTAATGTGTGTGCTTCAAGGCTACTCGCAGCTCTTCCCGCCCTCTGGTCTCCACAGATCTGTTCTCCACACGTGTGTCCCCACTGCTGCCCTGCAGACAGGGGCATCTGGACCATCTTTCTAGATTCCATATGCATCCATGCATTAGGATACCACACTGGTTTATTTCTTCTCACTTCCTCCACTCTGTATAACTGGCTCTGTTGTCTTTTTAATGACGGCTTCCACGCCTGTGCTCCCCTCTCTGGCGCCCTGGCCTCGTTTGGCTGTTCCTCACCTCTGTTTCCACTCTTCTGTGTCTCGAGTGCGTCTCCAGGTCCCGTCCCGCGTCACCACTGTCTTCGGAGAGCCCCACGGGCCGGTCCTCGGCTCCAGGGTCAGGCCGCAGGGACGCTCCCTCCAGCTTCCCTTCGCCGTCATCTTGCTGAGCCTCGCCTCATCTTCAGCTGCTCCTCTCCATCCCCGAGACCCTCCTTGTCCCCCTCTGTCCTGCTTCGACCTGACTCCCCCGTTGCAGCTCCTTTCCCCGCCTGGGCATCTCAGCCAAGGCCCTCCTGCTCTAGCTCCGCAGCCACCTCCCCGCGGACAGGAGCGTGCCCGCCGCCCGCCACGCTCCCGGCCCGCTCCCTGGGGGACCAGCTCTCTGGGGGACCTGCTCCCTGCGTGACAGGCTGCGGCACAGCTCAGCACCAGCCCTGGTCACCACCAGCTCCCACTCCCCTGCACCCCTACTCGCCCCGCGGCCCCCCTGCATCTGCTGTTTTCTGTCTGTCACTGTTGCCACGGCCCAGCCCTGGGACAGGTCCCTCGCTGCTCAGGTGGGCCTGTCCACCCCGCTGTGCCCACTCCCTTGAAGTCTCTCTCGGACAGATCCGTCGTCCCCTGACAGCCTCTGTCGGGTCTCAGCTGTCGCGCTGAAGGCCTTTCTAGACCTGGCTCCCCGTCAAGGTGGCAGGTAGCAGGTGGAACCCCCAGGGTTCCAGCCACATTGGGCTGTTGATCCTGGCTGACGTCCCCTGGGCACAGGCTCAGTGCCACTGACCACCCCCACCCAGCTAGGGGCCGCGCTGGTCCTCCCTGGTTTGTAAAGGGGCCGAGGGTCCGACTCCACTTAGTAGCTGAACCGCAGTTCAGAGAGGCCCAGTAGTTTGCCGGAGGCCCCTCAGTTGGGGGTGGGCAAGTCGGGAGCTGCCCCTGGGGCAGCCGGCTTCACGGCCTGTTTGTGGCACAGGCGGGCTCACTGTCCCTCTGCAGGCGGGGGCCCTGGGCCACCCCAGGAGCCTCCAGGTGGCAGGCTTCTCCCCTTGCTGGCACAGCCGGCCCCTCCGCCCGCAGGCCATCCGAAGCACCTCATATTCAGCCCTCTCGCTGGGACCAGCAACTCCCCACACCTGGGAGGCTTCCTGGGGCTACTGACCATGTTTCAGGTCATGTTACCCCAGCAGGAATCCATTTTTCTTCTCAGCTTTTATCATCCTCCGATTGATACGAGTTCTCTGGAAGAAAGGACTTTGGTTTCCTTCACTGCTGGTTCCTCAGGACCTCACCTGGTGCCTGGCATTCAGTAAGTATTTATTGAATTAGTGACTTAATTAAGAATGTTACACTTCCTCGTATATGAGCCTCAGCTCCCTACTGGGCTCTGAGCCCCTGGAGGACAGGGACGCCGTCTTCCATATTCTAATTTCATAAGAGTCACTTATCAATGATATCCCCCCAGGGGTGTGAATGATGAAGCCCCTGTTCCCACAGAGTGTCCATATGGCTACAGCTCATGATCTTCCCCTAGGCCATCACAAGACAACGACCCATCGGAGGAGGAAACTAGACCAGAATAATCAGAAATTATTGTTGTTATTTTTTTATGAGTATTTTTTAAAATTTTGGCCTCTTTTATTGGTCCTTCATTTATTTGTGTTCCTCCGTCTTTGTTCTCTGGCCTGCGTGGGCCTCCCATCGCAGCGGCCCCTCCCACCGCAGAGCACCGGCCCTGGGCGCGTGCGCTCCGGCGCGCTGGCTGGTAATTGGACACACCGGCCCAGTGTTTTGAGCATTCTCACATCCCAGAAGAAACTGCTACTGGTAAACTGAACTGGGTGCTTCCCCATTCAGCAGGATCACACAAACCTCTTTCCAGTCTCAACTTATTCTTTTTTTTGAAGTTTTTGGCCATACTGTATGTCACATGGAATCTTAGTTCCCTGACCAAGGGTCAAACCCAGGCCCCCCGCGGTGGAAGCTCGGAGTCTTAACCACTGGACCCCCAGGGAAGCCCCCCAGTCCACTCTTCCAAAACCCCACAGCCTGTAATACCACCCGAAACTCCCACTCAAGAGCCTCAGCGGCTCCCTAGTACCCACGTATCTTAAAATCTCAACTCCTCCACTTGTGAACTCCACTCTCCATCCAGAACTTGTTTCCCTCTCCAGACTCAGCCCCACAATGCCCCACACAAGCCCCTCCATTCAGATGGATTCCTCCTCAGCTCCTCCTGCAGCCTCTCCCCGGTCCCCTACATTCACTGTTCCCTTCCGCCAGCATGTCCTCCCCGCTCTCTACCAATGAATATTCCGCACCCGTCTCCAGGCCCCGCTGTGATGCCCACCCGCCTGCCTCAGTCCCCCTGCCCTTGTGTTCCTGAGGGCAGACCCCACCGCTCATCCCTCTGTGCCGCTCTGGGCTGGACAATCCGTGCCGGTCAGTAATTACCAGGCCGATTTCAACGAGAGAAGAGGTGGAGAGTCTATTCTGATGCATTCTTACTGAGAAGGGGAAGCCTGATGAGTTTAGAGTTTTATTGCGACTAATACATTAGATGATAGTGAAGGCTTGGCAACATGGTGATTGCCTATCAAGACTTCAGCAGCCAGCGCCGACGACCCTCATTCCCGATGAACATTCTTGGGGTAGTTCTGGTGCCGAGGCCAGGCACTGACATGAACAGCAACCACTGATGTCTCCCGACGGCATCAGAGCGCCCGTGGGTGGCAGCCGCCTGGGTGCTCTCCCGGCTCGAGGGGATGGTTTCAGTCCACATCTACCCTCCTGCTTGTCTTGATGGCAGAATGTATTCTCTTCTTTCGGAGCCTTTCGCGATTCATGTTTTCTATCCTGAAAACAAAGAACACAATTATGTGCAGACGCCCAACCAGTGCTTCTCAGAGCGGCGAGAGGAGCTGGCAGCCGAGGCGGCAGGCGCCAGGCCAGGAGCTTCCACTCAGGCCCCAGTCTGCCCGCCGGGCCAGGAGCCTCCACCGGGGGCTCCAGTCTGCCCACCGGCCAGTCGTGGGCTTCACCCCGTCTGCTTTCTTCCCTGGGGAGCCGCTCGCCCACGTGGAGCGGTTCACGGAGCCCGGGGCGCTCTCTGGGACCTGAGTTTCTGGAGGGCAGCAGTCTCTCTGGACGGCTCCTTGGCTGGCTGGCTGGCCTCAGCAATCATGTCTCGAATCTTCTGGAGGCAATCAGCCAGATTTCGGAACTGATAGCGGCTGCATTCGGAGGTGAGGATCAGCTCTCCTGCCCTGTTGATCTTATTTCTGTGCTGCGGAGAACAAAGGCAAAACCTGAGCTCTGCAGAGCAGTGTGAAGTGCCTCTGGTTAAGGAGAAAGGAGGGGGCCAGCTGCTCACCGTGAGGGCCATCTTCTGCCGCACGGGCTCTGCAATCCAGTCGGCGCTTGCCAGGTGGAACCTGACTTCGGCCTTGGAGTTCACTGTAGATAAAGGGAGGGGGCAAGGGTCACTGAGACTCTTGGGCAGGCTCACCATCCGGGTGGCTGGCGGCCACCAGATTCTGAACCACAAAGACGGTGGGATGCCCACCCAGGGATGCACCTGTCCTGTGTGAACTCAGGGAGACGACCCTGGCCGTGGAACGAACCCGCAAAGACAGTGAGGTGCTTCTGGACAAGAATAAACTTCCGGGACTTGCCAGGTGGTCCAGTGGCTCAGACTCCAAGCTCCCAATGCAGGGGGCCAGGGCTTGATCTATGGTCACGGAAACGGGTCCCACATGCCACAACTAAAGATCCTGAGTGCCACGATTAAGACCTGGCACAGCTAAATACATAAATATATAAAAATAAAAGTAAACTTCCAGGCAAATGGATAATCAAGGTCCTACTATAGCACAGGGAACTCTGCTCAGTGTTACGGGGCAGGCTGGATGGGAGGAGACTCTGGGGGAGAATGGACACGTGGATACGCATGGCTGAGGCCGTTTGCTGTCCAATGTTAAGAAACTCATAACATGGCTAATTGGCTATCCTAAAACGGCAGACGCCCAACCAGTGCTTCTCAGAGCGGCGAGAGGAGCTGGCAGCCGAGGCAGGCGCCAGGCCAGGAGCTTCCACTCAGGCCCTCTGCCCGCCGGGCCAGGAGCCTCCACCGGGGCTCCAGTCTGCCCACCGGCCAGTCGTGGGCTTCACCCGCTGCTTTCTTCCCTGGGGAGCCGCTCGCCCACGTGGAGCGGTTCACGGAGCCCGGGGCGCTCTCTGGGACCTGAGTTTCTGGAGGGCAGCAGTCTCTCTGGACGGCTCCTTGGCTGGCTGGCTGGCCTCAGCAATCATGTCTCGAATCTTCTGGAGGCAATCAGCCAGATTTCGGAACTGATAGCGGCTGCATTCGGAGGTGAGGATCAGCTCTCCTGCCCTGTTGATCTTATTTCTGTGCTGCGGAGAACAAAGGCAAAACCTGAGCTCTGCAGAGCAGTGTGAAGTGCCTCTGGTTAAGGAGAAAGGAGGGAGCCAGCTGCTCACCGTGAGGGCCATCTTCTGCCGCACGGGCTCTGCAATCCAGTCGGCGCTCGCCAGGTGGAACCTGACTTCGGCCTTGGAGTTCACTGTAGATAAAGGGAGGGGGCAAGGGTCACTGAGACTTTTGGGCAGGCTCACCGTCCGGGTGGCTGGCGGCCACCAGATTCTGAACCACAAAGACGGTGGGATGCCCACCCAGGGATGCACCTGTCCTGTGTGAACTCAGGGAGACGACCCTGGCCGTGGAACGAACCCGCAAAGACAGTGAGGTGCTTCTGGACAAGAATAAACTTCCGGGACTTGCCAGGTGGTCCAGTGGCTCAGACTCCAAGCTCCCAATGCAGGGGGCCAGGGCTTGATCTATGGTCACGGAAATGGGTCCCACATGCCACAACTAAAGATCCTGAGTGCCACAATTAAGACCTGGCACAGCTAAATACATAAATATATAAAAATAAAAGTAAACTTCCAGGTAAATGGATAATCAAGGTCCTACTATATAGCACAGGGAACTCTGCTCAGTGTTATGGGGCAGGCTGGATGGGAGGAGAGTCTGGGGGAGAATGGACACGTGGATACGCATGGCTGAGGCCGTTTGCTGTCCAATGTTAAGAAACTCATAACATGGCTAATTGGCTATATTCCAATATAAAATAAAAAGTTAAAAAACAAAACCACCACCAACAACAAAAAAAATCAAACTTTTAAGAACAAAATGCCCAGTGCTTTCTTTTGCTTACAATTTATTGGGTTCTGAAAAGAATGTGGCAGAGGGAGGGAGTTCTGTAAGAACGAAGGACCTTTTCCCAGAGCTGGCTGCCAACTCACACTGAGCTGTCCCTTTGTTTAGACTCCCAAGCCAATCCCAGTCCTGGCAACCCACAGCTGAGAGGCTGAGGATCAGACCACATTCAAAAGAATAAAGAGGGTTATTATATAAACTGGCAGTATTTGAGCTTCTGCAAAAAAAAAAAGAAAAACAATCCCTTTGTCTCCACATGAATGTAAACACACAAGCCCTCAAATCCATCGCTGGGCTATGTGTTAAAGTGAGAGGAAACAAGGCGCCCTGTACCTTTGTTAACGTGCTGGCCCCCAGGACCACTGCTCCGACAGTAAGAGATTGTCAAGCGATCTGAAAAACAGAACACACACCGTCGAAATGACTGTCCCAGGGCACGACGTGCAAACTGCTTGTGTACCGTGCACATCAGTCTCCTTCCTCCTCTCTCTTCTAAGGATGCAACGTTCAGACCAGTGTTTCCAGAAGTCGAGACTCAAATCAGGAGTGAGGGACTTCCCCAAGGCCACCCAGACAGCAGAGGATGTGAGACGGCGGCCCAGGCTGTCCTGGGACAGGACGTTCCGCTGATCTGAACGCCCTTGCTTTCGCCGTTTGTTTTAAAGCACGGACTCTTTCAAAAGCTCAGTGGGACAAACTGAGTTAAAGCTGTATTTCAGAGTGCGGTGGATGTGGATGCCCCAGCTGGCAGGCGTGTGTCCTTCCTCTTGAGTTCCACGTGCCTCCCGGGGCTGAGCTCGCTCATGGTCAGGGGATGAGAACACCTGCTGCCAGAGGCGCGCCGCCTGGAGCCGAGAGCCCTGCCTTTCAACGCCGACTCAGTGCCGACTGAACTCTGCCATCCCAGCAGAGCCCGCGGCTTCTCTGGGTCTTGGTTCTGTTGGTCTGTTTAGAATCTGTGAAGGGAGGTTGCTTCCTTCTGCTTTTTTTCCCCCTTTAGCTACGGACTTTATTGTTTGACTGTCTGCAACTATGATTCTATACACTCATTTCCCTCTCCATTTTATGCCTTATTTTCATCAAGAAGTATTTCCCCAAAGCAGTCTGCCTGATCGTGCGTGTGCTGCTCTTGTTCAGGTGCTCAGTCGTGTCTGACTCTTTATGACCCCATGGACTGTGTGTGTGTGTGTAGAAATATATGTGTAAATCACAAATGCAGCTTACTGTATGGAGGCATTTGTAGTGGACTTTTTCAAATAATGACCACATTCAAAAGAATAAAGAGGGTTATTATATAAACTGGCAGTATTTGAGCTTCTGCAAAAAAAAAAAAAAAGAAAAACAATCCCTTTGTCTCCACATGAATGTAAACACACAAGCCCTCAAATCCGTCGCTGGGCTATGTGTTAAAGTGAGAGAAAACAAGGCGCCCTGTACCTTTGTTAACGTGCTGGCCCCCAGGACCACTGCTCCGACAGTAAGAGATTGTCAAGCGATCTGAAAAACAGAACACACACCGTCGAAATGACTGTCCCAGGGCACGACGTGCAAACTGCTTGTGTACCGTGCACATCAGTCTCCTTCCTCCTCTCTCTTCTAAGGATGCAACGTTCAGACCAGTGTTTCCAGAAGTCGAGACTCAAATCAGGAGTGAGGGACTTCCCCAAGGCCACCCAGACAGCAGAGGATGTGAGACGGCGGCCCAGGCTGTCCTGGGCCAGGACGTTCCGCTGATCTGAACGCCCTTGCTTTCGCCGTTTGTTTTAAAGCACGGACTCTTTCAAAAGCTCAGTGGGACAAACTGAGTTAAAGCTGTATTTCAGAGTGCGGTGGATGTGGACGCCCCAGCTGGCAGGCGTGTGTCCTTCCTCTTGAGTTCCACGTGCCTCCCGGGGCTGAGCTCGCTCATGGTCAGGGGATGAGAACACCTGCTGCCAGAGGCGCGCCGCCTGGAGCCGAGAGCCCTGCCTTTCAACGCCGACTCAGTGCCGACTGAACTCTGCCATCCCAGCAGAGCCCGCGGCTTCTCTGGGTCTTGGTTCTGTTGGTCTGTTTAGAATCTGTGAAGGGAGGTTGCTTCCTTCTGCTTTTTCTTCCCCTTTAGCTACGGACTTTATTGTTTGACTGTCTGCAACTATGATTCTATACACTCATTTCCCTCTCCATTTTATGCCTTATTTTCATCAAGAAGTATTTCCCCAAAGCACAGTCTGCCTGATCGTGCGTGTGCTGCTCTTGTTCAGGTGCTCAGTCGTGTCTGACTCTTTATGACTCCATGGACTGTGTGTGTGTGTGTAGAAATATATGTGTAAATCACAAATGCAGCTTACTGTATGGAGGCATTTGTAGTGGACTTTTTCAAATAATGACCAGTCCACCTATGGTCAAGACGGCCCCACGTCACAAGGCTATCACGAGCTCTCCGGAGCGGCGGCCTCAGCATTTTCCTTTTCCTTCCTCTTCCCAGCAGTGCTGGAAGGGCTCCCCTGCTGCACCCTCAAAGACAGTTGCTTCACCTTCACTGGGCTGGAGAGGGATGCGTGAGAGGTGCAGGAAACGACCATTTTTTTCCAATAAAACCAAACTACTCACCTACAGGAATGTCATGGCTGCCTTGCTTCGCATCATCCTGTAATGTAACAGACAGACACCGTGTCAGAGAAATACTACCAGCTGGGCAACGCCTAACCGGTCCAGGGCGACAAAAAAGTAACGATGTAAAGCCACAACGGGAAAGTAATACACCTATTTTCAGGTCCCCAGTTATGTCGTATCAGGATGACAGAAAAAGTGTCCCCAGGCTCCAGAGGTGACGCCTCAGAAACACTCTTTCTGACTAGCGAGTGTGCCTTGAGGCTTTGTGTCCAGCTGAACTTCCCACACCAGGACCTCCCGCCTCCACCTCTCCTGAGTTGTTCCTCTAGAACCTTAAATTCTCCTGTCCCCAGGCCCCATGCAAACATCACCCACCCTGAGGCCTTCCGGGCTCCCAAGCTCAAAGCACCTTCACCTGTCCCGGCTCTGGCTGCCCTCATCCCTTCTCATCTTAGGATTGTCTGGAGGTGAAATCCTCATCGTACGCCACCTCCGCAGCGCCGGAGAGCCTGCAGTGCCCTGCCTGAAGCATGCTCTTGCCCCCTCTTCTGAGCTGGCCTCTCCAGTTTCCTCTGACTTAACCGTGACTCTTTCACTCTCCTCTGCTTGCTCTTTGCAACCTTTACACGCTGAAATGTCCCTGAAATCTTTTCTCTTACACTTTCCCTAGCACATTCTGGGGAAAATATCCATAGAAAATATATTTGTTGATGACTCCCAAGCTTTTAGCTCAAACTCAAACGCACACCTTTCTTCACCTCCACACTTGCAGAGCCCACTGCTATTCAGTGTCTCCTCTTACGTGCCTAACTGATGCCTCAAACCTCGGGTCTCCTCAAAGAAGACGTCCCTTCCCAATGACAGGAAGCAGCTCCCCAGCTCTCCTGTCAAAGTGCTCTGGTCCAGTCTTTACTTCTCACTATATGACAAGTTTTCCCCATGTATTTACTATCTGCTCCTTCTGCTAGAACATAAGCTCCATGGAGCAGGAATTGTTTTATCGTGGCTGTATCTGCAGTGCCTGAAACAGTTCCTGACACAGCAGGTACAAAAGAAACTTTTTTTTGAATGAATGAAAAGGCAAACGAATGAATGTTATTGCCACTCTCTCATTTCAGTTAATGGCAACTTAATCCTTCCATGGCTTAGGGCCCTAGAATTCCTCTCTTATTTCTCACTTCTAGAAAATTCACTGGCACGTTCCATAGGCTTTCCTTCAAAATGTATCTAGAATCTGGCCAAGTCTTACGACTCCCGTTGCTTCCATCCTGCTTATCGTCCAACCCCCCTCCCCACCTAGGTCTCAGTCATGGCATGTGGGATCTATTAATAGCTCCCTGACCAGAGGTGGAACCTGGGCCCCCTGCTTTGGGAGCTCTGAGTTTTAGCCACTGGACCTCTAAGGCAGCCCCTCTGCTTATCGTATTATTCCCATTTCCTGTCCTTGCCATTCTGCACTGTTCTCTAGAAGAGCGATCTTTGTAAACCTACGTTAGATCATTCCACTCCTCGGCCTCCATCACATTCAGAGTAAAGCTGAAGGCCTATAAGCCATAAAAACAGGCCTCCCCTCACCCCTCTCCTCTTCAGCTTCATCTCTGACTCTGCTGATCAGACACACCGGCCTGTTGGCTGTTCCTTGAACCAGTGGCACATGCTACCCCTTGAGAGGCTGGCACCTGCTGTTCCCCCTACAAAGGACTCGGCTCTCCCCACTCTTCTCATGGCTTGCTGCCTTGTTTCTTCCAGGTCCTGACTTAAGTTTCATCTTCTCAGAGGCCTCTTCAGATTATCCCATTAAAACTGTAACCCCACCTGCTACCTTAGCACTTCTTCCTTCTGAGCTTTATTTTCTCCAAAGTATATGATGCATACTCTGTATTACTTTTTTGCCTAACTGATGCCTCAAACCTCGGGTCTCCTCAAAAAAGACGTCCCTTCCCAATGACAGGAAGCAGCTCCCCAGCTCTCCTGTCAAAGTGCTCTGGTCCAGTCTTTACTTCTCACTATATGACAAGTTTTCCCCATGTATTTACTATCTGCTCCTTCTGCTAGAACATAAGCTCCATGGAGCAGGAATTGTTTTATCGTGGCTGTATCTGCAGTGCCTGAAACAGTTCCTGACACAGCAGGTACAAAAGAAACTTTTTTTTGAATGAATGAAAAGGCAAACGAATGAATGTTATTGCCACTCTCTCATTTCAGTTAATGGCAACTTAATCCTTCCATGGCTTAGGGCCCTAGAATTCCTCTCTTATTTCTCACTTCTAAAAAATTCACTGGCACGTTCCGTAGGCTTTCCCTTCAAAATGTATCTAGAATCTGGCCAAGTCTTACGACTCCCGTTGCTTCCATCCTGCTTATCGTCCAACCCCCCTCCCCACCTAGGTCTCAGTCATGGCATGTGGGATCTATTAATAGCTCCCTGACCAGAGGTGGAACCTGGGCCCCCTGCTTTGGGAGCTCTGAGTTTTAGCCACTGGACCTCTAAGGCAGCCCCTCTGCTTATCGTATTATTCCCATTTCCTGTCCTTGCCATTCTGCACTGTTCTCTAGAAGAGCGATCTTTGTAAACCTACGTTAGATCATTCCACTCCTCGGCCTCCATCACATTCAGAGTAAAGCTGAAGGCCTATAAGCCATAAAAACAGGCCTCCCCTCACCCCTCTCCTCTTCAGCTTCATCTCTGACTCTGCTGATCAGACACACCGGCCTGTTGGCTGTTCCTTGAACCAGTGGCACATGCTACCCCTTGAGAGGCTGGCACCTGCTGTTCCCCCTACAAAGGACTCGGCTCTCCCCACTCTTCTCATGGCTTGCTGCCTTGTTTCTTCCAGGTCCTGACTTAAGTTTCATCTTCTCAGAGGCCTCTTCAGATTATCCCATTAAAACTGTAACCCCACCTGCTACCTTAGCACTTCTTCCTTCTGAGCTTTATTTTCTCCAAAGTATATGATGCATACTCTGTATTACTGATTTTATTTATTGCCGGTCTCCCTCCATTAAGCAGGTATGCTAACTAGCATTAGGATTTTTATGTTTTGTTCACTGCTTTATCCCTATGCCTAAGGGCACAGTGTACACGCCATGCTTTCAACAGAAATTTGTTTAATGAGTGAATGAATGAATGAACGCTCTCTTCCAGTCCCGTAGGTGGAAGCATAATAGAACTAGGCGCGTCCTACTTCTGCTCTGGGCCCTGATACGGCGCCTGCGCACAGCGAGCTGTCAATAAAGGCCACCTAAGGAAGCGAACCAAAGCCCTGTTTTCTCAGGCGTGCTGGGGTTCCTAGAGGCTAGGAGCCGTTTAACTCACCAAAAGGCTCCAAAAGAGAGCTACCTGGCAGCTTCCTGCCTTAACTGTCCACTCTGGAGGGCAGTTTTCCCTTGGGGCGAGAATTTGGTTCGGGGGGTCAGGGAGTGAACTGGTGCTCAGAAAAGCCGGGCTCTTGTAGGAAGCACAGGCAGTGTGCGCTCCCGGCGCCGGCACACCTGGATCGACACCGGGAGCCGCCCGGCGCTCCGCCGCCCCAGTCCCGCGGTTGCTCGGGCAACCAGCCTCCTCGCCAGACGATCGCCACGTCGGAGCTCGCCCGCCCACCGGACCCGCCGCCCGCCCCGCCCAGCGGGCCCTGGCTTCCCGACGTCCCCCGGCGGCGTCCAGGACACGCCCCTTCCTCCTGGCCGCCCGGCTCACCGGGACCCTCCAGGCGGTGTCCGAGCCCCGCGATTCCGGGTAGAGCTTGTCCAGGCTGTAGGCGCTCTGGAATTCGGTGCCTTCTACCTGTTTGTGCAGAGCCCGGTGGGGGCCGCGCGCGGGCGGCGAGAGCAGCCAGGCTTCGGCTCGGTTCAGACCCCAGCGCAGCCACCCGGCGGCCGCCATGGTCGGGTCTCGGGGCCGCTTCCGGTGTGTGCCTTCTTTCTCTGTCCGCGGGCTCGCGCTTCCTTCGGGACTTTGGTTCTCAGAGGCCTCTTCAGATTATCCCATTAAAACTGTAACCCCACCTGCTACCTTAGCACTTCTTCCTTCTGAGCTTTATTTTCTCCAAAGTACATGATGCATACTCTGTATTACTGATTTTATTTATTGCCGGTCTCCCTCCATTAAGCAGGTATGCTAACTAGCATTAGGATTTTTATGTTTTGTTCACTGCTTTATCCCTATGCCTAAGGGCACAGTGTACACGCCATGCTTTCAACAGAAATTTGTTTAATGAGTGAATGAATGAATGAACGCTCTCTTCCAGTCCCGTAGGTGGAAGCATAATAGAACTAGGCGCGTCCTACTTCTACTCTGGGCCCTGATACGGCGCCTGCGCACAGCGAGCTGTCAATAAAGGTCACCTAAGGAAGCGAACCAAAGCCCTGTTTTCTCAGGCGTGCTGGGGTTCCTAGAGGCTAGGGGCCGTTTAACTCACCAAAAAGCTCCAAAAGAGAGCTACCTGGCAGCTTCCTGCCTTAACTGTCCACTCTGGAGGGCAGTTTTCCCTTGGGGCGAGAATTTGGTTCGGGGGTACAGGGAGTGAACTGGTGCTCAGAAAAGCCGGGCTCTTGTAGGAAGCACAGGCAGTGTGCGCTCCCGGCGCCGGCACACCTGGATCGACACCGGGAGCCGCCCGGCGCTCCGCCGCCCCAGTCCCGCGGTTGCTCGGGCAACCAGCCTCCTCGCCAGACGATCGCCACGTCGGAGCTCGCCCGCCCACCGGACCCGCCGCCCGCCCCGCCCAGCGGGCCCTGGCTTCCCGACGTCCCCCGGCGGCGTCCAGGACACGCCCCTTCCTCCTGGCCGCCCGGCTCACCGGGACCCTCCAGGCGGTGTCCGAGCCCCGCGATTCCGGGTAGAGCTTGTCCAGGCTGTAGGCGCTCTGGAATTCGGTGCCTTCTACCTGTTTGTGCAGAGCCCGGTGGGGGCCGCGCGCGGGCGGCGAGAGCAGCCAGGCTTCGGCTCGGTTCAGACCCCAGCGCAGCCACCCGGCGGCCGCCATGGTCGGGTCTCGGGGCCGCTTCCGGTGTGTGCCTTCTTTCTCTGTCCGCGGGCTCGCGCTTCCTTCGGAACTTTGGTTCCGCTCGGGCTTGAGCGCCCGCAGTCGAGCAGGGCTCCCGGCGCCGGCTCTCCCGAGAAGCCTTGGGACGCTTCTTTCCTCCCGGAGGCCTCAGAGGGCAGCTGCCGCGGTGCAGAAGACGTTGGCCAGACAGCGAATTCTCAAGGAAGCCTCCTGGTGAAAAGAACCGCCGGACTCCATGTCCCCCAGACACACCACTTCTCCGCTTTATAGTGTGTGCCCTCCTGGACCTCGCTACCGCCAAATCTCGGCATCCACGAGGCCTGTTCAGGTTCATCTCCGTTCCCCATACTCTTTCCACTTTATCCTCCCCTCTTCCCCGCTTTTCACGTGACTCAGACCTATATTTCTGTCTGTTGCCTGCCTCCCAGCCAGAAGGTAATCACCTCTAGGAGGGGATTGACTCACTGCTGAATCCCTGGTACCCAGAACCTGGCGCATCACAGGTACTAAAGAAGAAAAAAAAAAAAAAACTGATTAAAGGAATTATTTGGGAAAGGCGTTTTTGAAAGCTGAGGTCCGCCACAGTTGAACTTTAGTTAACTTCAGGCTCATTCACAAGGTAGCATAAAAGCAAATCCTCCCCAAGAACCTGTATGAAGGCTCAGCCTGACCAACACCCAGGTGGGAGGCGAAGCGGGCAGGTCGAGAAAAATTCTTTAAAGAGTGGACAACCTCCTGCCACGCAACCTCCACCTGGCTCCACCCCCAGGATTTGTGGAGCAAGATGGCAGTTTCTCCCAGCCAGGGGATAAGAGGAGTTTGGGGAAATAGGTAGAGATTCAGACAGCTACAGACAGGCTAAGCAAAACCCTTTAAGGGCTGTTAAAAAATGAACCCCCAAACAGCGTTTCTAACTCTGAGAAAGGTTTGAAAGAGAGCCAGCAGTGTCTGGAAACAGTTAAATGTTAGCTTAGTTGCTTTGTTGAGAGGCAGTTTGTGAAAGGAAAACCGAGCTCGATAAATGTGATTATTAGTAACACTAGTGGTTGTTTCTTAATAGGTTCTATTTTTAGGAAAAACATAATTACCTAGAAAAACTTGCCCCTAGGTATGCTAGCTGTTTGAAATAGCAGATTTCATCAAGTCAAGGCTTTGTCATCTTGGCCTTACTGATACAGGCAAATTCTTTTGGAGAGAAAAAATTGCTTCCCAAGCACGGGCTTTGAAAGCCCAAACTAGGAGGGAAAAGGCAATTGACATGTGCCTTTGGGGCTCTAGGCGTTAAGGGGAGTCTCCTGGGACTCTCGCTGTGTGACTTAGGCCCAAGACCTCAGAAGGAACAGAGGCATCTCCATGGTGACTGGAAAAAGCCGCTCGGGAACAAAGCCAGAGACTTGCCCAGGTTGACGGCTCACGGATTGTGAATAATGAAAGCACCATCCCGTGGCATCATTGCTCTGAGGCTGGGCTCCAGCTCTGTGCCTGACCCAGAGTGACAGGAAAAGGAAGCTGCAGGTTTCCATGGCCCCAAATAAACACAGCCTGCTCCAGCCATCTGGTGGCCTAGATTCTGGGAGAGGAGGGGGAGCGGAGAGAACGGACCAAGCCACCCTGGGGTGGAGAGAAGAGCAGCTGGCAAGCTCGCTCTACCTGCTGTTGCCATGAACCATCCAGAACAGAAGCCCTTCTGGGAGAAATGGGCCTGAGAGATGCCACCTGTTCCCTTAAAAAGGCTGAAGACTGAGGCCAGCCGTCCTCCCCTTTCTGATCCTCCCCAAGCTGAAACAGTGCTTCAGGAAGGGGACTTCAGCATAGGGGTGAGAAGAGGGGACGAAGAGACAAGGGGTCATCATGGAGCTTGCTGACACCAGGCCTTCTCTAGATTGTGATCGGGGTACCACTGCCAGGTAGGGGGCCCACAGGATCTTCCTTTCTTTTCTGGAGTGCCCTAGGTCAGACTGGCTCTTAAAACTCAACATTATATGAAGACAGGGAACACAGTATCACAGACTGGAGTTAATCCGGTCTGGGTTCAGCCATTTCTGTGTGACTTTGAATTACTAACAGCCTCGGAGTCTCCGGATGCCCATTGGAGGTTTTTATCACTGCCTCGGAAGGGTGCTGAGGGCAAAGGTGATCTCAAAAGCTAGGGAGAGAAAGATGGCTGGACACAGGCCGCCGCTTCCTTTGTTTCTCGGGTCAGATGGCTCTGGGTGTCGCATGACCTCTCTGTCCCACCGGAGACAAGTCACAGCAGGTCAGGAAAATCTGACAGCCGCTTGCCTGCTGTAAAACCCCCTTGCTGTTCAGGTAATGTAAAAAGCTCCATGCCAATTATGGGACCTGGCTGTGGGTTCCCCACACCACAGTCCTCACCTCCAGGGTCCCGGGAGGCTGCTCCTGGCTCCTTCTGGAATGTGGCGGGAGACGGGGTATTGGTGGGAGGTCCCTGAGCAACGTCTCCCCCCACGGAAACCTTTGGACATTTTTCCACGTGGGACTGGGATCCACAAAGCTGACCGAATTTTCAGAGATGGGAGAAGACAACAAGCAACGGACTCCCCCAGCGAGTCAGGAGCATTGGCTGACTTCTGGTCACCCGAGCTGTCCGCAGGTGTGGGCTGGGGGGAGGGGCTGGCCAGATCAGTACCGCGAGGGTCGACCCCAGGGGGCGCCGGGCAGGGCAACACTTCTGGCATAGCTGGCACCCAACAGACACGGAACTTCAAGAGCCTGCTCTTTAGAACTGTCTGGCTGCCAATCCCAAGGGAGTGGAGCTCAGGCTACACCTCCCACCCCGATCCCGCTGTGTCCCGGGAGGCTGGTGAAGGAGACGCACGGACAGGACCATTTCTGCTTTGAGAATACAGGTGCCTTTTTATTAAAGAAGAGAATAAAGCATTTGTAAATATATTTCTCTCATGTATATGTCAGCGATGGCGCTGGTCTGCAGCTACAGAACTGGGGAGCGATGAGGCAGGAGCACTGCCCCCAGCTGTCCCGTCTCACCCTACCCCCCTCACCCCAGATGACAGACACACGGAGGGCGGGGAGCTGTCCAGCTCCAGAGGACGAAAGCTTCCAAGGTGTGTGGACAGGACGCGCTGACTGCGCTCATCACAGTGCCACCCGGACGGCAGGGTGGAGCCCCCAGGGAGGTCGGGCATGCTTGCTAAGAAAACCCCTTAGAAACAAATAAGGCATGAGGCTCCCCCTGGGTCCCAGCAGAGGCCAGGGCCACCGACTTCCATTGGGCTGTGTGGCACCTCTGATCCCTAGGGTCTCAGGATGGGTGGCCGAAGGAACTGGGAGCCCAGAAGGGCAAGCTGGGAACCTGGGTGACTCGTAGCTAAAGCTGGACCTTCTGAAGCCTTAACACCGGCTGAAACCCCTGACCCAGCTGGGTCCTCAAATCCCTCCTACAAAGGTGAGAGTTAAGAGCAGGTATTGGATGGGAAGGAGGAGACACGTTTCCCATAGGGTCCCATCTCCATATTGCCCAGTTTGGGGTGAGCATCTTGGGCGGGCCCCAGGAAAGTGGGGCAGGGGAGGATGCCGGGACCATAGACTGGCGGCTCACGCCCAGGACATTGTGGGGGCGGCACTCATGCCCTGCGGTGGGGCGGGGCCTCGGGGGAGCGTGGGAATGAATGAGACACGTCATGGTCCCTGAGATGGGGACAGGCAGAGGCCAAGCGCGGCCAGTCACAGGAGGAGGCGTGCAGAGATGGGAGCTCCCACCGCCCGGACCCCTGGAAGGCTGGATACCCAGAAGGCATTTCCGGGGCGGGAACCCGGGGAGGCTGGCTCTGAGTTGGTTGGCTACAAATCTGCGGCAGGCTGAGGGTCTCCAGGGAGAAGCCGGCCCTCACCAGGACGGGCACTGATGGTCGCTCGGGCTGGCTCAGGCTTTCCGCTCTGCATGGCAGGGGCCGTCTCCGACCTCCTGGTCAGGACCCTCGAGGTGGGGCAGCTGGTGCTTAGGGAATAACAGCGTGTCACAGCTGGGGGAAGCAGTGGGTGGTCCAGGGACCCCTAGAACCTGCAACAGCTGGCTCTGGGGTCCCCCTTCAAGTGTCTCCAGTTGTGGCGAGGCGATCAGGGAGGCCTTGCCTTGCAAAAAAAAAATCAATCTCTCAAAAAAACCCAAACGTTGAAAAAAGTCAGTGGGTCCAGAATGGCTTTCAGAAGCCTAGCCACAATCTGAGAGCAAGGCCCAGGGTCAGGGAGCAGGGCTGGGGGAGCTGGGACTCCCCAGGGCAGTGGGGACATTTGGCTTGCAATCGGTGGGCTGTGCCTGGGGGCTGGCTCGGGTGGTGGCGGGTCCTGGGAGGCAGGTCGAGTTGGCGCCTCCCTCATCAGCGGGGGTCCCCCACCGCGCCCTGGGGCGGAGGACCAGCTCCCTCTGGAGCGTATTGCTGCTAAAGGTCTCCCACACTCCCCAGAGGCTGCCCGGCCCAGGTCCGAGGGGCCCCACGGCCTGACCCGGGGGGCACCCTCACTTGCTGCTGTGCGTCTTGACTTTGGTGGCACTGATGTCTGCCTTGGTCTTCTGGATCCTCAAAACCCCCCTACAAAGGTGAGAGTTAAGAGCAGGTATTGGATGGGAAGGAGGAGACACGTTTCCCATAGGGTCCCATCTCCATATTGCCCAGTTTGGGGTGAGCATCTTGGGCGGGCCCCAGGAAAGTGGGGCAGGGGAGGATGCCGGGACCATAGACTGGCGGCTCACGCCCAGGACATTGTGGGGGCGGCACTCATGCCCTGCGGTGGGGCGGGGCCTCGGGGGAGCGTGGGAATGAATGAGACACGTCATGGTCCCTGAGATGGGGACAGGCAGAGGCCAAGCGCGGCCAGTCACAGGAGGAGGCGTGCAGAGATGGGAGCTCCCACCGCCCGGACCCCTGGAAGGCTGGATACCCAGAAGGCATTTCCGGGGCGGGAACCCGGGGAGGCTGGCTCTGAGTTGGTTGGCTACAAATCTGCGGCAGGCTGAGGGTCTCCAGGGAGAAGCCGGCCCTCACCAGGACGGGCACTGATGGTCGCTCGGGCTGGCTCAGGCTTTCCGCTCTGCATGGCAGGGGCCGTCTCCGACCTCCTGGTCAGGACCCTCGAGGTGGGGCAGCTGGTGCTTAGGGAATAACAGCGTGTCACAGCTGGGGGAAGCAGTGGGTGGTCCAGGGACCCCTAGAACCTGCAACAGCTGGCTCTGGGGTCCCCCTTCAAGTGTCTCCAGTTGTGGCGAGGCGATCAGGGAGGCCTTGCCTTGCAAGCAAAAACGCAATCTCTCAAAAAAACCCAAACGTTGAAAAAAGTCAGTGGGTCCAGAATGGCTTTCAGAAGCCTAGCCACAATCTGAGAGCAAGGCCCAGGGTCAGGGAGCAGGGCTGGGGGAGCTGGGACTCCCCAGGGCAGTGGGGACATTTGGCTTGCAATCGGTGGGCTGTGCCTGGGGGCTGGCTCGGGTGGTGGCGGGTCCTGGGAGGCAGGTCGAGTTGGCGCCTCCCTCATCAGCGGGGGTCCCCCACCGCGCCCTGGGGCGGAGGACCAGCTCCCTCTGGAGCGTATTGCTGCTAAAGGTCTCCCACACTCCCCAGAGGCTGCCCGGCCCAGGTCCGAGGGGCCCCACGGCCTGACCCGGGGGGCACCCTCACTTGCTGCTGTGCGTCTTGACTTTGGTGGCACTGATGTCTGCCTTGGTCTTCTGGATCCTGGAGAAGATCTCCTTGAAGAGCGCCTTGTACTCGGGCTGGCTCTGCTCCAGCCGCTTGTCCACGGCCTCCACGTGCTGGCTCAGGCTCTTCTCGGCCTTGGCCTCCGCCTGGCCCTCCTCGCCCCCACGCAGGTCCCTCCAGGAGCTGTCCCGGGAGACGGGCTGCGAGGTCTGCACGCCCGCGTGCCGCACCCCGGCCCCGTGCTGCCGGCACTTGCTCAGCAGCTCCTCGTACTTCTCCAGCAGCGCGTGGTACTGCTCGTCCACCTCCCGCAGGATGGACATGCCCCGCTTGCGCACGCTGTTGGCGTGCAGCGTGAGGTTACCCGCGTGCCGGCTGGCGGGGTCTTTGGCCACGATGGCGTTGAGCGCCGTGTCGCTGCAGCTCTTGCGCACGGCGTGGCCCGGGGAGGCGGCCGGAGAGGGGGCCCCGTCCTGGGGGCCCGCGTCGTCCCCGCTGCCCGGCTGGGGGTCGTCGGCTTCCGGCGCCTGGGTGAGGGGCGCCAGCAGGGCCTCGGCCAGGTGGTCCTCCCGGCCCAGCAGGTAGGTCTTGGCCTGCTTCATCTGCTGCAGCTCCAGCAGCTCGGCCTCCAGCTCCTGCACGCGGAGGCGGCAGCCCTCCATCTCGCCCAGCTGCCGCTCCAGCTCCGAGTACTCCTGGAGCACCGCCGTGTACTCGCGCTCCGCCCGCTCCTTGCGCTGCCGCTCCTGGCCCACCTGCGAACGCAGCACTCCCACCAGGGTCTGCAGCCGCTCGTTCTCCTGCTCCAGGGGCCGCGGGCCCAGCTCCAGGGAGGAACTGTGCAGGCGGAAGGCGTCCTCGCACCTGCGAGGGAGCAGGGCCGACGGGCAGACGCTGAGCGCGGCCGGGCCCCGAGCCCAGCGTGTCCCTCCTCCCCGGGGCTGGACGCCCTGCCCCTCCACTCACTCCGGGCCCTCCTCCCACTGCTCTCTGCCCTGGGAGCTCGCCCTCGGCCTCGGCCAACGGGAGGCGGCCTGCGGTGGGAGCCGAGCGAGACGGGCAACGCCTGGGCGTCCCCCCTGGTCACTGCAGGCCAGGCAGCACTCTCCCTGCCTTCTGGGTTCCCGTAATCTCCCTTCCCTTGCTCCCCGGAGGCCTCGGGAGGGTATCGGCACCACCGTCGCCACCCCAGGGTGCGGGCAGGGTCGTCCGCCCCGCCCTCATCTCCCCACCGCTGTTGATCCCTGCTCAGTTGTTCTGGGCAGGGTACTATCTCTTGCCAGGACCGTTAAACACCCGTTAAATCCACAGCGTGTATTCTTTTTCTCTTTTTCTTTAATATTTATTTGGCCGTGCTGAATCTTAGCTCTTCAATCCTCGGCGCAGCACACGGGATCTTTAGTTGCAGCCCGTGAGATCTCATTCCCTGACCGTGGATCAAACCCGGGCCCGCCGTCCTGGGAGCATGGAGTCTTAGCCACTGGACCACCCGCGGAGGCCCCCGCCACGTGTATTCTGACGTTAGAAAGTCTTCCCATTCAAAAGGCGTCACGGGAACTGGAAGGTACAGTGGCTCGTCCCTCCCGGGTGAGAGTTCCGGCTTACTGAGCAGGTGACCTTGGACAGGTCACATGACCTCAGTCTCAACCTCCTCCTCTGACCAGCAGAACGATAAACCGCACCTCACAGTGTCGCCGTGAGAATCATGTCACTCAGCAGAGTGGCGGGCACACGGCCAGGGCTGACCGTGGTCAGCTACACGCCCTGCCTCTCCAACAGCCCAGGTGAGCAACAACTCTGGTCCCCCTGCTGCCCGGCGCCCACCCTTCCCCGCTGCCTCCCGTGGCTGGCCGTCCGGGCACTCAGACACAGGCCTGGGCGGCTGCCCCGAGCGGCGCCCTCACCTACCGGGGGCTGGCGCACAGCTCCTTGAGGCAGGGGAAGGTGTGGACGGTGCGCCTGCGTCCCCGCCTCTCCCGCCGCACCCGCAGCTGCTCCAGGTCCCGCAGCTGCTCCACCTGGGCCTGCAGCTCCTCCACCTGCGTCTGCAGGCGGTCGATGGTCTCCGTCAGTCTGGGGTGGAGTTGGGGAAATGAGAACGGGAGGGGCGTGAAGGGGACTGGGCCAGCCCTCCTCACAGCAGCCCTCGGGGCCCTGGAGACGGCGGACAGGCGGCAGCCTTGAGCCACGCTGCCTGGTGCTGAGATCAGACGGAGGGCTCACCCGAGGACCCAAGCCTCTCCTCCAGCTCCCAGGCTGAGCTGGCACGTCTCTGTGTCTCCCCAGTTTCGTTCTTTCTTTTTAAATGTATATATTTAGTTAGTTAGTTTTCTTTTTTGCATATTTATTTACTTATTTGGCTGTGCCAGCTATTAGTTGCAGCACACAGAATCTTTGATCTTAGTTGCGGCATGTGGGATTTTTTACTTTATTTCATTCATTTATTTATGTATGTGTGGGGCCAGACGACCAGAAAGATCTTAGTTCCCTGACCTGGGATTGAACTTGCATCTCCTGCAGTGGAAGCGTGGAGCCTTAACCACTGGCCCACCCAGGAGGTCCCGTCTCCTCCCACATTCCCATACACCCCTCTACCACTTATCATCTTCCACTGCAATAAAATACACACCTGCCTTCCCTCCCGGGGGACAGGGCAGTGTCTTTACACCAGGTTCCTCTATCCCCAGTGCCTCAAACAGAGCCTGGGGGTCGTGGTGCTTAAGGAAGGGCTGTGGCCAGAATGCTAAGCCAGCCCAGATCGACGAGGGCACTGCCATCCCGGGCTCCCAGACCTGGGCCTCTGGCAGAAGGAACCTGAGCCACAGCCACTGGTCCCCTCACACAACATGCACACACGGGCCTCTCCCTGCCGCCCTCCCCGCCCGAGCCTCACCCACACACAGCATGCACACACGGCCCCGGGCCTCTCCCTCGCCGCCCCGCCCCTGCTCCCCAGCCCTCCCCGCCCGGGCCTCACCCGTGGATCTTCTGCTGGGCCGCCTTACTCTCCAGCACCAGCTTCTGGTTGGTCAGCTCCAGGTCTCGGGCCGCCAGGTCCAGCTGCTCGTACACTTTGGCGTGCTGTTCATTCACGAGCCGCAGCGTGTCCAGCTGTTTGGTCAGGTACTGGGGTGGGGTGGGGGTGGAGAGTTACCTCTCAGAACTGCGTTGGGGAAAGTGTCTCTGCCTGGGCCCTCCTCCCACTTCCAGGAACAGGCTTGCAGGGCTATTATTCCTCCGCAGCAGAGGGAGGGGGTCAAGAGGGTGGACGACAGGGCTGCCCGGGACAGTTGTGCAGGTTGCGGACTGCACACAGCTGGTGTCTCCCCAGGGCCCTTCCTCCAGCTCCCAGGCTGAGCTGGCACGCTCTGTGTCTCCCCAGTTTCGTTCTTTCTTTTTAAATGTATATATTTAGTTAGTTAGTTTTCTTTTTTGCATATTTATTTACTTATTTGGCTGTGCCAGCTATTAGTTGCAGCACACAGAATCTTTGATCTTAGTTGCGGCATGTGGGATTTTTTACTTTATTTCATTCATTTATTTATGTATGTGTGGGGCCAGACGACCAGAAAGATCTTAGTTCCCTGACCTGGGATTGAACTTGCATCTCCTGCAGTGGAAGCGTGGAGCCTTAACCACTGGCCCACCCAGGAGGTCCCGTCTCCTCCCACATTCCCATACACCCCTCTACCACTTATCATCTTCCACTGCAATAAAATACACACCTGCCTTCCCTCCCGGGGGACAGGGCAGTGTCTTTACACCAGGTTCCTCTATCCCCAGTGCCTCAAACAGAGCCTGGGGGTCGTGGTGCTTAAGGAAGGGCTGTGGCCAGAATGCTAAGCCAGCCCAGATCGACGAGGGCACTGCCATCCCGGGCTCCCAGACCTGGGCCTCTGGCAGAAGGAACCTGAGCCACAGCCACTGGTCCCCTCACACAACATGCACACACGGGCCTCTCCCTGCCGCCCTCCCCGCCCGAGCCTCACCCACACACAGCATGCACACACGGCCCCGGGCCTCTCCCTCGCCGCCCCGCCCCTGCTCCCCAGCCCTCCCCGCCCGGGCCTCACCCGTGGATCTTCTGCTGGGCCGCCTTACTCTCCAGCACCAGCTTCTGGTTGGTCAGCTCCAGGTCTCGGGCCGCCAGGTCCAGCTGCTCGTACACTTTGGCGTGCTGTTCATTCACGAGCCGCAGCGTGTCCAGCTGTTTGGTCAGGTACTGGGGTGGGGTGGGGGTGGAGAGTTACCTCTCAGAACTGCGTTGGGGAAAGTGTCTCTGCCTGGGCCCTCCTCCCACTTCCAGGAACAGGCTTGCAGGGCTATTATTCCTCCGCAGCAGAGGGAGGGGGTCAAGAGGGTGGACGACAGGGCTGCCCGGGACAGTTGTGCAGGTTGCGGACTGCACACAGCTTCAGGATCAAGGCTGGGTCTGCTAAGAGGGCACCTTTTCCTAAGCAGCACATGGGTCCCGGTGGGCCAAGGGGCCCTTGCGGGGCGGGGGAGTCGGTGTGAGGCCCGGGGGCCGCTCACCTCGATCTCCTGCACCTGCTCCTCATTGGTGGAGTACATCTGCTGCAGAGACTCCTCTAGCTCTTTGTTCCGCTCCAGCAGTGTCTTCCCCAGCTCCGCGGCCAAGTGCAAGTCTAGGGGGCGGGGACGGGGAGTGGGAGCAACATGAGCACCTGAGAATGGAGCGGAAGACCCCCGCATTCCTGTTCGGAACATGCATTCTGGTTCCTTGGGGACCCTGCGAGAACGGGACCCAGCGGCGACCCCGACCCTCGGGGAGACGCCAGGCCTGGAAGGGGAGGTAAGCCACGAGCCAAGCCTGTGCCTCGGCCTGGAACGTCCTCGCCCCAGACGCTCCCAGGGTTCCTCCCTCTCCACCTGCAGGTCTGCCACCGCCTCCAGGAAGCCTTTCTCAAACAGGGATTCAAAATCGCACCCTCCGCCCTCCCCACGCCCTCCTCGTTTCATTTCTCTCCTTAGTTGGTATCACCATCTAACTAACTCCACACTGTGCTCATTAACTTGCTCACGTCTCTTGACTAATGATAAGCTGGCAGGGCAGGGATTTAGCCTGTTTTGGTCACTACTATCCTGAAACCTAGAACAGTATCTTGTACAAGGCAGGTGAATAATAAACTTTTTTTGAAAGAATGAGTGAGTGGAATGTGATCAGAGCATCAGCAAAGTGCCCTGGGACGACAGGCAAGGGAGAGCTCCTGCTGGGAGGGCGGAGCCTCGGGCAGTGAGCAGCCTTGGAGGTGGGCTCGGAAGGATGACGGGCGCTCACTGAGCGGGGCGGGTGGAAGGGCTGGCTGGGCGTTAGAGCTGGACCAGGCTCCAGAGCTCTTTGGCTCAACCTCCTTGTTCTAAGGATGACGGGCTGGAGGGGGAAGCAGGATGACTTGCCCAAGGTCGTTACCTGGGTCATAGTCACATTGGAAGCAGAATTCAGATCTCACGCCATTTGGCGGCCATTTGGTCCTCGCGATGTGTGTGCTCAGTTGCTAAGTCATGTCCAACTCTTGGCCACCCCATGGACGGCGGCCTGCCAAGCTTCTCTGTCCAAGGGATTTTCCAGGCGGGACCTGCAGTGGGTTGCAATTTTCCTCTTCCTGGGGATCTTCCCAGCCCAGGAATCAAACCCACGCCTCTCACATCTCCCACATCTCCTGCACCGGCAAGAACTCTTTACCACTAGGTAAATTCTCCTGATTCTTTACCACTAGGGCCACGTAGGAAGCCCGGGGAGGCATTCCCCTCTTTGAAATCTTTTCCTTTCCCAGGGCAGCAGAACCTCTCCCTCCAGTAGCCCCGAGGCTTACACCCTATGGAACTGGAACCAGGATTCCTGCCTGGAGAATCCCATGGCCAGAGGAGCCTGGCGGACTACGGTCCCTGGAGGCGCAAAGAGTCAGACACGATTGAGTGTCTAACACACACACACAAATATAGGTACATTTATAAGGGAAGCCTAGGACCATACGGTAGTCTCAAAGAGGGGGTCGGGTCAGTGTCTGTCGTGCGCTTGGTGGAAATTCCGCAGGACCACCTCGAGCTCATGGTGAAGGAGGCACACCAGCTTCTTAGTATCTGTAATGGGATGGCATGCATCTGGCTTATCCACACACACTTTGGAATTCAGGTTTAAATGGGAAAACAAGGCCACCTTCATCATTGTTTTTCCCCCTGGGAACTGGGTTAGGTGCTCTGTGATGCTGTCTCCTGCCTTGGCTTCAGGGCACAGGCCCCACGGTGACGTGTAGGAGGCCCCTCAGCTAGAGTCTAAGGTCAGAGGCAGAGCCAAGAGCAGCGGCACTTGATGTCCTTTCCTGGGGCTCGGAAGGATGACGGGCGCTCACTGAGCGGGGCGGGTGGAAGGGCTGGCTGGGCGTTAGAGCTGGACCAGGCTCCAGAGCTCTTTGGCTCAACCTCCTTGTTCTAAGGATGACGGGCTGGAGGGGGAAGCAGGATGACTTGCCCAAGGTCGTTACCTGGGTCATAGTCACATTGGAAGCAGAATTCAGATCTCACGCCATTTGGCGGCCATTTGGTCCTCGCGATGTGTGTGCTCAGTTGCTAAGTCATGTCCAACTCTTGGCCACCCCATGGACGGCGGCCTGCCAAGCTTCTCTGTCCAAGGGATTTTCCAGGCGGGACCTGCAGTGGGTTGAAATTTTTCCCTCTTCCTGGGGATCTTCCCAGCCCAGGAATCAGACCCACGCCTCTCACATCTCCCACATCTCCTGCACCGGCAAGAACTCTTTACCACTAGGTAAATTCTCCTGATTCTTTACCACTAGGGCCACGTAGGAAGCCCGGGGAGGCATTCCCCTCTTTGAAATCTTTTCCTTTCCCAGGGCAGCAGAACCTCTCCCTCCAGTAGCCCCGAGGCTTACACCCTATGGAACTGGAACCAGGATTCCTGCCTGGAGAATCCCATGGCCAGAGGAGCCTGGCGGACTACGGTCCCTGGAGGCGCAAAGAGTCAGACACGATTGAGTGTCTAACACACACACACAAATATAGGTACATTTAAAAGGGGAAGCCTAGGACCATACGGTAGTCTCAAAGAGGGGGTCGGGTCAGTGTCTGTCGTGCGCTTGGTGGAAATTCCGCAGGACCACCTCGAGCTCATGGTGAAGGAGGCACACCAGCTTCTTAGTATCTGTAATGGGATGG
This sequence comes from Tragulus kanchil, assembly GCA_022376925.1. NCBI lineage: Eukaryota > Metazoa > Chordata > Mammalia > Artiodactyla > Tragulidae > Tragulus > Tragulus kanchil. The sequence goes on along the minus strand of JAIOJX010000027.1, from coordinate 22,206,410 downwards.
CATGCATCTGGCTTATCCACACACACTTTGGAATTCAGGTTTAAATGGGAAAACAAGGCCACCTTCATCATTGTTTTTCCCCCTGGGAACTGGGTTAGGTGCTCTGTGATGCTGTCTCCTGCCTTGGCTTCAGGGCACAGGCCCCACGGTGACGTGTAGGAGGCCCCTCAGCTAGAGTCTAAGGTCAGAGGCAGAGCCAAGAGCAGCGGCACTTGATGTCCTTTCCTCCGGGAGAGCATCGGAGCCGGGTGTGTGTTCCCACCTGCCGGGGGCGTGGGCTGGGCCGGCCGTTAAAGTCACACTATTAGCTGGCGACACTGAAGGCAGCCCGTGTGCCCAGAGCTGTCGAGTGATTCCGAGGAAGGGGAGGAGGAGAACGCACGAGAAGCGGTCTGGGGCGGGGGAGACCCTCAGAGACTGTGTCGGGAAAACTGGATCCCAGTGCAAGCTAAGCTGGTCCCAGCGGCCAGGAGGGATCACGAGAGAAGTCCAGGAGCTTCAGGGCAGGGGACGGAGTGGGACCGAGTGCTGGGGAGAGGGCCGCAGCTAGATGACGCGACGGCTCTGCGGAGGGTGCGGACCCCAGACCTGAGGGAGAGGGCGGCCTGGGAGCGGGAGGGCAGAGGAGCCGGCCCAGCCGCAAGTGGAGTCTGGAGTGATACACGGCGGTCACAGCCAAACAGCGGTCACCCTGGACCATCACTGCGGGGACGGAGTCTCAGCCGGCATCTCCCTGCCTCACCTGGGTTCTCTAGGGTCTCCTGCAGTGGGCTCTTTATGCCAGCCGCGAGACAATGGCTGGAGCCAGGGGATGTCTTTTAAAAGAAACCCTGAAATCCCTCCTGGTTAGGGTCAGCATGGGGTTCCCTAGACTACGGAGAAGAGAGACAGGGGAAGGACAGGGGACAGGCACAGGGAAGAACAGACAAAGATAAAGGGGGCAGAAGGAGGCCAGCCCCACCTGGCAGGGCAGCCAGGGGTCTTTCACAGCCTCCAGGGCACCCAGGTCAGGAGCTCCGGGTTCCCGGAGCCAGGGTCTGCTCATCTCCCTCCCCTTGCCATGTCAGACCTCCCCTGAGGCTGAGACTCAAGGTCAGGAGCCCAGGACGTCAAATCCGTGACTCAGCAGCCATCTCTCAGCCTGGAAAGAGGCACCCACAGGGCCAGACACACCTGGCCCAGGATGGGGGAGGAAGGCAGGCAGGGAGAGTGCCAGCGCTTAATAATTAATGGCCTTTTCTATTTTTACAGGTGCTTGTGGCAGCAGACAGAGGGAACATGGCAAGAACTGGGGCCCTTGTCTGTCCCCACAGCCTCCCTCCACTGGGACAGGGCAGCGTCAGAGTCAAACAGGAGACGGGGGCGAAGCTTGTTACAGTCAAGCTGGGGCCTGGCCTCAGGGGACATGGGGCTAGCTGAGGAAAGCCCTGTCCTGGGGTGCTCGGAGGCAAGTAGGGAGCCGCAGGGCGGGGGAGACTTTGGGCACCGGGGGCGGAGAAGGCAGAATCGCAGGCACCTGAGCCCCTGTGGGCTGGCCTCTGACCCAAGTCCGCCCTGGTCCAGCCCGTCGTGCCGGCCCGCGGTGGAGGTGCTGCAGAAGCTCTGGCTCTCTCGATGATTCCTACTTTCCCGTTACGTGTGGTCTTTCCCATTGCTCTGTGCCGCGGTACAAGCACCACCACCACCTAGACCACCAGCGTCCTTCCTCTGCCGGCGGGAGGGCTGGGGTGCAGGGTGGGGCATGGCTCTTCCCCCCAGCTCGAGGTGCGTGCATCACCCACAGCAGAGGGCTCTCGGGTCTGTTCTCTCCGTCTGCGGGGCTCACTGCCGCCGAGGCCCTGGTGCTTGGTCACAGGTGCGAGTCTGATCCCTTTCCTGCCTCCTCGGCTGGACTGTGGGGACCCCGGAGGGCAGAGACCACGTCTCCAGGCTCAGTCCAGCACCTGGCCTTGCCAGCGCCTGACAAGCGGGTGTTGGGGTTTTGATGAAAAGCACTCCTTTCTTCTGAGACTGTTTCATTTCTGGTTCCCCTCGTTGTTTCTGGGATCTGGCTGCTCCTCAGGCCGTGAGGCGAGGCCGCCCACTGCAGACCAGCAAGGCCAGGAGAGCAGGGCCTGCAGGGCCCGTCCTGACCCTGGCCCCGGGGCCGGGCCGCCGGGCTGTGCTGGAATCTTGACATCTCTCTCCCTCTCTGGATATAGCACATCTGCCAACCCTTCTCCCGAGCTGCTTCCTCCCACATCTGGGCCGGGCATGCTGCCAGAGACTTCTTCAGGGGCTGGGGAATGAAACGAGACAGCAGCGACAGCAGCAGCTGCCTCCGCCTCCGAGGGGGCCATCTTCCCAGGCACTCGGCTTCCAATCTTCCCTTCCAGGCCCACCTCTTCCGTGAAGCCCTCCACAGCATCTTGTCGTCCCCGCTCGGGTACAAGCCCACGCCACCGGCCCAGGTGCACCTCGGAGGCCAGGGCTGGGACTGTCCCCAGCTCCCAGGGTAGTGTCCGGATGGATGTTTGTGTAATTCGAGGTTTTGCGAGTACTTGGTGGATGGTGGAGGGGGGTGTTGCAACTAGGACGGGGCATTTTACTCCAGGCGGGGAGGTAAGGGTAGAGGCATGGTCCAGCCCAGCACCCCCAGTCCCACCGTGGTCCCCCAGAGGTTCTGCGTAACCCACAGTCCTGAGTACAGGGCAGAGCCGCATCTACTGGCAAATCTGGCCACGTGGGGATGTGGGTCAGGGCTGATGTCGGTCAGCTCCAGGATCTGAGTAGAGCCTCACACGGGGGCAAAGGCAGGCGTCTGGGTCCCAGGGTTGGGGACCCAGAGCAGAGGGTGTGGGCACACATCCAGCCTGTCCACACCCATGCGGCTTGCTGGGTGGCTGTGGTCACTTCTGGAACGTGCTTCCTGGCTTCTCCAGTTCTGACCATCCAAGAACTTTAGGGCCCCTTGGGAGGAGAGGCTGGATCGGACTCCTCTCCAGCAGGCCTCGGCCCTGACCCTCTCAGACCTCCCCCTCCTTCCTGTCCTAACAGCCCCGCCCCTGCTCGAGTGATGTCACCTCGGCCACCTCACCAACCCCCTGCCAGTCGCCTTCTCTGCCCTCCGAAGGGAGAGAGGGGAAGGTGGCTCTTTACTCAGGTTCCGATCTGGGGCACTGCTCAGCATTCCCGGATCTGACCTGCTCCAAACCTTGCGCCATTTGAGAGAAGGCCAGCAGGGGAAGGGCCGGGGGACTCCTCCCTCTAGAAGGCGGAGTGGCCTCCCAGTCGTCTCTGCAGAGACGCCCGCACCCCCATCACCTCCCCGGGTGGTGGAGAAGGGAGTTGGGGAAACTTTCCAGGAGTCTGAGCGCTGGGATCCTGGCCGGGAAGGGAGCCGCTGGATTTAGAATATGGGCAACTTCCTCCCCCACCCCTCCCCTGGCACAACCGCTTTCAGCAAAACAGAACCGAGGAGCCGCCTCCTGGGCTCCAGAGACCGCCAGCCAGGACCCGCAGATCCCTCAATCCTACCCAGGGCGCCCGGGCAGTTCCTGAGAGGGGAGCGAACGGGGTGACGTCTGCGCCTGTCGTTTGGGGAAAGAAGACCGCTCCCCCCACTTTTGCAGGTCCGCCCTGGTCTTCCCGGGCAGCGCCCACTCTCCCCGCGGCCCCATTCTCCAGATGCGTCTCGCGTCTCTCCTCTCCAAGTCCGGCACGCCGGGGGCAGCCCAGCCCTCCCCGGGGTGACACCTCCCAACAATGGAGAAGCGGACCGGGGTCTCGGGGCGCACCCCGCCTTCCCGAGCCCTGCGCTCACCCTGCTCCAGGTCCTGCTGGTCGTACCAGGGCTCCTCGTCCTCGGCGGCGAAGTCCTCCATCCTGGCGGCCCTCCGCATGGCCCCGCAGGCGGCAGGCGGGCGCTGCGGCGGCGAGGCTCAGGCCCGGGGCGCGGGGCCCGGGACAATGCGGCGGAGGCGGACCGAGCCTCCCGCGCCGCGCACTCGGGCCGCAGTGCCCCCGCCCGCGCCGCGCCCCCTCGCCATCGGCCGCCCGCCGGGCGCCCACGCGGGGCGGGCTCGCTGCGGCGGGGCCGGGGTCCTGCGGAGCGGAGGGCACCGGGCGGCGGCGGCACAAAGGGCGGAGGGGCCGGGACGGCGGGCGCGAAGGCGGTTAGGAGGCCCCGGTCGGCTGGCAGGTCGGGGGCGCTAGGAGCGCGCGGGCGGCTCGGCAGGCGCCCTCTGCCCGGCACCGGCCCGCGATGCCCCCGTCCCGCCCGGCGACACCCGGAGCCGCTGCATCTTGGCGGGGTCCGCCCCTCGCTTCCCGCGCCGCGGGGCGGAGCCAGCCGCCGTGGACCAACCAGGGGGCGTATGCAAAGCAGGAGGCGGGGCCGAGGGCGGGATCTCCGCGGCGCGGCGGTCCGGCTGTTGCTCAACCCACCCTACCATCCCCGCACGTCGCACTCCAGTTTACATCTCTGTGTGTAAACTCGGTTTACTTTGTTTGCCTATTGTCTCTCTCTCCCTGTAGATCTCCTAAGAGCAACGATCTTGTCTCTTGTTCTCAACTGGCTCATCCGTGCCTGGAGCAGGCTGACTGATGGCTACTACCTTCCGTGGACACCCTTGGAATAAATGAAAATTAATTTAAAATTACCTTTAGGAAATTGTGTTTAAATGCATGTGGCCTGAAACCTCACGCCAGGAGGGGTGACCCGCATTCTGGGACTTTCCCTTTAAGGTCCTGTTTCCCCCTCCTCGGGATCCATATTCTACACCCAATTATAACGGTTAAACCGTATATAGTGTCACTTCTCCGAGCATTCTTAAAGGAATGTTCAGGCTCAGGTATACATGTAGCTCATGTTCTCACACTGGATCAATCTGACCTCTTCTGCCTCCTTCTTCCACTTTAAGGATCCTTGTGTTTACATTGGGACAACCTGAATAATCTGAGATAATTTTCCCATCGCCAGACCCTCAATTAAACTCGTTTGCCAAACAAAGTAACATATTCGAAGATTCTGGTGATTAGGTCATGGGTATCTTCGGGGATCATTTCATTTATATAAAAAGTTCAAAATTGAGAAGATGAATCTAACCAGGAGACTATTCAGCCTTGGAGAGACACATGGATAACTCTGAGGAGCTGAGGGTTTTTTTTTTTTTGAAGCATTAAATCTATTTTTTTTGTTTTTTTTTTTGGCCACTTCTATTGGTCTTTCATTTATTTCTCTTTGCTCTTTGGTCTGTGTGGGCCTCCCATCGCAGTGGCCTCTGTCGTTGCGGAGTACCAGCTCGGCAGTTGGACACATTGGTCCAGCCGCTCCACGGCACGTGGGGTCTTCCCAGGCCAGGGGTCAAACCGGCGCCCCTTGCACTGCAAGGCGCTGTCCTTACCCACTGGACCACCAGGGAAGCCCAAGCTGAGAGTTTTATTTCTTGATCTGGGTGTTGGTTACACACAAGCGTTCATCTGTAAAAATCATTGACCTGTACACTTACGATATGTACATTTCTCTGAACATGTTATATTTTAATAAAATAGTTTACTCAAGAAGAAGAAGCAAAAAACATCCTATGGCTGAGTCACAGGCAGTTTCCGTCCTGAGAAGCTTGCATTCTAGTAGGGATAAATAAATGTGCTATGAAGGAAATTAACAGGGTTCTGGGAGAGTCTGGGGGGAAGGTTCAGAAAAGGCCTTCCTTAGGAGACATCTAAGCTGCGACCTAAAGGAGCAGGTGGTTCCAGCCATGCCAAACTATGGGGGACAGGTAAGTGTTCCAGGTAGAAGAGAGAGAGCAAGATCAAAAATCCTAAGACAAAAAAAAATAAAAAAAACGTCCTAAGACAGAAAGTGCTTGACATATGTTCAAAACTGAAGGAAGCCCAGCATATTTGAAGTGGAGTACATTGAAGATAGATGAATTGGAGTTAGGGTCATGGAAGGTGTTGGAATTTTGTTGCTGCTGCTGTTCCCAGATAGACAAAGAGAACCAATCAAAGGCCTTTCATTGTCAGTTGTGATTTCGGAGCAAGGATGGGGGGAGGGCAAGTGCGGAAGCAGGAGAGGACTCCCCGGCAGTAGAGTGGTTACCACTCCACACTTTCAGTGCCGGGGGCACAGGTTCAGTTTCTGCTTGGGAAACTAAGATCCCACAAGCCTTGCAGCAAAAAAAAAAAAAAAAAAAATGTAGAAGCAAGAAGACCAGTTTGGAGACTTTTGTGATCATTTATAAGGGAGGTAACAGGATGGACAGGGCTGGTGACGGTGGAGATGGAGCAAGATGAGAAATATTTGAGCTGTAAAACTATGATGTGCAGATGAATTGACTGAAAAATATCAGAGAGGTGCCTTGGCTGTCTGGCTTCAGGAACTGGACCCCAGTGAGACCATTTATTGAGGTGGGGACAAACTGAGTCTAAGGGACAAGCAGATTGGGGGGCTGAGTTCCAGAGGGAACTGGTCAGCATTCCCAAACCTCCGAATCCCTCCCCATTTGTTCGTTTCTTCCTTCTGCAGCTCGGTGGAAATGTTCCGACAGGAACCAGGAAGTTTTTGTTTTGTTTTGTTTTGAGGGGAAAGTAAAGTTTAGGGAAAGGGAGAGTCACTGCCAGTACAGCGGGCCGGCTTAAGGGAGAATCGGCACTGAAGATGCTGCTAGAACAGCGGGTCGGCTCAAAGAGAACTGACCAGGAGCCAGGAAGTTTAAGGAGGCCCCAGACAAGGGCAGGGGCGAAGGGCCAGGGCCCAGGCCTGGTGGTGGGAAGAGGCTAACAAGAAAGGTGAGCCCTCAGCCTGAAAATCCACCCCCACAGTCAAGGATGCTTTCAGCAAGGACTTAACCTGGGGGTCCTCGCCTCTGGGATCTAATGCCTGGTGGTCTGAAATAGAACTGATGTGATAACAATAGATATAAAGGGCACAATAAACGTAATGCACTTGAATCACACAACCCTCCACCCCACCAATCCCAGACGGTGGAAAAATTGTCTTCTATGAAACAGGTCCCTGGTGTCCAAAAGGTTGGGGACCGCTGACCTAGGAGACCCCCATGTTTGGAAACACCTAGCTCCTAGGTCGTCACGCAGCTCTGGGCCTTAACCACATGAACCACACCCTCAGCATGACCCAAATACCCTCCCTTCCTTGAACCACCAGCTCCCCGCCCTAGCCACGGAGGCATTGCCTGGCAAGGATTCTTACTGCTGCCTGAGCACTGGGCAGAACCGTTGAGGCTGGACCCTGTGGATCTCTTAAGGTTGGTGTGGGGCTGGGGTGACCTACAGCTGGGCCACCAGCTCCGCAGGGTTGGTGGAGTCTCCTTGTGCCTTCTGCAGGAGACAGAGGGTAGCGACTGGCGCTGCTCGGAGGAGAGTCTGCTGTGTGCCAGGCCTGGGCCGGGCCTTTTGTCTGCGTTAGTTCATTAGAACCTCAGGCTCCACTCCCGTGCCTTCAGGGCAGCCAGTTTTAATACTTTCAAAACTATTCCGGGAGGAGGGAAATCAGATCTGCCTTTGAAGAAGAAAATTCCTGTCTCCTTGAGCTGGACCACCAGCCCTGGAATCCACTTCAGGCCTTTCCCGACCCTGGTAACCCCCAGAGCCTGGTACCTCCTCTGTGTGTGTCAGGCAGACCTACTTGGTGGCTGTCCTTGTTAGGAGCGGCAAGACTGCGCGCCGATGAGCTTTAATAGCTCCTGCGGTCCCAACCACCCCCAAGCCTCGGGCACCCTGACTCTTCTGGAGTCTGTTCCAAACGCTCACCAAGCTCTCATCCGAGCTCCCAGGAAACACAGCCCAGATCCTCGATCTGGAACCGGAGCACAGAGACGAAACCCCGGGGTAGCTAGGATCCGGGACTTCGCGATGGAACCGCCCTCCCAGCGAGGGCCAGCGCCGTCCCTTCCACCCCCAGCCCAGCCCAGCCCACCGGAAATGACGGCGCATGCGCGGGCAGCGCTACCGCTGGAGGGTCCCGGCGCTCCCGTTGACAGGAGTGGCGCTGGGGGAGGGGCAGGGGGCCCCGCCCGCGCCTCCGAGCCCTCGGGGTAGCCATCGACCCCACACGCGGCGCGGCTAGGGTGCTCCCACCCCTGCTGGCCTCACTGTCCCGACCCCAGGCCCGTCATTCCAGCGCTGGGCTTACGTTGCACTGACCGGCCTCGCCCTGCTGTCCCCTCCCGCGGTCTGAGGTCAGCGCCTGGAGGGGTAAAGGCGCTCAGTGCATGGGCTGAGTGAGGTCATCCGGTGTACCCCCCCCGGCCATCATTCCAACTTTTTTTGGGGGGGGCAGTCTAGCCACGGAGGCATTGCCTGGCAGAACCCATGGGCAGAACCGTTGAGGCTGGACCCTGTGGATCTCTTAAGGTTGGTGTGGGGCTGGGGTGACCTACAGCTGGGCCACCAGCTCCGCAGGGTTGGTGGAGTCTCCTTGTGCCTTCTGCAGGAGACAGAGGGTAGCGACTGGCGCTGCTCGGAGGAGAGTCTGCTGTGTGCCAGGCCTGGGCCGGGCCTTTTGTCTGCGTTAGTTCATTAGAACCTCAGGCTCCACTCCCGTGCCTTCAGGGCAGCCAGTTTTAATACTTTCAAAACTATTCCGGGAGGAGGGAAATCAGATCTGCCTTTGAAGAAGAAAATTCCTGTCTCCTTGAGCTGGACCACCAGCCCTGGAATCCACTTCAGGCCTTTCCCGACCCTGGTAACCCCCAGAGCCTGGTACCTCCTCTGTGTGTGTCAGGCAGACCTACTTGGTGGCTGTCCTTGTTAGGAGCGGCAAGACTGCGCGCCGATGAGCTTTAATAGCTCCTGCGGTCCCACCCCCCCACCCCCCCAAGCCTCGGGCACCCTGACTCTTCTGGAGTCTGTTCCAAACGCTCACCAAGCTCTCATCCGAGCTCCCAGGAAACACAGCCCAGATCCTCGATCTGGAACCGGAGCACAGAGACGAAACCCCGGGGTAGCTAGGATCCGGGACTTCGCGATGGAACCGCCCTCCCAGCGAGGGCCAGCGCCGTCCCTTCCACCCCCAGCCCAGCCCAGCCCACCGGAAATGACGGCGCATGCGCGGGCAGCGCTACCGCTGGAGGGTCCCGGCGCTCCCGTTGACAGGAGTGGCGCTGGGGGAGGGGCAGGGGGCCCCGCCCGCGCCTCCGAGCCCTCGGGGTAGCCATCGACCCCACACGCGGCGCGGCTAGGGTGCTCCCACCCCTGCTGGCCTCACTGTCCCGACCCCAGGCCCGTCATTCCAGCGCTGGGCTTACGTTGCACTGACCGGCCTCGCCCTGCTGTCCCCTCCCGCGGTCTGAGGTCAGCGCCTGGAGGGGTAAAGGCGCTCAGTGCATGGGCTGAGTGAGGTCATCCGGTGTCCAGCCCCCTTCCCCTGTTAGCCATCTGATGTGTCCCAGACAACGGACTGTTCTGAAAAGGGAATTAGGTTAGAGTCTCCGTGGCCAGAAAGTGCCACTGTGTGTCTACCTCTCATCCCTACGGCTTAACCCTCCAGGTCAGCAGGGACCTCTAGTGTTCTCGAGTGGCGTCATTCTTCCTTCTTTAATATTTCCTCGTGGGGTCCTTGGGAGCACTCTGAGCTAACACAGACCAAGTGCATAGAACCGTGCCTGAGCCAGGCACGCCCTGTTCATGAGTGCTTCTGCATTGGGAGGCAGGTTCCTTACGACTAGTGTCACCTGGGAAGCCCATAGAAAAAAGATAAAGGCAGGATTTGAGCAGCCCCTATAGCCTGTTCCTAGCCCACCTCTCAAGCTTTATCTCATCACATTCTCCACTTTATCCCAGTGGGTTCTCTGGGTGAACCCGGCTCTCTATCCGCTTCTGGGCTTTCCCTCCGCTCACTCCCACTACCTGGACATTGAACACATTCCCTTTGCCCTTTCAGATATCGCTCCATCTGCTCCATGCCTGGATGGCTGAAGCTCTTGCAGGCTGTACCAGTGGACCCTCTTTCTCCTTTGCCTTCTGTTGGTCAGTTGATGGGAAGCAGGAAGTTGGGGGCAGGAGAAGAGAGAAGGGGGGTGTCTATTCCTCCATTCCTCCCAGATCCTGGTAACCCTCTCCTCCTCTTCGCTCTCTCCTACAGCAGGGCTCTCTTTCTTTGTGTTCAAGCAACCATTCCACGCCTCACCACTTTAGGTTCAAGGATGGCTGAGAAGCAACCCACTGCTTCTAGCCTCTGAATGCCCCACAGCCCTTTGGTTTCCCTTCTTATAGATCACTCCTTGATTAAACTGACTTGGTCGATCTGTTCAAGTGTCCATGGGTGACCAGTAATGTCTGGGTGCCACCTGGAATTCCTGGTTGCAAACCACAGAAAGGGCTTTGAACAATGGGCAAGACCAGAGGACTCACAAACACTCCCTTGGGGGACTTCCCTGAGGATCCAGTGGTTTAGACTCCATGCTTCCAATGCAGGGGGTGCAGGTTCAATCCCTGGTTGGGAAACTAAGATCCTACCTGCTGCGTGGCCAAGAAATAAAAAAAAAATCACTGTCTTTAAATGGTCTTTTAGCACCTGCTCTTGTTTTTTTTTTTTTTAATTGAGCTATAATTTAAATTATTAAAGGACAATCCCCTTGGTGGAGGGTAAATACCGAAGTGGAATTATTGAGTTACATGGTAATTGTACATTTACCTTTATTGTATTTATTGATATTTACTTTTTTGGCCGTAAAACCAGGGATTGACCCTGCACACCCTGCCTCTGAAACATGGAGTCTTAACTACCAGGGAAGTCCCTGGATTTACTTTGTAAGAAAATATAAATGCTCCCTATCCTCACCAGAATTTGGTGTCATCATGTTTGGTTTTGTTCTTAACCTATCCTAATACGTATGTAATATATAATCGTATTGTGATTCCAGTTTGCTTCTCTCTAATGAATCGGACTCCGAGTTTTTACTGTCACGCTGGCCTGACCTGAACTGGGACTGGGTGATTTGTAGAGCAGACGGGATTTTTTTTTTTTTTTTTTTAACGTCAAACAAAGGTACTATTCATCTGTTATCTTGAAGTGATTAGAAAAGTCATGAGTCTGTCCAAGATTGCATCTAGGGCAGGGAAAACCCACCCCAGGAGCCAGGACAGAGCTGTCTCATCCACTGTGCTCATTCAGCCACGTGGGGACCTCCTTCCTACCTCCACCCCTGTCCCACCCTGCTCTTGTACCTGGACAGGGCACCCCTCATATTTTACCTGTGGAGTTCCATGTAAGCTAAATGTCACCTCCTTCTGAAGCAGGTAGGATTTCTAGAAGCTTCCAGACACAGCATGCAAGACGATGTTGTTGAAAAAATGCAGCCTCTTTTTGGGGCCAGAGTTGGAGTTGCTTTTTTGGCTTTTTTCCATACCGGTTGTGTGACTTTGGGCAGCTGATTTGCTTTGAGCCTCAGTTTCTCCTAGTGTAAAATGGGTATAGTACCTACTTTAGAGATAAGTTTTTGTTGTGCCAGAGATATTGCTGTCATTTTTACTGTTATTATTATTAATTTGCCTCTATCAAAGCATCACTGAACCACGGCTAATTCGTTCCTTGTTTCTTTCTCTAGCTAATTCTTCTGAAAGGGCAGACCCTCTGCCTTAAGCCTTCTCTGACCCCGACCCTGACACATTCCCTCAACGATCTCCGTTGAGATGGATGAACCTAAAAGGATTCTCAGGGAAGGCAAACGGCCAGAAAGGAATTACAGGACTCAGACAAACCTCTCGGTCCCATCAGGCCACGGAGCCTGATGAGACAGGTCAGAAAAAGGAGACCCCAAAGAGCGGATGCTCAGAATGTGAGTGGGAGCTGACAAGGCCGATGCTGGAGAGGACTGGGGCCTAGTGATGGCGCGGGGACCGAGGCTGAGGAGGGGGACGGGAGGCTGGGAGGGTTGCGGGCCCTGTGGGCTGGGTGTGAATGGAGCGACCGGGGTAGGGGGGATAACGCTCCCACTTAGAAGAAAGGACGAAGAGGCCCCCGGTGCGGCTGAGAGGGCAGCGGCTGTGGATTGGCTGGCCAGACCCCAGGCGCCTGGAGTGGGCGGGGCGGGCGCGGCAGGTGCAGGGGGCGGAGGCCGGCGAGGCGGAGCCAAGAGTGGGCGGGGCCGACGCCCGGCGGGCGGGGTGCGCGGCTCCGCTCCTGCGAGAGAGCTACGGGGGCCGCGGAGCTGGAGCTGGATACCGAGCCGGGGCCCGGGCAGGCGTCGGGGCCAGGGCCAGGCCGGAGCGGGCTCCAACGATATGGGGTCGGCCGACTCCAAGCTGAACTTCCGAAAGGCGGTGATCCAGCTCACCACCAAGACGCAGGTGCGCTCGGGCCCCGGGCTCCCTACCTACCTGCGGGGCTGGGGGGCTGGGCGGGGCTGGGGGGCTGCAAGAACTTGGCTCTCCGGGAGATGGGAGGACCAGCTGGCCAGGAGGGTGACGCTGAAGCTAGGGCCGGGGCGAGCCCCCTAGGCCTGTACCCCAGGGCTCCATCCCCTCCTCCCCCACCCCCAACCTTCTCTCCCAGAACGTCTCTTTCCCCCGCAGCCATCCTAGGCTGACGCGTGCCTACTCCCCAGGACGGCGTCGCCGCTGTCCGCCCCGCTGTCCACCGCTCTCCCTTCTTCCAGCCACGCATCGCCAGCCTCTCCCCACCCCCACCCCCCAAATACCTCCTTGCTCTCGTCCATGTCCCTTGGTGCCTGCGATCTGGGAGGCACAGAGCCGGTTGACTCAAGGCAAACAAAGCCTGCCGGCGCCCTCCCGGATGGGGAAACAGCTGGTACGCGATGTCGGCAGCGGCCTCTCTGGGCCCAGGTCGATGCCCACAGCCAGGGAAAGCCCATGTCTTGATGGGAACAGGCAGAGTGGCAGGCGGTGCTGCAGCCTGGCCAGGAGAGCTGTCCCCAGGCCCATGGAGTCCAGATTCCTGGCTGGGGACCATTGCTCCAGGGGACTCCCCCTTCCAGCCCAGCAGTGAGGGTGGCTGCGTTGGCAGGTACCCTGTGTTCTCTGGATCAGGGCTAAGAACCGTTCAGGCTGCCCTTGGACGAGGTGCTGTGGGGTCTAGGGGTATCTTTCTCCCCGGTCCATGCTTGCACACTCCTCTGAGCCCACAAGTGGCCCAGAAGCCCCCAAGGACCTGACCCCAGCAAGGCTACTTCCCTGCCCACCCCTCTCTCCTTACTCCTTGAGTGGAGACCTCTCTGGCCAAGGAGCTGCCCATTTCAGACTCCCAGGTCCCCACTTTCATCCCCCACAGGACTTTCTTTCTACCTACACCCCCAGGGCTTTCTCGTGCTCTGGCAATTAGAATGGGTTCAAGGGAGCCATGTCCCCCGAAGCCAGCTGGTCACAGCTCGAGCCCAGACCTCTGGTCCCACTTTGTCTGATGCCACAGTAGCCTTGGCCCAGGGGTTCTCCAGCCCCAGCTGAGAGGCCCTTGATAGAAACCAGGTCTCACTAATTTCGCCCCTGCCCCCATGGCTCCTGGTTGTTTCTGGCATTTGATGTTCCTGGCACGGGGCTTACTAGATCTGAGACTGGCAGGTGGACCCGCCTCTCAGTGGGGGGGGAGCAGGGAGAGGCAGGGAGGGGGCCTCCATGTTTACCTGCCTGGGGAGATAAACCTGGTCAGAGGCACGTGTTAGAGGCTGTAGGCTCAGCGGCCAGGGTCTCTGCCAGGCCAGTGGGACCAGCTCAGCTGGGTCCCCAAGAACCTGGGTGGACCGGATTCCTACAGGGTCTGTCCCCCTCCCCAAATGAGCATGCCTCCATCGTTCCTGGGCCATGGCCCCAAGACAGGGCAGAATGAGGTGGGACTGTCTCATTTCCCAGCTGGAGAGAGTCAACGGCTTGGGATGGGGAAACAGCTGGTACGCGATGTCGGCAGCGGCCTCTCTGGGCCCAGGTCGATGCCCACAGCCAGGGAAAGCCCATGTCTTGATGGGAACAGGCAGAGTGGCAGGCGGTGCTGCAGCCTGGCCAGGAGAGCTGTCCCCAGGCCCATGGAGTCCAGATTCCTGGCTGGGGACCATTGCTCCAGGGGACTCCCCCTTCCAGCCCAGCAGTGAGGGTGGCTGCGTTGGCAGGTACCCTGTGTTCTCTGGATCAGGGCTAAGAACCGTTCAGGCTGCCCTTGGACGAGGTGCTGTGGGGTCTAGGGGTATCTTTCTCCCCGGTCCATGCTTGCACACTCCTCTGAGCCCACAAGTGGCCCAGAAGCCCCCAAGGACCTGACCCCAGCAAGGCTACTTCCCTGCCCACCCCTCTCTCCTTACTCCTTGAGTGGAGACCTCTCTGGCCAAGGAGCTGCCCATTTCAGACTCCCAGGTCCCCACTTTCATCCCCCACAGGACTTTCTTTCTACCTACACCCCCAGGGCTTTCTCGTGCTCTGGCAATTAGAATGGGTTCAAGGGAGCCATGTCCCCCGAAGCCAGCTGGTCACAGCTCGAGCCCAGACCTCTGGTCCCACTTTGTCTGATGCCACAGTAGCCTTGGCCCAGGGGTTCTCCAGCCCCAGCTGAGAGGCCCTTGATAGAAACCAGGTCTCACTAATTTCGCCCCTGCCCCCATGGCTCCTGGTTGTTTCTGGCATTTGATGTTCCTGGCACGGGGCTTACTAGATCTGAGACTGGCAGGTGGACCCGCCTCTCAGTGGGGGGGGAGCAGGGAGAGGCAGGGAGGGGGCCTCCATGTTTACCTGCCTGGGGAGATAAACCTGGTCAGAGGCACGTGTTAGAGGCTGTAGGCTCAGCGGCCAGGGTCTCTGCCAGGCCAGTGGGACCAGCTCAGCTGGGTCCCCAAGAACCTGGGTGGACCGGATTCCTACAGGGTCTGTCCCCCTCCCCAAATGAGCATGCCTCCATCGTTCCTGGGCCATGGCCCCAAGACAGGGCAGAATGAGGTGGGACTGTCTCATTTCCCAGCTGGAGAGAGTCAACGGCTTGGGATGGGGCTGGAGCCAGGGACTAGCTTGGATCTCCCTCCGGAGAGCCCTGGGGCCCTGTAGGTGGGAGTGGACCTGGGCTGCTGGGAGGGAGAGACTCTCAGGGCCCAGAGCCACCCACTCTGTGTGGTGACCCGGCTCGGGCAGCTTGAAAGTCAGGACCAAACCCCAGATGGTCGTTCCAGACCTTGCCACCCGGTGTCCCCGGAGAGACTCGGGCCACTTGTCCCCGGGACGTCCTCCTGTCCCAGGGCCGCAGAGGCTGTGCTGTGATCACAGGGTTTTGCAGACGAGCCGACCCAGCACCTTTTCCTGTGGCCTGGACCCAAGCCGCCGCCGCCGCTGGACTTTCCCAGCCTTCCTGCGCGGCATCCTGTTTTCTTCCTGCCTCGGGTCAGGCCTGACCTGGTCCTGAGGGCCAGCAGCTTTGGCTGTGTTTCCCAAGGCTTTCCTGGTGTGGGTGGGGCCTGGAGGGCCATTTGCCTGGACCTGGGACCCTCCCCTAGATCCTTCCTTTTTGCAGATTCTCTGCCATAGGCCCGAGGCCGCCGGGGAGTCCGTGTTGACATGTGTATACACGTACGTGTGTGTGAATGGCATGGTGACACAGTCCTCCGGTACAGGTCACCCTTAGCAGGCTGGAAGCATGGCTGGTCCTTCCCTTCTCCCCCCGGAGAGGCTCAGCGGATGCAGCGGGCCCTCCAGGCTGGTGGCAGGGGGTGCAGGTGGGGGGCCTGGCTGAGCAGGTCCTGGTGAAGCTACACTAAGAATATCTGGTTTCCCAAGAGAGTGGCTCAGTCCCTGTGCCCCTGACTGCCAGGCCCACCCCCACGTCCACCGAAATACTCTTTTTGAAGAAGCTGACTTGGCGTTTAGCAGCTTCCTTGCATCAGGAGGGGCCCAGCTGGAGTGACCAAAGCAGGAGCTAAGCTATCGCGCCCCCCGCCCCAGGTTCAGTGACCCGGGCCACGTCCAGAGCGTCAGGCCAGCTGGGTCTGCTCAGGGGAGGGTTACTCAGCTGAAGTGTTTGCACCACGGCTGGGACCAGGAGAGGAGGTCCCACGTGGGGACGGGGAGGCAGCTGAAGTCCCCTGGAGTTCCAGACCAGCTCCCAGAGCTGGGGCTTCCCTCTGCTTCCCGATAGGGCTGCCCTGTGCTCCCCAGCTTCCCTCCTACCACTCTCTCCTCATGTTGAATTCAGTCCCCAGGTGACGCTTGCCTGATGAACTGGGTCAGAGGTCACGTGCACAGGATGCCTTGCTGCCCCTTTAAGAGGGTCGTGGGCTACAGGGAGGTGGGGAAACTGGCTTCCGAGGTGCTCTCTGATGGTAGGGGGCTCTGCATGTTTTCTGGGAGGTTCCACCTTTGCACTCTGGCCACCCACCCCAGGGGACATGCCTCTCCTGGCCCCCAGTGCATGTCAGAGGGCCTGAGGACCCGCCAACCCCAGCCCCAGGGCGCAGGCTTTGGTCTTGGTCCCCCTCCCCCAGCGAACTCGCTCTACCTGTTCTAGGACCCAGCCTATCCTGGTGCCAGGTCAGCCCTGAAGGCCATGGCCACATGCCACCCTGGGCCTCGGAGGGTGGCATTGCTGGGGAGTGGCCTGGGGTGAACTGGACCCTGGGGAGGCTTGTGACCAGCCTTGTGCTCTGCTCTGCCCAGTGATGGAGCTGAAGGGACCTCTGGGGCTCGTTACAGCCTCTGGCTGAACAAATAGTGGCTGAGCGTCTGCCATGTGCCTCACGTACCTGGTCAAGGGAGAAGGGCTGGTGGAGAAGCATGGGGTCTGGGCTGTGATGGGTGGCTGTGGGGCATGGGGAGCAGGCTTCTAACGTGGGAGCAAGCCCCCCGGTGGAAACTCTGGGAGACGTCTTGTAAGAAGTGGCTTTAGAGAATGGAATTTCTGTTTTAAAATGTTTTTTATTTGGCTTCACTGAGCAGCATGTGGGATCTTAGTTCCCCGACCAGGGATCGAACCTGCACCCCCTGCATTGGAAGCTCGGAGTTTTAGCCACTGGACTGCCAGGGAAGTCCCAACAGGATTATTTTTTATGAATAAGATTCACATTTTTTTTTTTCTGATAATGAGCAATGTATATTACATGAGAACTTGTGGTGGAGTAGCAGGGCCCTTCGTCAGCTCTTTCACACAAGGCAAAAGTCTGGTTTGATTGGAGCAGCCTGGGAAGATCTCCTGTGGGAAGTGCTCTTCAGAAGGGTAAGAGGGCCTTGGCAGCCCCTCAAACAGATGAACATTTAAAAGAGGAAAATAACAATACATGCGCATGTGGAAAATATAAACAAAAGAACGTAAACCACCCCACGAGATAATTGCTATTGACATTCTGTCATCTTCTCTCGACGTTTATTCCTGTGTAGTTTAACAGAAAATCATGAGCATCCTATAGTTAGTTTATATCTTCTCTTTTTCCCATGACATTGTACTGGAGGATGTTCCATTCATTCATATTCTCAGAAGATGTGTTTCCGGTGGCTGCGTAATATTCTCTTGTGTGACTGTGGCTTCACTTTTTCGACCACATAGCATGTGAGATCCTAGTTCCCTGACTAGGGTTTGAACCCGTGACTCCTGCCATGGAAGCACAGTGTCCCGATCACTGGACCACAGGGGAATTCCCTGTGCCTTAGCTTTTTAAGCATTCCCCAATTGTTGGTTCTTTAGGTGGACTCCAACTTTTCCCTGTTATCAGCTCTTCGGTAAACACCCTCATACCTACATTTCTCAGATCACTTCCTTAGGCAAGGCTTCTAGAGGTAGAGTTCATGATTCAAACTGATTGACCACATGACTGACTCTATGACTTAAAAGGCTTAAGTGTGGACTTCCCTGGTGGTCCAGTGGGTAAAGAGTCTGCCTTGCAATGCAAGGGGCACTGGTTCCGTCCCTGGCCTGGGAAGATCCCAGACGCCATGTGCCACAGAGTGGCTGGACCGGTATGTCCAATTACGAGCCAGCACTCTGGAGCACATGTGCCCAGAGCTAGTGCTCTGCAACAAGAGAGGCCATGGCAATGGGAGGCCCACACAGGTCAAAGAATAAAGATGGATGAAAATAAATAAATAAAATACCAATAAAAGAGCAAAAGAAAAAAAATGGCAAAAAAAAGAAAAAACCCAAACAATAAGAGGCCAAAATTAAAAAAAGAAGGAGAAAAAAAAAGAGGCCAATATTAAAAAAAGAAAAAAGGCATAAATGTGTTGGAAGCATGTTGCCTCAGTAGGACCAGTGGGCCTTGGGAATGTGTTAGGTGGGGTGGGCACATGGGGAGGCGGGGACAGTCTGTGCTAAGGGGACCAGAAAATACGGGGCTGTGGTGTTGGGATCATGCACACAAGTGTGCCCTTGCACGTGCCCATGTGCGCCTTTGTGTATGTCAGTGTGCCTAGGGGTGTGCCTCAGGTGTGACCTTGGCTGTCTGGCCGGGACCTGGACTCTGCAGGCCGTGGGGAGTCCTAAGGCTCTTTGTTGAGAGAGCAATGCCTTTGGCAGCGCGCTCTGAATGCGGGCTGGGGGCAGGCTGGAGGTGGGACGGCGGGGTCAGTTTGGAGGGCAGGGGTCCCTGGTAAGAGTGGCCAGAACTGAGTGCGAGTGGCGGGTATTGAAAAGAGCGACGTGGTCAGCGCGCTGTGAGGGCGCCCCTTCAGACTGGTGCCTCCACTGGGCCAGCGTAGAGCTGGGGCCAGGGGCAGCCTGGGGGACTGGAAGTGGGCACATGTCCCTCGTCTTCTTCCTAGCGGAAGGGGCACAGCGTGCCTCTGGTCCCCGGGTGCTTGACTTGGGGCTGTGGCCTGGCAAGGCTCCCGGGGGGGGGAAGATCTGCCGGAGGGGGCTGGGGCGCTGCTGGCGGTCACTCCGTCTCTCAGGGGCGGGGCTGGGCTCTTCTGAACTCAGTGCCAGCTGATCCCCGACCGTCTGTGTCAAGTGTCTCCAGCCTGCCCGTGCCAGCTGGGCTCACGGCAGCCGAAGGATGTCACTCGGGCACCAGCGGGGATGGAGTAGGGGCTTCCCTCTCCGGGGCTCCCTTGGTCAAGATGTGGGCAAACTGCGGACTTGCTGGCAAGAGGTTGTGTGACTCTGGACCCTGGGTCCCCCGCAGCCCGTGGAGGCCACCGACGACGCCTTCTGGGACCAGTTCTGGGCGGACACGGCCACCTCGGTGCAGGATGTGTTTGCGCTCGTGCCGGCGGCGGAGATCCGGGCGGTGCGAGAGGAGTCCCCGTCCAACCTGGCCACTCTGTGCTACAAGGTGAGGCGTCCCCAGGCCCTCGCCGCCACTGCCCCCGAGCCATGCCCTACCCTTCCGGGAGGCTGGAGCGGGCCCCGCCCTGTGGTCCAACAGGGGTCCCGGGGCTTCGCCCACTTCTCCCTCCAGCTGAGCTCCGGGGAACGTGCTGGTTCACGTCCCACAGGTCAGCTCACGGAGCTCACCCTGTGCGGCCGGTGGGCTCCCCTGGCGTCTCAGTGAGAAAGATCCACCTGCCAGCGCAGGTGGTGTGAGTGTGATCCCTGGGTGGATCGGGCAGATCCCTTGGAGAAGGGAATGGCAACCCACTCTAGGATTTTTGTATGGGAAATCCCGTGGACGGAGGAGCCTGGCGGGCTGCAGTTCACGGGGTCTCGAAGAGTCAGACCCGACGGAGCACAAGCTCACTGGGGACCCTGAGGCCGGTCACTCAGCCGGGTCTCAGCCAACGAGCGGTGGGCGGGCTCTGTCCCCCAGGACCCTCGAGGCAGCTCCCTGGCCCAGGTCCATTCCCCTGGGCTGGCCGAGCCTGTTTTGAGAGGTGGCCCGGGAGGGTGGCCCTGCCGCCTCTCCCCCTCGGAAGCTCGGGGCGCCCAGCCTGACCCCAGGAGCCAGGCCCCATCCTGCTGCCCCCCTGCCCACGCCCGCAGGCCGTCGAGAAGCTGGTGCAGGGAGCGGAGAGCGGCTGCCACTCGGAGAAGGAGAAGCAGACTGTGCTCAACTGCAGCCGCCTGCTCACCCGCGTGCTCCCCTACATCTTTGAGGACCCCGACTGGAGGGGCTTCTTCTGGTCCACCGTGCCCGGGGCCGGGCGAGGAGGGGTCTGTGGGTCGGGCAGGGGCCGGGGGGCCGTGGGGCTGCGGTGACGGGGGAAGAGCCCTCGGGGCCGGCCACTGTCCTCCAGACCTCTTCTGGGGTTTGGGAAGGGCCAGGGGAGGGGCAGTGGGAGTGCTGCTGAGGAGGGGGGTCCGCGCTTCCTCCTAGGACCCCCGGTTTCTCCCCCACGGGGGTCCCTGCCCCTACAGCTGGCCAGAGGTGGGGGCAGGACCGCTGGGCCCTCCGCCTGCTCGCTCCACTCCCTGGGTTTCTGTCCAGGCCATGAGGTGGACAGGGCTGGGGGCCAGGGCCCAGTGGAGGCTGTCCAGTGTGGGTCTCCTCGGGTCCCCCCCAGTCTTAGGGAGGCCTCCTGCCGCTCCCTGCCCCGCTCCTCCTGTCCCCCTTCTGCTCTGGGAGGTTTGGGGCGATTAGGGATCTGCTCCCTGTTTCTTCTCCCTCCACTTCCTCTGTCCCTCTGCCCACGGGCAGCCCGCCCAGGCCGGCGCAGTCCTCCGTCCTCTCAAGTCCTGGGGCCGCCTCTCCTTGGCCAGCCACGACTGAGGGGGCCTCCGGGCGCCGTGTCCCAAGCAGGGAGAGGACGACGATGAGAACGCCCGGCCCCTGGCCGAGTCCCTGCTCCTGGCCATCGCCGACCTGCTCTTCTGCCCAGACCTCACCGTCCACAGCCACCGGAGGAGCACTGTGGTGAGAGCCAGGGGTCACTGGGCCCACCTGGGGGCCGGCTGAGGCTCCCTCGGGCCGGGGCTGCTCCGGGAGGGCTGGCGGCCTGGCACGCGTGGTCCTGTGGCCCGGGGCGGTGGCTGGCACGGCTGGAGGGGAGCCAGCGGGTGCCCAGCCCTGCCTTCTGTGTCCGGGAGGCGGGCACAAGTGCCCATTGTCTCGGCCTGGGCGGCGGTGAGGGTGGGGCTGGCACAGAGGAGGCCTGGCCTCTCGCTCCTCGCGCGCTGCGGACTGGACCTCGAGGGGTCTTCGTGCTCCCCCAGGCCCACAGCCCATCGGGGGCTCCCAGTTCCACTCTGCTCCCTCCCCGTCTCTCTCCGTGTCTCACGCTGGAGCAGGCACCACCCGGGGCGTGTTGAGGGTCTGTCTTTAGGAGGACGTGAGGGTGTTTGCCCCCAAGGAGAGTGGGGGCTGATCCCTTCCTGACCTTGTCCCTAGGACTCGGCGGAGGACATCCACTCCCTGGACAGCTGTGAATACATCTGGGAGGCCGGCGTGGGCTTTGCTCACTCTCCTCAGCCCAGCTACATCCATGACATGAACCGGTGAGCTTGCCCAGGCGGGGCCCAGGCCTGACCCCCTGGACAGCCCAGGGAGGGAAGCACGTTTGGGATCTTCCAAGGAGGCCCTTGGCTCCCCTGGTGACTCCGTGGTGAGGAATCTGCCTGCCAGTGCAGGAAACCTGGGCTCTGTCCTTGGGTCTGGAAGATCCCCTAGAGAAGGCAGTGGCAACCCACTCCAAGATTCTTGCCAGGAAATCCCTATGGACCGAGGAGCTGGGCAGGCTACAAGTACCTGAGGTCGCAAAGAGTCAGATTTAGTGACAGTTACAGCGACTCTGCCCGCTTGAGACGCGACGGCAGCCTCACAGGGATGAAGTGGGGTCGTCTCTTTTCATGGACCTGGGATGGGCAGGGTGGGCGAGCCTTCCCACAGGAAGCTGGGATCCTCAGACCCTGAACCCCTTCCCCGGTCCGCCCTTCCCAAGGATGGAGCTGCTGAAACTGTTGCTGACGTGTTTCTCTGAGGCCATGTACCTGCCCCCGGCTCCGGAGAGCAGCAGCGGCAATCCGTGGGTGCAGTTTTTGTTCCACAGAGAACAGGTGAGGCGCCCTGCCCTTTCTTCCCAGGCCTCCTGGCCTCTTTTGGAAACTTTGGGCCCGGGAGGGCTGGCGGCCTGGCACGCGTGGTCCTGTGGCCCGGGCGGTGGCTGGCACGGCTGGAGGGGAGCCAGCGTGCCCAGCCCTGCCTTCTGTGTCCGGGAGGCGGGCACAAGTGCCCATTGTCTCGGCCTGGGCGGCGGTGAGGGTGGGGCTGGCACAGAGGAGGCCTGGCCTCTCGCTCCTCGCGCGCTGCGGACTGGACCTCGAGGGGTCTTCGTGCTCCCCCAGGCCCACAGCCCATCGGGGGCTCCCAGTTCCACTCTGCTCCCTCCCCGTCTCTCTCCGTGTCTCACGCTGGAGCAGGCACCACCCGGGGCGTGTTGAGGGTCTGTCTTTAGGAGGACGTGAGGGTGTTTGCCCCCAAGGAGAGTGGGGGCTGATCCCTTCCTGACCTTGTCCCTAGGACTCGGCGGAGGACATCCACTCCCTGGACAGCTGTGAATACATCTGGGAGGCCGGCGTGGGCTTTGCTCACTCTCCTCAGCCCAGCTACATCCATGACATGAACCGGTGAGCTTGCCCAGGCGGGGCCCAGGCCTGACCCCCTGGACAGCCCAGGGAGGGAAGCACGTTTGGGATCTTCCAAGGAGGCCCTTGGCTCCCCTGGTGACTCCGTGGTGAGGAATCTGCCTGCCAGTGCAGGAAACCTGGGCTCTGTCCTTGGGTCTGGAAGATCCCCTAGAGAAGGCAGTGGCAACCCACTCCAAGATTCTTGCCAGGAAATCCCTATGGACCGAGGAGCTGGGCAGGCTACAAGTACCTGAGGTCGCAAAGAGTCAGATTTAGTGACAGTTACAGCGACTCTGCCCGCTTGAGACGCGACGGCAGCCTCACAGGGATGAAGTGGGGTCGTCTCTTTTCATGGACCTGGGATGGGCAGGGTGGGCGAGCCTTCCCACAGGAAGCTGGGATCCTCAGACCCTGAACCCCTTCCCCGGTCCGCCCTTCCCAAGGATGGAGCTGCTGAAACTGTTGCTGACGTGTTTCTCTGAGGCCATGTACCTGCCCCCGGCTCCGGAGAGCAGCAGCGGCAATCCGTGGGTGCAGTTTTTTTGTTCCACAGAGAACAGGTGAGGCGCCCCTGCCCTTTCTTCCCAGGCCTCCTGGCCTCTTTTCTGGTTCCAGGTAGCCCAGCCCTGAGGCCATTTGCGGGCGATTCTGTCCTATTTGGGGGAGTATGCTGCCCCCTCGTGGTGATGATCTGTAATAGCCACACCTCGCACCAGCGCCGTGCCCGTGTCCTTTCGGGGGTGCCCTGGGTGACCCGTGCCTTCGTCCTCTATCTAGAACCCCGCTGTCCAGCAGAAGTATAATGCAAACCACATATGCGCTAATTTAAACGTTTCTAGTAGCGATATAAAAATTGTAAACATGAAACAGGTGACATTAATGTTAATAATGTATTAATATGTCCTTTAACCCTGTAATCCGAAATATTAGTGTTTACTGTGTAATTGCTAAGTGGCAGTATTGAAATGTTTTGCACTCGCTTTTCACACTACGCTTGCAAAATCCGGTGCGTGGTTTACACTTGCAGCACGTCTTGCTTTGGACCAGCCACACTTTAAACTGTCAAGCGCTACCTATCGCTTGTACTGGACAGTTTCTTTCTTTATTTTTGGCCACGCTGTGTGGCTTGCAGATCTGTTTCCCAGCCAGAGGTTGGACCCGGGGACACGGTGGTGAAGGCACTGAGTCCTAACCAGGCAGTCCCCTGGGCAGGGCAGTTGACACAGCGGGTGTGGTAGGGTATGATCAATACACAGAAGGGTCGGGAGGCCTGGCCCTCTGGGGGCACCCGTGGCCTCTGGGGGCATGAGCGTCTGGGAGTGGCAGAGGGCCGACCTGAGCATTTTGAGAAGGTCCACAATATCCGGCTCTGACCGGGGCTGTGCTGGCCCTTCCCCCCCACCTCACCCCCACCCCGCCCCCCCTGGAAGCCCCAGGAGCAGAGAGGACCCAGGTGACTCCCCCTCCCTGGCCCCAGGCAGAGTTTTCTTCCTTCCTCCCCAGTTATCCTCAGACCCTGAACCCCTTCCCCGGTCCGCCCTTCCCAAGGATGGAGCTGCTGAAACTGTTGCTGACGTGTTTCTCTGAGGCCATGTACCTGCCCCCGGCTCCGGAGAGCAGCAGCGGCAATCCGTGGGTGCAGTTTTTTTGTTCCACAGAGAACAGGTGAGGCGCCCCTGCCCTTTCTTCCCAGGCCTCCTGGCCTCTTTTCTGGTTCCAGGTAGCCCAGCCCTGAGGCCATTTGCGGGCGATTCTGTCCTATTTGGGGGAGTATGCTGCCCCCTCGTGGTGATGATCTGTAATAGCCACACCTCGCACCAGCGCCGTGCCCGTGTCCTTTCGGGGGTGCCCTGGGTGACCCGTGCCTTCGTCCTCTATCTAGAACCCCGCTGTCCAGCAGAAGTATAATGCAAACCACATATGCGCTAATTTAAACGTTTCTAGTAGCGATATAAAAATTGTAAACATGAAACAGGTGACATTAATGTTAATAATGTATTAATATGTCCTTTAACCCTGTAATCCGAAATATTAGTGTTTACTGTGTAATTGCTAAGTGGCAGTATTGAAATGTTTTGCACTCGCTTTTCACACTACGCTTGCAAAATCCGGTGCGTGGTTTACACTTGCAGCACGTCTTGCTTTGGACCAGCCACACTTTAAACTGTCAAGCGCTACCTATCGCTTGTACTGGACAGTTTCTTTCTTTATTTTTGGCCACGCTGTGTGGCTTGCAGATCTGTTTCCCAGCCAGAGGTTGGACCCGGGGACACGGTGGTGAAGGCACTGAGTCCTAACCAGGCAGTCCCCTGGGCAGGGCAGTTGACACAGCGGGTGTGGTAGGGTATGATCAATACACAGAAGGGTCGGGAGGCCTGGCCCTCTGGGGGCACCCGTGGCCTCTGGGGGGGCATACGAGCGTCTGGGAGTGGCAGAGGGCCGACCTGAGCATTTTGAGAAGGTCCACATTATCCAGCTCTGACCGGGGCTGTGCTGGCCCTTCCACCCCACCTCACCCCCACCCCGCACCCCCTGGAAGCCCCAGGAGCAGAGAGGACCCAGGTGACTCCCCCTCCCTGGCCCCAGGCAGAGTTTTCTTCCTTCCTCCCCAGCCTTATCAGGCAAGTGGCCACCTTTGCCACTTGCTGAACCTCCCTGGGTCTCAGTTTCCTTACCGGTAAGATGAGGAGCTTGACCTCTGACCCCTCACAAATCTCTGAATGGAGGCTGTCTGTGGCCTGGGAGCTGAGGGGGGGGCACCTGCCCTGCCTTCTGCCTTCCCTGCGGGCCTCCAGCCCGTCTCGGAAGCCCGAGGGAGGGTACCTGTCCCTCATACACCTTAGACGCATGTCCTTCATACATTTATCCAAGCCGTGAGATTATACAGAGTTCAGCGCGAACCTGGGGCACTCCCCTGTGGTCCTCTGGTCAGGACTTGGCACTCCCATGGCAGGGGGCGAGGGTCTATCCCTGGAGGAAGTCAGACTCCCCTGGCCGCAGCACCGCCGGAAGAGAGTGGACTCTGAGGTCAGCTGCGGCGTTTGGGTGATAGTGCCGTGTGGCCGTGGGCTCCTCAGCCGTAACAGACGCACCAGGCTGGTGGCAATGCGGATCGTCACGGGGACCGTGCACAGGTTGGGGAAGAAGAGGTCTGCGGGACATCTCGAGTCCTGCCTCTCAATTTTGCTGTGAACTTAAAACTGCTCTAAAAAATAAGGTATTTCCTCAGGGGCCTCCCTGGAGCCCCGGTGGTTGAGGCTCTGTGCTTCTAGTGCCGGGGTGCAGCTTCAGTTCCTGGTACGTAACTAAGATGCCACAAGAGATGTGGTGCCGTTCAAATACACACACACACACACACAATTTATGAAATCACAGTAGGCTTCAACTCCTGGGGGTGAAAATCTAAACGGCGTGGAGGACAGGATATTCTACAAAGAAGCCCTCAGGGCTGGCCATCCAGCTCTTGGTATTAAATTCCTTTGGGCCTCGGACCAACCTGGCGTGCGTCCCAGATACAGGCGAGGAGGAGGAGGCGTCTCTCCCACGCAGGAAGAGATGCGCTGGGCTCTGCTCCTGGCGGCGGACCGCAGCCTGGCTCGGACACACCTGTGAGCGCTCGACCGGCTGTGCTGGCCTTCCACCCCACCTCACCCCCACCCCGCACCCCCTGGAAGCCCCAGGAGCAGAGAGGACCCAGGTGACTCCCCCTCCCTGGCCCCAGGCAGAGTTTTCTTCCTTCCTCCCCAGCCTTATCAGGCAAGTGGCCACCTTTGCCACTTGCTGAACCTCCCTGGGTCTCAGTTTCCTTACCGGTAAGATGAGGAGCTTGACCTCTGACCCCTCACAAATCTCTGAATGGAGGCTGTCTGTGGCCTGGGAGCTGAGGGGGGGGCACCTGCCCTGCCTTCTGCCTTCCCTGCGGGCCTCCAGCCCGTCTCGGAAGCCCGAGGGAGGGTACCTGTCCCTCATACACCTTAGACGCATGTCCTTCATACATTTATCCAAGCCGTGAGATTATACAGAGTTCAGCGCGAACCTGGGGCACTCCCCTGTGGTCCTCTGGTCAGGACTTGGCACTCCCATGGCAGGGGGCGAGGGTCTATCCCTGGAGGAAGTCAGACTCCCCTGGCCGCAGCACCGCCGGAAGAGAGTGGACTCTGAGGTCAGCTGCGGCGTTTGGGTGATAGTGCCGTGTGGCCGTGGGCTCCTCAGCCGTAACAGACGCACCAGGCTGGTGGCAATGCGGATCGTCACGGGGACCGTGCACAGGTTGGGGAAGAAGAGGTCTGCGGGACATCTCGAGTCCTGCCTCTCAATTTTGCTGTGAACTTAAAACTGCTCTAAAAAATAAGGTATTTCCTCAGGGGCCTCCCTGGAGCCCCGGTGGTTGAGGCTCTGTGCTTCTAGTGCCGGGGTGCAGCTTCAGTTCCTGGTACGTAACTAAGATGCCACAAGAGATGTGGTGCCGTTCAAATACACACACACACACACACAATTTATGAAATCACAGTAGGCTTCAACTCCTGGGGGTGAAAATCTAAACGGCGTGGAGGACAGGATATTCTACAAAGAAGCCCTCAGGGCTGGCCATCCAGCTCTTGGTATTAAATTCCTTTGGGCCTCGGACCAACCTGGCGTGCGTCCCAGATACAGGCGAGGAGGAGGAGGCGTCTCTCCCACGCAGGAAGAGATGCGCTCCGGGCTCTGCTCCCTGGCGGCGGACCGCAGCCTGGCTCGGACACACCTGTGAGAGGAAGGGCCGCTGGGCGGAGGGTGGGCGGGGTCTCTGAAGCCCCGCCCACCCCCTCCGCAGACACGCCCTGCCGCTCTTCACCTCCCTGCTCAACACCGTGTGTGCCTATGACCCTGTGGGCTACGGGATCCCCTACAACCACCTGCTCTTCTCTGACTACCGGGAGCCCCTGGTGGAGGAAGCTGCGCAGGTGCTCATTGTCACCTTGGACCACGACAGCGCCACCAGCGCCAGCCCCACGGTGGACGGCACGACCACAGGCACCGCCATGGACGATGCCGACGTGAGCCCGGGGGAGGGTGGGCAGCCGGCCTCGCCAGGCTGTGTGTGTGTGTGGAGGGGGGCGGGGGGGGCACCCACTTCAGCAGACCCGGCGAGGGGTGCTCGGTGGGCGCCTGTGGGGTATCTGGGTCAGAGGGGGCACTGCCGCGACGCCGGGGCACGGGCAGGGCAAGGGGGCACCTGCTCAGCCCAGGTTCCGCCCTCCGCAGCCTCCAGGGCCTGAGAACCTGTTTGTGAATTACCTGTCCCGCATCCATAGAGAGGAGGTGAGTTCTATTTTTTTTTATTATTTAAATTAATCTTTTGGCTGTGTTGGGTCTTCGCGGGCTTCTGGTTGCCGTGGCTTTTCTTGTGGGAGCCCAGGCTCCAGGGCTCGGCTCCAGTCGTTGCAGCACGCAGGCTCAGGAGTTGTGGTGCTCAGGCTTAGTTGCTCCAGGGCCTGTGGGATCCCCCCAGACCAGGATCTGGCAGAGAAACAGGGTCTCCAGACCTGCCCTGGACCCAGCTTCCGAGGGGCTACCCCAGGACAACGGTTGATGTCTGGAGTCCGGGCCCCTGCCGCTCCAGAGGTGGGATCAGGCTCGAGGGCGCAGGGAGGCACCTGTGAGGACCCTGGCCGGGCAGCCGGGACAGCAGGGAGCCGATCTGGACGGCCCCTGCCCTTCCCCCACCCAGGACTTCCAGTTCATCCTCAAGGGCATCGCCCGGCTGCTCTCCAACCCCCTGCTGCAGACATATCTGCCCAACTCCACCAAGAAGATCCAGTTCCACCAGGAGCTGCTGGTCCTCTTCTGGAAGCTCTGCGACTTCAACAAGGTGGGCGGGCCTGGGGCCCAGGCTGGCGGGCCAGCATCCGGGGAGACTGCGAAGGGGACCCAGCGGGGCGGCCCCTCCCTCTGACCCCGCCCACCTGTCTCCCCGCCACCTTTCCTCCCAGAAATTCCTCTTCTTTGTGCTGAAGAGCAGTGACGTCCTGGACATCCTGGTCCCCATCCTCTACTTCCTCAACGACGCACGAGCGGATCAGTGTAAGCTGGGGTGGGCGCCTCCTGGCCGAGGAGTGGTGTCCGTCCGTCGGTCTTGCCTCGCAGTAGCTCGGGCCGTGTGCCCTGACCCGGGGGAAGGGCTTCCCCACCCCACCCCCAGCCCCCCACGATGGGTCCCTGCCCTGGGCTCCTTCTCCCTGCCCTCCCAGCTTGCTGACCCCCATGCCACGCGCCGCAGCTCGGGTGGGCCTGATGCACATCGGCGTCTTCATCCTGCTGCTTCTGAGCGGGGAGCGGAACTTCGGGGTGCGGCTGAACAAGCCCTACTCCGTGCGCGTGCCCATGGACATCCCGGTCTTCACCGGCACCCACGCCGACCTGCTCATCGTGGTGAGGAAGGGGGCTGCGGCCAGCAGGACCTGACAGTACTGGGGGTGCCGTCCCCGCGGCTGTGGGACCCCGCGGCTGACTCTGCCTCCCCGCGTAGGTTTTCCACAAGATCATCACCAGCGGGCACCAGCGGCTGCAGCCCCTCTTCGATTGTCTGCTCACCATAGTCGTCAACGGTAGGGGTGGTCCAGGGCCCGTCTTTCCCATGGGCGCCACTAGGCGGCGCCTGGCTACAGGCTGACCTGCCCCTGGCTCCCTGGTTCAAACCTGCTGGGTCCAATAGAACTACCAATGTGAAGGCTGCTGAGGACCCGTGGACAGAGGAGCCTGGTGGGTTACAGTCCACCCGGTCGCAAAGAGCCAGGCACGCCTGAGCACACAATACAATAACAACAAACAACGTACTTACTGGTCAATTTCCTTCCTTCCCACCTTCCTTCCTTCCCTCTCTCTCGTTTTTTTTTTTTTTTTTTTTCCCTTTCTTCTTTCTTAATTTTTGGACCACACTGCGTAGCCGGTGGGGTCCTATTTCCCAAACCAGAGCTCAAAACCGGGCCTTCCACCACTGGCTCCATCCCACAAATCTTACCTGAGAATGCATTTGTGGACAAGACAGCCACTGACCCTGCCCCATCCCGGGGAGGGAGACAGACCCCAGGCCAGAACAGTCTCTGACAGGCCAGTCTGTGACCAAGCCGTGTGCAGCCTGCATCTCTTGACTCCCCCTTCACAGGCTGTGCAGAAAATCCGAATATAATTATACATGGAATATCAGCGCGATAGCCTGTTAAAATTAATTTTTTTTTGGCTGTACTACGTGGCTTGCAAGATCTTAGTTCCCCGACCGGGGATCGAACCCAAGCCCCCTGGAGTGGAAGCTCCGAGTCCCAACCCAGTGGACCTCCAGGGAATTCCCAGTTTGATGTTCTAGAAAGACGTAAAGATCCTGAGTTTGTATCCGTGCCCGTCATTTTATAACTGGGCAGCTTTGGCCAAGTTTACACACCTCTCTGAGCCTTAAGTTTGCTCACCTGCAGGATCGGGGAGGTCTCCTCTGTCCACCTCCCGCTCAGGTCCTTGGAAGCAGGGGAGACGGCGCGTGCACGGAGAGCCCGTCCGCAGCAGTGCTCTCCACAGGGGAGGTGCCAGGGTGGAGCTCTGAGGCTCTGCAGGAGGCCGGCCAGTGTGGCCTTGGCCTCTGAGGCTCGGTCTTTTTGGCCTTCTGGGGGACGTCCCAGGCAGGGGCTGGGGAGGGTGTGGGAGCGGGAGCATCGTGCCCTGCCCAGGCCCAGGCCGTGCAGGCCTGGCTGGTGAGCCGAAGCCCCCCGCCCCACAGTGTCCCCCTACCTCAAGAGCCTGTCCATGGTGGCTGCCAACAAGCTGCTGCACCTGCTGGAAGCCTTCTCCACCACCTGGTTCCTCTTCTCTGCCGCCCAGAACCACCACCTGGTCTTCTTCCTCCTGGAGGTCTTCAACAACATCATCCAGTACCAGTTTGATGGTGAGGCACCGGCCCGAGCCCCGGGCCCCAGGGGCAGGAGCCGGGGGCGGGGCGAGTGGCCGAGGACGCTTGCCCGTCTGAGGAGGACACGGCCCTCCTCTCCCTAGTTTGTTTGTCCCACGTGCATTTATTGAGCGCCTGCTGTCTACCAGGCCCTGTGCCTAGTGCAAGCGATTCAATGGGAAACCAAGCAAATGAGCAACTAACACTGGCTGACTCGTTAGGGCTGAATGGGGTGGGGACGGGCAGAAAACCATGGAGGGGACACAGTATATGCAAAGGCCCTGGGGCGCGATGTTGAAGTGGAAGCACAACAGGGCGGTGGGAGGCAGGGACCAGAGCGGAGGGTGAGGCATCGAGGGCCCAGAAAGCATCCGTAGCTCCCTCGGGGCTGAGGGATTCGGCATAGGCGATCGAGAGAAGGCACTCGCGATGTTCTCCTTTCTCCTGGTGTCCTGGCTTGGGGGACAGTCAAAACACTGAGCAGCTGGCTTGGTGGGACGCCGACATGCTGGCCTGCCCGGCTGGGCCAGGTGTTGCCCCTTCGTGCTGGGTGGTAGGAGAGTCCAGAAGGTGCCAGGGAGTCCGGGGCTAGCTCATCCCAGAAGCTCTTTTCCTGGAAGGTAGCATCCTGGTGTTGCCTCAGCGCACAGACGCCCCCCGGCACCAGCCTGGCCCAGGCTCCCTCTCTTCTGTGCCCTTCGCTGCCGCCTCCCCCGGGGTAGACCCCCTCCTGTCCTCCAAGCCCCCGTCCTCGGAAGCCACTCAGGTGGAGGGGGTAGCTAGGGCACCCCCCGAGACGCCTCTCGCTCAACAGGCAACTCCAACCTGGTCTACGCCATCATCCGGAAGCGCAGCGTCTTCCACCAGCTGGCCAACCTGCCCACCGACCCGCCCGCCATCCACAAGGCGCTGCAGCGGCGCCGCCGGGCGCCCGAGCCCTTGTCCCGCACGGGCTCACAGGAGGGCGCCTCCATGGAGGGGTCCCGCCCCGCCGCCCCCGCCGAGCCGGGCACGCTCAAGGCCAGCCTGGTGGCCACCCCAGGTCTGGGGCTGAAAGCGGCCACAGGGGTCGGGGTGGAGGGACTGGGGAGCCTGGGAGGGGAAGCTTGTTGGGGTACCGGGCCTCAGTGCTGGGCGTGGGCAGGGGTCGGGCACAGCTCTCTAAAGCAGAAGGAAGAGGGGGACTTGGGGCCGGGGCTGTCGCTGGCCAGCGTCCTCACGGCCCCCGCCCCCAGGCATTGACAAGCTGACGGAGAAGTCCCGGGTCTCAGAGGACGGCACCTTGCGGTCCCTGGAATCTCCGCCCCCACAGTGCCCGGCAGAGGGCAGCCCGGCCGCAGAGGTGGGCGCCGGGGACTCCCAGCGCGGGGCAGGGCTGGGCGTTCCCTTCCTCCCTGGGTCCCATGCTACAGGGGGGCAGGCACCTGGTGCCCAGGGCATCGGCGTTGGCACTGCTGACTCTCTGCAGTGGGGTGGGGGGCCTTCACAGACCCCTCCCTTGTTTAT
Source organism: Tragulus kanchil (assembly GCA_022376925.1). Lineage (NCBI taxonomy): Eukaryota > Metazoa > Chordata > Mammalia > Artiodactyla > Tragulidae > Tragulus > Tragulus kanchil. Next base: position 22,174,575 of record JAIOJX010000027.1, on the reverse strand, counting down.
TGGTCACGGGCTCCAGCCCTCGGCCTTCAATCTCCTCATCCGTCAGCCTTATCAAGGCTGGGCTGGCCTTTACCCCGTCTGCCCAGTTGGTCCCTGGCCCTAAACCTGTCACCGGCTGGGCTGGGTCGGGCAGAGCCTGGGGCCCAGGGCAAAGGGTGCTGGGCTGGGCCATCCCCTCCTTTGGGCGTGAGCCCCCTCCCCGTCACAGGGGCCAGACTGTGGGAGGGGCTGGGAAGAGGAGCATCTTATCGACCCTGCACCCCGATCCCTGTACCCTCTCCCGCTACCCCTCACTCTCATTCCTACGTGGGGACCAGGAGCCCAGCCAGGCGTGGCGGGAGCAGCGGCGACTGTCCAGCGCTTCAGCCGGTGGGCAGTGGAGCCCGACGTAGCTAGGGCACCCCCCGAGACGCCTCTCGCTCAACAGGCAACTCCAACCTGGTCTACGCCATCATCCGGAAGCGCAGCGTCTTCCACCAGCTGGCCAACCTGCCCACCGACCCGCCCGCCATCCACAAGGCGCTGCAGCGGCGCCGCCGGGCGCCCGAGCCCTTGTCCCGCACGGGCTCACAGGAGGGCGCCTCCATGGAGGGGTCCCGCCCCGCCGCCCCCGCCGAGCCGGGCACGCTCAAGGCCAGCCTGGTGGCCACCCCAGGTCTGGGGCTGAAAGCGGCCACAGGGGTCGGGGTGGAGGGACTGGGGAGCCTGGGAGGGGAAGCTTGTTGGGGTACCGGGCCTCAGTGCTGGGCGTGGGCAGGGGTCGGGCACAGCTCTCTAAAGCAGAAGGAAGAGGGGGACTTGGGGCCGGGGCTGTCGCTGGCCAGCGTCCTCACGGCCCCCGCCCCCAGGCATTGACAAGCTGACGGAGAAGTCCCGGGTCTCAGAGGACGGCACCTTGCGGTCCCTGGAATCTCCGCCCCCACAGTGCCCGGCAGAGGGCAGCCCGGCCGCAGAGGTGGGCGCCGGGGACTCCCAGCGCGGGGCAGGGCTGGGCGTTCCCTTCCTCCCTGGGTCCCATGCTACAGGGGGGCAGGCACCTGGTGCCCAGGGCATCGGCGTTGGCACTGCTGACTCTCTGCAGTGGGGTGGGGGGCCTTCACAGACCCCTCCCTTGTTTATTGGTCACGGGCTCCAGCCCTCGGCCTTCAATCTCCTCATCCGTCAGCCTTATCAAGGCTGGGCTGGCCTTTACCCCGTCTGCCCAGTTGGTCCCTGGCCCTAAACCTGTCACCGGCTGGGCTGGGTCGGGCAGAGCCTGGGGCCCAGGGCAAAGGGTGCTGGGCTGGGCCATCCCCTCCTTTGGGCGTGAGCCCCCTCCCCGTCACAGGGGCCAGACTGTGGGAGGGGCTGGGAAGAGGAGCATCTTATCGACCCTGCACCCCGATCCCTGTACCCTCTCCCGCTACCCCTCACTCTCATTCCTACGTGGGGACCAGGAGCCCAGCCAGGCGTGGCGGGAGCAGCGGCGACTGTCCAGCGCTTCAGCCGGTGGGCAGTGGAGCCCGACGTCGGAGTGGGTGAGGGTGGGGCGCAGGGCAAGGGGGTGGGAGTGGCTCAGGGGCTCCTGGCCCTGGGAACAGCTCAGGCAAGCTTGGGTGGGAATAGGTCCAGTTCCAAGGACTGGCCCGGGCTCAGGGTCAGGGTTAGTCCCGTCTGTCTGCCCTTGGCCTCTGAGACTTGGTTGCTTCCTGTCTCCAGTGGCCAGTTTGTTCCCCAGCAGGGTGAAGTACAGCTGTCCACAGCCCCTTCTCAATAAATCACCCTTTCCAGCTTCCTTCTCTAAATCACTTGCTCCCTCCCTTATGTGTTTTCTGAGATCGCCACTAATTGCACTTGCATGGGCGATAAATGTCCCGGCCTGTCACTCCATTGTGAGGATCAAAGGGGACTCTCTCTGGCATGCAGTACCTGCTCCAGGAGAGGCCACAGCCCCTGCCATGAAGAGCAGGCACCATTCATGGGCCCTGCCCTGTGCCAGGCCCTCAGCAGGGATGAGCCGGGATGGTTTCTGCCTTGGGGAGCAGCCAGTGGTTCCAGGTCAGGGATCACGTCTGTGCCATGGCCTCTGGGAGCTGCTCTGCCAGCCTGGGCACCCCGGGTCCCTCCCCCAGGTCCTCTCCTGGAAGTCGAAGCTGCCCCTGCAAACCATCATGAGGCTGCTGCAGGTCCTGGTTCCCCAGGTGGAAAAGATCTGCATTGACAAGTGAGGCTGGGGGTGTGGCCGGGCCTGGGGGCCCCGTGATGGGCCGGTCCAGGTGTGGGTAGGGGTGTGGCGGGGAGCGTGGGTCCGCCCCTCCCACTTCCCTTGACCTTCAGAGTGGGCACCCTGGAGACCCCGGTTTCCCCGGCAGGGGCCTGACTGACGAGTCGGAGATCCTGCGCTTCCTGCAGCACGGCACCCTGGTGGGGCTGCTGCCCGTGCCCCACCCCATCCTCATCCGCAAGTACCAGGCCAATGCAGGCACGGCCACGTGGTTCCGCACCTACATGTGGGGCGTCATCTATCTGAGGTGGGCCCCTCGGCGCGGGGGCCGCTAGCCAGCCTGGGTGGGCCTGGGGTCCCCCCGAGGGTCAGCCTCCGGGAGTTAACGTCAAGACCGTCGGCTAGGGTGGTCTTGCCCGGCGGAGGGTGGGCACCCACTGCCCGGGCGGCGGGGCCTCAGCGCGGGAGGACGCCGGCCTGGCTCCCCTCCGGGGTGACCCGCGACTCCCTCCGCAGGAATGTGGACCCGCCGGTCTGGTACGACACGGATGTGAAGCTCTTCGAGATCCAGCGGGTGTGACGAGGGGCGCTTGGCAGGGACCGGGGGAGGCGGCTGGGGCCCGGGTTCCCGAGGCTCGCCCTGGTGTTGGATCCACCCTTCCACGCTTTCCGTCGCTACAACCAGGATGGGCGCTTGAGCGGCCGCGTCCCTGGTGGCGTCCCCAGAGGCCCCCTGTGGCTGGGATGGTGGGGACCGGCCCGGCCTGCCGCTTGCAGGCGGGCCTCCCAGGAGCCTTCGTCTCCGGGGCTGCAGGCCCCGCCAGGGCCCCCGCCCCTCTCTGGCTCCCTTCAGGACCGGTTTTCGGCTGATCCCCAGTGCCCGCCCGGCTCCTGAGCGGCCCGGTCCCGGAGGTCACTGTGGCGGAGGGGAGCCTTTCCCGGCCTCCCACCCCGAAACCGCCTGGTCCCCACTCACTGCCAGGACCCCAGGAGGGAGGCGAGCGGCCAGGCTGCTCGTGAGAGAGGACTGGGGGCTGACACCAAAAGCCAGACGGGGGGACCTCGTGCTCTTGAGGGCTGGGAATGCGGTGTGGAGGGCCTCCTGTTGTAGTCTCCCGGGTCAGTGCGTATCGCCGGTGTGGCGGGGAGCGTGGGTCCGCCCCTCCCACTTCCCTTGACCTTCAGAGTGGGCACCCTGGAGACCCCGGTTTCCCCGGCAGGGGCCTGACTGACGAGTCGGAGATCCTGCGCTTCCTGCAGCACGGCACCCTGGTGGGGCTGCTGCCCGTGCCCCACCCCATCCTCATCCGCAAGTACCAGGCCAATGCAGGCACGGCCACGTGGTTCCGCACCTACATGTGGGGCGTCATCTATCTGAGGTGGGCCCCTCGGCGCGGGGGCCGCTAGCCAGCCTGGGTGGGCCTGGGGTCCCCCCGAGGGTCAGCCTCCGGGAGTTAACGTCAAGACCGTCGGCTAGGGTGGTCTTGCCCGGCGGAGGGTGGGCACCCACTGCCCGGGCGGCGGGGCCTCAGCGCGGGAGGACGCCGGCCTGGCTCCCCTCCGGGGTGACCCGCGACTCCCTCCGCAGGAATGTGGACCCGCCGGTCTGGTACGACACGGATGTGAAGCTCTTCGAGATCCAGCGGGTGTGACGAGGGGCGCTTGGCAGGGACCGGGGGAGGCGGCTGGGGCCCGGGTTCCCGAGGCTCGCCCTGGTGTTGGATCCACCCTTCCACGCTTTCCGTCGCTACAACCAGGATGGGCGCTTGAGCGGCCGCGTCCCTGGTGGCGTCCCCAGAGGCCCCCTGTGGCTGGGATGGTGGGGACCGGCCCGGCCTGCCGCTTGCAGGCGGGCCTCCCAGGAGCCTTCGTCTCCGGGGCTGCAGGCCCCGCCAGGGCCCCCGCCCCTCTCTGGCTCCCTTCAGGACCGGTTTTCGGCTGATCCCCAGTGCCCGCCCGGCTCCTGAGCGGCCCGGTCCCGGAGGTCACTGTGGCGGAGGGGAGCCTTTCCCGGCCTCCCACCCCGAAACCGCCTGGTCCCCACTCACTGCCAGGACCCCAGGAGGGAGGCGAGCGGCCAGGCTGCTCGTGAGAGAGGACTGGGGGCTGACACCAAAAGCCAGACGGGGGGACCTCGTGCTCTTGAGGGCTGGGAATGCGGTGTGGAGGGCCTCCTGTTGTAGTCTCCCGGGTCAGTGCGTATCGCCGGTCTGGCTTTCGGGCAGTGACAGGCGAGGGATTGGTGGGGGAGCCCTGGCCAGTCCTCCCGCCCTTCACCCGCGGCCTGGATGACGGGGCGCGGGAGGGGCACGGATGCCGCCCCTCGTCCTCCTGGGCCTGGCCTCCGGCGCTGCTTCCCCTGCCTGTGTCAGGACAGTCTTCGCTCTGGACAATCGGCCTCTTTACATAATAAACCCCCTCTCCATGCCCAGCCTCTTGGTCCTTGGAGGGGAGGGGGCGCGCAGGCGTGGCTCGTGTTTCCAGGGGCTCTCCCTGGCCGAGGCAGGCTCGGGGGTCCTCGGCGCAGGACCAGCTTCTTCTTGGATGGGGAAGTGGAGGGGTGGACTCCCCAGGCGGTGGTGCCCCCCGGAGAAAGAGCCCACACAGGCGGGGCGAGGGTCTCCCTCCCGGCCTCCTGCACGGCCCCCGGCGGCTCTGCGGGTCCCAGGCGGCCACTGAGACCACCTGGGGGCCTCTGGGACTTCAGCCCTGGGCTTCCCAGCAGCTTCACGGGGTACAGGCCTGGCCAGCGGGGCGGGGCTGCCCTCCCCGGGCCTCACCCCGGGCCTCACCCTGGGCACAGCTCCGTGTTTGCACTGGGCTCAGCGAGATGGATGGGCTGTCGGTGCCCGCCGTCCCCGCCCGACGGGGGACCGGGGGATCCAGCGGCTGTGGGAAGTCCCCCAGGGCTGTGTCCTGCGAAGAAGCGGGGCTGGCGGGGGCTGGCGAGACACAGAAGCCCTGGCCTCTCTCCTCTCATCTCCTCGCTTGGATCAGATGGGGGGAGGACCAGAGAAAGGGTTTAGACCCCTCCCAGCCCAGAATCAGGACCGTCCCGGCCCTACCGCCCCCCGCCCCCAGGAGGACTTTCCTTCCTTACTGTACGTGGAGCGGCAGCTCTGTCCCCGGGAACAAATGCCAGGAGCCCGAGTGGAATCGATCAAACAAACAGGGTTTATGGCAGCGGGAGAGAGGGCTGTTGAACCCTGCCTGGCAGCTAATTAACGAGCTCATTAGGAGACAGGGCTTGCGAGGAGAGAAGGGCAGGGCAGCCTGGCGAGCTGCGAGGTTCCAGATGTCCTGCGCTGTGGGGACCAGGCCGCAGGCTGACCCCCAAGGCCTAGCTGAGGAGGTGTATCCCTCCCCAGGCTCCCCGAGCTCAGCCATTTGGGGCTGTCCGTCCCAGAGCGTCGCTGCGGGGGCTTCCTCCTGGGCTGCACTGACGGGCGGTGAGCGAGGGGTGGGCGTCGCTCGGGCCTGCGGGGGAGCACTGGCAGCTCCGTGGCCGAGGGCTGCCCTGGGGCTGGGGCTGGGGACGGGGACGCCGCCCCTCCTCAGTGAGGTTCAGGGCTGAGGAGGCTGGTTGAGGTCTCCTGGAATGGGGCATCTCGGTGACACTCTCCTCAGCCTTGGCGCTTTGGGGATCAGGCGTGGGCTCCTCGGGCACCCTCAGGCCCCCAGGTAGACCTCCACCAGCCCCCCCACAGAGTGCATGCGGTAGAAGACCCCCAGAGGCAGGCCGAAGTTGACGATGGTGAACCACGTCCGGTAGCCATAGAAAGCCTTTTCCAGCCCGTTCTCAAACTCCGGGTGAATGCCAAAAGCGGGCATCATCCACAGCTGCGAAGAAGAGAAGGGTGCCCAGTGGGGGAGGGGCTCTCCCACGCCCCCAGGCCCTCAGCTCAGGGGAGGCAGGCCCCCGCGCCCGCCGTGCCTCTAGACCTCTCCTCCCACTTAGGACGTCAGATTCAGCCCCGTTTCCCCATACTCTCCTCACCCCCAGGCCTCGGCCCCCTCTTCGGCTTGCCCGGGGCCACCCCTGATTTCCAGCTGAGATACCTGGCTGCCATCCCCACGGGACAACCTGCTCCATCAAGCGGGGCTTCCCTGGGCCTCCATCTCCATCGTCCTTCTCTCCTCTGGGTTCACTTCTCCGCTGCCACGCCTCTCTGCCCGCTCCACCCCGACCCTGCCTTCTGTCCAAATTCTGCTCATTTCTCAAGGCCCGCACCAAATGTCCTCAAAGCCTTCCTTGACCACTTGGGCCCACACTCGCTTCTCATTGAGCCCCTGCCTCGCTTGAGGGCCAGTTTATTCTGTGTGTTCTGCCTGGACCAGAGACTTCGCCATCGGAGGTGTTGCCAGCCCACTAGGACCAGCATGGCCTCAGACCACCCGGGGTTGTCCTGGGGAGGCCACTTGCTGGCTCTGGGAGCAGAGCCTAATCCTCAGTCTGTCCATCTGTTCAATGGGGACAGAAAGCGTGCCCGTTGCATGGGTTCGTGTGACGATTCGGCGAGGTGCAGGGAAAGGTGGGCTTGAGACTTAGCACCCGGCACGGACCGAGCAGTCATCATCAAGCCCTTGCCCTAGCGGTTCTTTAGAAACACAGGCACTTTCTGATCTCTTCCTTTGATGGAATTCAGTGGATGAGTAAAGACTTGGTAACTCTGACTTGCCCCCGCCTAAGCAATAAGCTCCCTGAGGATAGAAATCCCACCTGTATGTTAATAAAATCCTACATGTATGTTATGCTAGCAGAACCCATGTGTCATGGGCACCTTCCTCCGTGCCAGGCACCGTGCAGGGAGCTCTGGGGGGACGCCCTCGAGCAGCATCGAGCTACTTGGAAAGACGCCCGTGTCCTGGCCATCGAAGGGACCTGCCGGTCACCCTCGGGACGGTCTATGCGCCATGGAGGCCCCTTGATCCATTCCTTCCCTAGCGAGGCTTTCTCACCAGCACCCTTCCCAGTCTCCCGGCCCCACCGCTCACTGTGATATTGCAGAGGATGAGGAAAAGGGAGATTTCCTTGAGGGCCCGCCGCTTCCAGTTGAGGTGGCTGTAGGAGTGGATGTAGGCCAGTGAGGCCCGCCGCAGGTTCAGCCCCGTTTCCCATACTCTCCTCACCCCCAGGCCTCGGCCCCCTCTTCGGCTTGCCCGGGGCCACCCCTGATTTCCAGCTGAGATACCTGGCTGCCATCCCCACGGGACAACCTGCTCCATCAAGCGGGGCTTCCCTGGGCCTCCATCTCCATCGTCCTTCTCTCCTCTGGGTTCACTTCTCCGCTGCCACGCCTCTCTGCCCGCTCCACCCCGACCCTGCCTTCTGTCCAAATTCTGCTCATTTCTCAAGGCCCGCACCAAATGTCCTCAAAGCCTTCCTTGACCACTTGGGCCCACACTCGCTTCTCATTGAGCCCCTGCCTCGCTTGAGGGCCAGTTTATTCTGTGTGTTCTGCCTGGACCAGAGACTTCGCCATCGGAGGTGTTGCCAGCCCACTAGGACCAGCATGGCCTCAGACCACCCGGGGTTGTCCTGGGGAGGCCACTTGCTGGCTCTGGGAGCAGAGCCTAATCCTCAGTCTGTCCATCTGTTCAATGGGGACAGAAAGCGTGCCCGTTGCATGGGTTCGTGTGACGATTCGGCGAGGTGCAGGGAAAGGTGGGCTTGAGACTTAGCACCCGGCACGGACCGAGCAGTCATCATCAAGCCCTTGCCCTAGCGGTTCTTTAGAAACACAGGCACTTTCTGATCTCTTCCTTTGATGGAATTCAGTGGATGAGTAAAGACTTGGTAACTCTGACTTGCCCCCGCCTAAGCAATAAGCTCCCTGAGGATAGAAATCCCACCTGTATGTTAATAAAATCCTACATGTATGTTATGCTAGCAGAACCCATGTGTCATGGGCACCTTCCTCCGTGCCAGGCACCGTGCAGGGAGCTCTGGGGGGACGCCCTCGAGCAGCATCGAGCTACTTGGAAAGACGCCCGTGTCCTGGCCATCGAAGGGACCTGCCGGTCACCCTCGGGACGGTCTATGCGCCATGGAGGCCCCTTGATCCATTCCTTCCCTAGCGAGGCTTTCTCACCAGCACCCTTCCCAGTCTCCCGGCCCCACCGCTCACTGTGATATTGCAGAGGATGAGGAAAAGGGAGATTTCCTTGAGGGCCCGCCGCTTCCAGTTGAGGTGGCTGTAGGAGTGGATGTAGGCCAGTGAGGCCCGCCGCAGGTCCTGGCCCAGCTCCAGCAGGGAGCCCCGGCGGCGCGGCTCCGCCTCCCGCTTCCCCGCCAGGCTCTCAGGCGCCGCCTCCACGAGCGGGCGCCGGTGTAGGCCCTCGATGATGAAGAGGTTCTGGGCCATGAGCTGCAGGATGAGCAGCAGCGAGTAGGCCAGGATGAGGCGGTTGAGTAGCTCGTGAGGCCGGGTGGCCACGATGGCCACGATGGAGAAGTAGGAGATGCCTATCTGGCCCAGCGCCGCGCCCATCAGCAGCACCACGTCCAGGCTGCGCGTGGGGTTCTTGAGCGTGTCCAGCTCTCGCTCCTCCAGCCCGTGGATGGCCGTGCCCGCCAGGCACGCCAGGCTCATCGCGGGCAGCACGGCCACGGAGAAGGCGTAGTAAATGGTGAAGTACTGGCGCGCGATGGCCGGGCCGCTCGCTTGGATCTGGAAGAGCACGAAGACGCACACGCCGGCCACCAGCACCAGCAGGCCCAGCAGTGGCCCGAAGATGGCCCCGTGCAGGTGGAAGGACGGGGCGCCGGGGTGGGTGCTGGCATGGGGGACCAGGCGGCGGCCCACGTTCTTCCACATGACGAAGAGCACGGCGCAGCAGATGAGGCAGTACTCGGTGCTGAAGGGGTAGAGCATCAGGTAGCCCTTGCGGAAGACCTCACACATGGTGACGTTGAGGCACAGGCAGGTGTTGGTGTCATTGCCTGCGAGGGGACAGGGCGGGAAGGGACAGATGTCCAGGTGGGCCTGGCTCGGAGGAAACTGGCCTCAGGAGGCCTTCCCCGTCCACTGCTTGGGGTGTGGCAGAGGTGGAAGGGACCCAGCCATCCATTTTACAGATGTGGAAACTGAGGCCCAGAGGGAGAAGCCAGAAATCACAGAACGGGTGGTGGCACAGTGGACGAGACCCTGCCTGCCGGTGCAGGGCACACGGGGTTCGATCCCTCGTACAGGCAGATCCCACATGCCTCAGAACAACTGAGCCCGTGTGCCACCCGAAGGACAGTCAGCTCAGGTTTTGTGTGTGTGTGTGTGTGCGTGTGGAAACTTAGCTCCCCAGCCAGGGCTCAAGCCTCGTGCCCCCTGCAGTGGAAGCATGGAGTCTTAACCACTAGACCGCCAGGGAAGGCCCCAGGATGGTCATTTCCTGACCAAGGGATCCTAGACCTCAGGTGCTGCGCTCAGGTAAAGCATTTGACACATGACGTCTTTGGTGCTGGATGTCACCTCAACCGATGACTGGCTGACCACAAAGGGAACCCTGCGACTTTATACTGGGAGGATCTGGCCGCTGCACCTGGTCAGTCACCAGCTGCCGCCGTGGGGTCGTCAGACATCCTGCCACGTGATGAGGTGCCCTAAAAAGACCCAGCATCCCCTGTGGAGTGCTGGTGTCCAGAACGGTTCGCCTGAATCTTTGGTTCCTGCTTCCTGTTTCTAGGAAAAGCGGGGAAGCAGGAACAAGGCCTCTGCCGTCGCGAGGAAGCAATCTGACAGATCCCCATCTCGTTAGGGAAAAAGAAACTTAACTGAGACACCCCAGGCGATGCATGTTTGAACCAACCACCTGTAAATTTCATAGACGGATTGGACAACAACTGATATAGATTTATCCGTATAAACAGGGATGCGGATGACATTAAGGAAGTTTGTTAGCAATTGTAATAGCATTTTGTTCATGTAGGGAAATGTATTATTTTAAAGACACACACACTGAAATGGTTTGAGATGGAATGCCAAGATTTCTGTAACATTTAAGTAATTCAGCAGAAATACTGAAATAAAGATGGCAAAATATAGGGCTTCCCTGGTGGCTCAGTGGTGAAGAGTTCGCCTGCCAACGCAGGAGACGTGGGTTCGATCTCTAATCCAGGAAGATCCCACATGCTGCGGAGCAACTAAGCCCATGAGCCACAACCATGGAGCCTGTGCTCTAGAGCCTCAGAAACGCAAGTATGGAGGCCACGTGCCTCAACTACTGAAGCTTGTGTGCCCTAGAGCCCGAGTTCCGCCACAAGAGAAGTCATCCCAACAAGAAGCCTGCTCACCTCAACTAGAGAGTAGCCCCCACTCCCTGCCACTAGAGAAGAGCCTGTGGCAGCAGTGAACACCCAGCATAGCCAAAAATAAAATAAAAAAGGGCAAAATGTCAATAATTATTACATCTAGGTGATGGGTATGTCCTGTTCTTCTACTCATCTACATGTCTGAAGTGTTTAACAAACAAACAAATCCATGATGTCACTTGCCATAAATTCTGTCTGCGTAGCTCTTCTGGAACATGAATCTGGAACATGAAGAATGTGACAGTGCCCAGGCGTGCCAAGATTTACGCAGAGGGCGTGTGAGTGCGTGAGTGTGCGGAGAAGGCGTGGCTGCACACAGGTCAGACGGTGATGCCACCCGGGGGGGGGCTGTACACAGACAGGCATGGCCGAACCCCACAGACGGCGCTGCTCCCACGGGGGCTTCTGGGACGTGGTCTCCAAGGGCAGCCTGTCCCGTAGGGCACTGGGGGCAGGGGACAATCCAGGGCGTTCTTTCCGCCCAGAAATATTATTCTGCCCCCTGATACGTTCAGGTGCCTACAATGCTGTTAGGAAGATGTGCCTTTCAGCCTTGAAGGCTTCTTTGTTTCTTGGAAGTAAAATGCAGGTGCCAGGGGTGAGCGCGTACCTGGACTTATCGGTGGCTTAGTGGCCAGCTCCCTGATAGCTAGAGGGTGCCTGCAGCGAGCTTGGGGAGCACCGGCACCTGGCGGGACAGGCCCAGAGCGCAGGCAAAATCAGTGCCACTGGCAAAGCCAGGTTCTGTTGCGTCTTCATCTGGCCTCTCGAGTTTGCTGCCAACTGTACACAGTCCCCGAGCCTCGCCCATCTGAGGGAGGGGCGTGTCTGTGCGTGTGTGTGTGTGCGTGTGCATGTTTGCGTGTGCACATTCAGGGCTGGGAGGTGGGCGCGGTCTCCTCTGTACCTGAGAGCTTTTGCATCAGGGCGTTGAGCTCGGCCTCGATCTCATGGTGCATGGAGTCGTTGGTGACGGCCAGCAGCCACAGCAGCAGGTTCGTGGCCAGCGTCAGCATCAGGCCACACCTGGGGGAGGCGCGACACTCTGCCCGCGCGACCCGGCTGGCCGGCCCCCCGGGTGCCGTGCGCTCACCGTCATGGCCTTTGGGGTGACTGCTCTCTCCCAAAGCAGCTCCCATCTGCCGTGGGAACCTCTGGGGGGCAGCCGTAGGGGCTCCCCGGGACCCGCTCCCAGACTGATGCACAGGTAGCCCAGGGCTACCCTGGGCAGGAATGCACTGGGGGGCCGGCACGTGTGAGGGGCAGGGCTGTCCTGGGAGCTGCTGGGAGGAGGGAGGGCGCCCACACGTACCTGGTGGAGTTGGTCTGGATCTGAACACAGTCCTTACAGTGTTTCCAGAGCACCCAGGTCTGAAAGAGAGCAGGCCTTGAGCCCGGGGCTGGGGAGAGGTGGACGTGGGTGGTGGGATCATGGGGCGTGAGCTCCAGTAGCTCCTGAGTGTTTACAAGGGAAGAGACTGCGAGGAAGCCTGGGTTGGATTCCTGGCTCCACTGTTTCCCTGCCGTGTGGTCTTGGACCAGCGGCAAAACATCTCTGAGCCTCAGTCTCCACATCTCTAAATCGGGAACGCCTGCTGGTAAGGAAGCCACCGGCCAGTGCAGGAGACGCAAGAGACACGGGACTGATCCCTGGGTCGGGAAGGTGCCCTGGAGAAGAGAATGGCTGCCCTCTCATCTTCTTGCCTGGAGAATCCCATGGACAGAGGAGCCTGGCAGGTACAGTCCATGGGGTCACGAGGGTTGGCCAGGGCTGAGCACGAACGACCTACCACAGTGGGAAGGCCTGCTTACTGGGGCGACAAAAGAGATGACATAGGAAGACTTCCAGAGCCGCCCAAGTCCAGTGGTTAAGACTCTGAACTTCCGATGCAGGGGACTCAGGTTTGATCTCTGGTTGGGGAATTAAGATCCTGCATGTCATTTGGCCAAAAGGTTTTTTAAAAATATAAATAAATAAATAAAATTAAACTGGGACTTAAAAGCTTTTTAATTTAAAAAAAGTATTTTTTAATGATGCAAACAAAACACATAGCACGATGCCTGCAGATTAGAAACTCAGGAAGGAGTTGGCTGTTCACTATTAGGAGTCATCAGGCCACACCTGGGAGGCGACACTCTGCCCGCTGACCCGGCTGGCCGGCCCCGGTGCCGTGCGCTCACCGTCATGGCCTTTGGGGTGACTGCTCTCTCCCAAAGCAGCTCCCATCTGCCGTGGGAACCTCTGGGGGGCAGCCGTAGGGGCTCCCCGGGACCCGCTCCCAGACTGATGCACAGGTAGCCCAGGGCTACCCTGGGCAGGAATGCACTGGGGGGCCGGCACGTGTGAGGGGCAGGGCTGTCCTGGGAGCTGCTGGGAGGAGGGAGGGCGCCCACACGTACCTGGTGGAGTTGGTCTGGATCTGAACACAGTCCTTACAGTGTTTCCAGAGCACCCAGGTCTGAAAGAGAGCAGGCCTTGAGCCCGGGGCTGGGGAGAGGTGGACGTGGGTGGTGGGATCATGGGGCGTGAGCTCCAGTAGCTCCTGAGTGTTTACAAGGGAAGAGACTGCGAGGAAGCCTGGGTTGGATTCCTGGCTCCACTGTTTCCCTGCCGTGTGGTCTTGGACCAGCGGCAAAACATCTCTGAGCCTCAGTCTCCACATCTCTAAATCGGGAACGCCTGCTGGTAAGGAAGCCACCGGCCAGTGCAGGAGACGCAAGAGACACGGGACTGATCCCTGGGTCGGGAAGGTGCCCTGGAGAAGAGAATGGCTGCCCTCTCATCTTCTTGCCTGGAGAATCCCATGGACAGAGGAGCCTGGCAGGTACAGTCCATGGGGTCACGAGGGTTGGACAGGGCTGAGCACGCACGACCTACCACAGTGGGAAGGCCTGCTTACTGGGGCGACAAAAGAGATGACATAGGAAGACTTCCAGAGCCGCCCAAGTCCAGTGGTTAAGACTCTGAACTTCCGATGCAGGGGACTCAGGTTTGATCTCTGGTTGGGGAATTAAGATCCTGCATGTCATTTGGCCAAAAGGTTTTTTAAAAATATAAATAAATAAATAAAATTAAACTGGGACTTAAAAGCTTTTTAATTTAAAAAAAGTATTTTTTAATGATGCAAACAAAACACATAGCACGATGCCTGCAGATTAGAAACTCAGGAAGGAGTTGGCTGTTCACTATTAGGAGTGGTTCTGGGAGGCTTCCCAAGGGGCTCAGTGGTAAAGGAACTGCCTGCCATGCAGGAGACTGGGGTTCTAACCCCTGATCTGGGAAGAACCCACACGCCAGGGAGCAGCTAAGCCAAGCCTGGGGGTCTAGAGCCGGGGCCGGGAGCGGCAACTGCTGAAGCCCATGTGCCTTAGAGCCTGTGCCCCACGAGAGAGGGCCCCTCGGCGAGCCGCCAGAGCACTGCAGCTAGAGGGGAGCCCTCCCTCGCTGCAGCTGGAGAAAACCCCACTCAGCAGGGAAGACCCAGGCAGCCAAAACTGAATCAAATTATTTTTTAAAAAGTCAACAAAATTATATATATATATATATATATATATATATGTAAAGGGTAGCTCCGGGGGCTTCCCTGGTGGTCCAGGGGTCAGGACTGCGCTTCCACTGCAGCAGGCACGGGTTGGATCTGTGGTTGGAGAACTAAGACCTTGCATGCCACACCACCAAATGTAAGAAGTAAATTGTTGTGTTTTTTTTAAAGCTCTGTCTATCCCGGACGTGTGGATTTAGGCGCACGCGGATATGGACAGGCAGATGTACCTACAGGTGTCTGCGCTTCGGGGACACGGTGAGTGCTGGCACACGTGAGTGGCCTGGGTGTGCACGCAGGAACCACCTGGGGTGCGCGCCTCCACAGCACCCCCCCAGGCTATCTGCTGATGCGGCTGTTTCTGGGCGCAGGGTGGGGGCGGGGGTGGGCGAGGCCCGTCACCTGGACTCCGATGAAGACGACCTCGATGACAGGAAAGATGAGCTCCAGCTGGGACTTGCAGCGGATGTGGCTCACGTCGTAGCCCACGCGGAAGGCGTTGAGGCCGATGGTGCAGCTGCCGAAAAGCACCAGGGAGCCTGGCCGGCCGGGGGGCCGTTGGCACCTCCTCGGGCAGGGGCCCTCCCTCCCCCGCCTCTGCTTCTCCCCGGGGGGCCCGACACTCACCCCGCACCCACAGGGGTCCCGCGTGAGGGTCCCGGTGGCGCACGGCGCGCGGCCGCCGGGTGGTCCGCGCCGTGTAGTACAGCAGCCAGAGCAGGGACAGGGCCTTCAGCGCGGCCAGCAGGATCCACACGTCCCCCAGCGTGACGGCCACGTTGTTGAAGATCATGCTGCAGATGAAGGCTCCGCCCAGGAACACCACGTTGAGGGCCAGCAGCCCCGAGAAGAGCTGGCCGGCCTTCTGGGCCTGCCGGTCCCGCCGCAGCAGCAGCGAGACCTGGCGCACCAGCCAGGACCGCTCGACGGGCGAGGCGAGGGCCTGGGCCTGCCCCGCCCCCAAGGCCGCTTGGTTCTCCTTAGCCAGCGTCTCCCCCATGGTCGCCTGAGCTTCTGGAGTGGCCGCGGGTGGAGCCTCAGTAGGGGCTGGGGAGGGAGACAGGGCTCTTTCTGGTTGGCTACCATATTGCCTTGGGACAGCTCTATTCCACTCTTGCCTCTCACTGCTGTGTGGCCTGGGGTAAGCTAAGCGTCCTCTCTGGTCGGGGCATTGGAAATAGTGGCAGTTACCCTATCGACCTTACGGGAGCAGAGAAGGTTCAAACAGAGCAGCCCTATGAGTTCCACATAAACATAAGGCTTATTTCCACTGGCTTGAGGACCACTGTCCCCCCACCCCTGTCTTCCTGCCTCAGTGTTTGATTTTTTTCTCTTTTAACAATATTTATTTCCTTCTGGCTGTGCTGAGTCTTCGTTGCTGCTGCTCACAGGCTTTCTCTCGTTGTGGCAATTGGGGGATACTCTCTAGTTGGGGGGTGCAGGCTTCTCATTGCAGTGGCTTCTGTTATGGCACAGCACCGGCGCTGGACAAGTGGGATTTAGCAGTTGGTGTGGCACACAGGGCCACAGCTGCTTGCCCTGTGGTGTGTGGCATCTTTCCCAACCAGGGATCAAACCTGTGTTCCCTGCACTGACAAGGCAGATCCTTAGCCGCCGGACCACCAGGGAAGCCCCTCCATGTTTGATTGTAAGCGGGAACAATGAAGCCCATCAAGCCGCCAGGGGTATCTGCATGGTGCTCGGCCACCGGGCAGCGTCCAAGGCTGCGACTCGTCACCACTCAAAGGCAGCTGTGCCCTGCTGTCCTCTGGGAGGAACTTCACTCCTGAAGTCAGCCAGAGCCACCTGGGTGTCCTCCCCTGCCCAGGTGCTGATTGGTTGGCTAGTGGTTGCCTTGGGTGTGCTGTGGAGAAGGCTCCCCAGGCGGGCGGAGTGCGGGCTTGGCGGGAAAGGGTGCTGTGATCCGAAACAATGCTCTCTGATGGGGACATGTGGGTGCGTATGAGATTACTTTAAAAGATCTAGAAGACACCCATGGAGCTCATGATGGGCGTCTCTTCTGGGAAAGGAGCAGACTGGGCGTGGTTTCACGTTCCAGCTTTTTAACTATTTAAAGTGATTATTATTTTTTAAAATTCTGACCACACTGTGTGGTATGTGGGATCCTCGTTTCCCTTCCAGGGATCAAATCTGTGTCTCCTGAAGGGGAAATGCAGAGTCCTAACCACTGGACCGCCAGGGACGTCCTGAAGTTATTTTATCTTTTTCCTAAAATTAACTTTAAAGCACATTAAAGACTTGAGGAAGAAGTTCTGAGACTAATTTGCAGTGTCCACCCTGAGCACATAGGGAGCAGCATAAATGCCATGCCCTTGACTCTTTGTTTTGACCTTGCTGTGAGGCTTGTGGGACCTTAGTCCCCTAACCAGAGAAGGAGCCTGTGACCTCGGCAGGAAAAGCACACTGCCCTAACCGCTGGACAGCCAGGGAATCCCTCGACTGACAGAACTGACGTCCATCTGCTCCCTCCCTCGACACCTTGATGTCTCATGAATGCACAGCTTGACCCGGGGAATTCCATCCTGGATTCTCGTCCTTTCCCGAACGTCTCCTGCTACTTCACCTTTCCCAAGCTTTCACTCGGGAAGTGCCCCCGGTGCTGGGCTTCCCGAGTGGCTGAGTGGTAGAGACTTTACCTGCCTGTACATGAGACCAGGGTTTGATCCTTGGAGGAGGAAATGGCAACCCCCTCCAGGGGCACCCCACCCCAGTGCTCTTGCCCGGGAAATCCCATCCCAGAGGAGCCTAGTAGGCACAGTCCATGGGGTCCCAAAAGAGTCGGCTGTAACTGAGACTAAATGACACATAAACCCCTTCGCACCCCTGCTTGGCCCAGGAATGAGGCTCAGGATGTCACCACTCAAAGGCAGCTGTGCCCTGCTGTCCTCTGGGAGGAACTTCACTCCTGAAGTCAGCCAGAGCCACCTGGGTGTCCTCCCCTGCCCAGGTGCTGATTGGTTGGCTAGTGGTTGCCTTGGGTGTGCTGTGGAGAAGGCTCCCCAGGCGGGCGGAGTGCGGGCTTGGCGGGAAAGGGTGCTGTGATCCGAAACAATGCTCTCTGATGGGGACATGTGGGTGCGTATGAGATTACTTTAAAAGATCTAGAAGACACCCATGGAGCTCATGATGGGCGTCTCTTCTGGGAAAGGAGCAGACTGGGCGTGGTTTCACGTTCCAGCTTTTTAACTATTTAAAGTGATTATTATTTTTTAAAATTCTGACCACACTGTGTGGTATGTGGGATCCTCGTTTCCCTTCCAGGGATCAAATCTGTGTCTCCT
Source organism: Tragulus kanchil (assembly GCA_022376925.1). NCBI lineage: Eukaryota > Metazoa > Chordata > Mammalia > Artiodactyla > Tragulidae > Tragulus > Tragulus kanchil. The sequence goes on along the minus strand of JAIOJX010000027.1, from coordinate 22,157,223 downwards.
GAAGGGGAAATGCAGAGTCCTAACCACTGGACCGCCAGGGACGTCCTGAAGTTATTTTATCTTTTTCCTAAAATTAACTTTAAAGCACATTAAAGACTTGAGGAAGAAGTTCTGAGACTAATTTGCAGTGTCCACCCTGAGCACATAGGGAGCAGCATAAATGCCATGCCCTTGACTCTTTGTTTTGACCTTGCTGTGAGGCTTGTGGGACCTTAGTCCCCTAACCAGAGAAGGAGCCTGTGACCTCGGCAGGAAAAGCACACTGCCCTAACCGCTGGACAGCCAGGGAATCCCTCGACTGACAGAACTGACGTCCATCTGCTCCCTCCCTCGACACCTTGATGTCTCATGAATGCACAGCTTGACCCGGGGAATTCCATCCTGGATTCTCGTCCTTTCCCGAACGTCTCCTGCTACTTCACCTTTCCCAAGCTTTCACTCGGGAAGTGCCCCCGGTGCTGGGCTTCCCGAGTGGCTGAGTGGTAGAGACTTTACCTGCCTGTACATGAGACCAGGGTTTGATCCTTGGAGGAGGAAATGGCAACCCCCTCCAGGGGCACCCCACCCCAGTGCTCTTGCCCGGGAAATCCCATCCCAGAGGAGCCTAGTAGGCACAGTCCATGGGGTCCCAAAAGAGTCGGCTGTAACTGAGACTAAATGACCATAAACCCCTTCGTCACCCCTGCTTGGCCCAGATCTTGGGTCATCCGTACCTGAGGCTCAGGATGTCTCCCTGGAGACCAGCACCCTCCCTTGTGGGCCCCCTGGGTACACAGCGTGGCCCTGAAGAGCGGGGAGGCCCCCTGGTCCTGGGTGCTGTCCTGGCGGGAAGGCTTCTTTACACCCGTCCCGTTGCAGGATCCGCTGCCCGGGGCCCGAGGAGCTGTGTGTTCATGGTCCCCGCTCTCCAGACTGCAGGAGGCCTGCTCTCTAGCTCCCCATCTCCGTGAGCAGCGTCTCCATCCCCGCCTCCCAGCAGGAAACCACGTGTCCACCTCGCCTCTTGCCCACCCTGGGCATCCCAGCGCACGGACCACTCTGAGATTTTTCCTGACCTCGTCCACTGCCCTGGTCCACGGCCCTCCTCTCTCTCCTGGACTGGCCTTCCTACGCGCTGTGCCTTCCCCACACACTGAGCCCTGCAGAGGCGACCAGCGGCCCTTAGTATAGCGTCCAAACTACTGAGTGTGGCCTGCGTGGCCTTTCACAATGAAAGGAGGGGGATTTCTTTGGCGGTCCAATGACGAAGGTTCTGTGCTTCCAATGCAGCGAGCCCGGGTCTGATCCCTGGTCAGGGAACTAGATCCCACATCTCCAGCTAAGAGTTCTTGTGTCACAACTAAAGATCCTACATGCTGTAACTAAGGATCTCAGTGCAGCCAAATAAATATTTAAAATAAAAGTGTATATTAAAGCAATGGAACAGGGCAGCGTATGGCACAGAATGGTCAAGGCAGGGCAGCTGCTAGTGCTTCCTGGCGGCCTTGACCTCCCTCTCCAGTGAGGTCTTCAGGCCCCGCCCCCTCGCCCATGGGCTGCGTCGTCCTGTTGGCTAGTTCAGAATGTCCCTGCTTTTGTTCATCTCTTGTCTTTGCCCGCACACCGCTCTTGGCCAACTATGCTCACTCCTCGCCCCTTGGCTGACTGCAGGGCGTCCCTTCAGGGCTCAGTGGAGTCCTGCCTCCTCTAGGAAGCTGCTCCTCACCCCCCGCCAAGGCTGGACTAGATCATCTCTCTCGGTACCTGTGCTTCACCCATGCTGGAGGCTGGAGCATCACCTGGCACGCTCTGTTTTAATTAGCGGCGCTCTGTCTCTCCCTTTTGACTCGGAGCTTTAGACTCTCCCTCTACGGAACCAGCAGGAGACCTGCAGCACCCCTGGCTCTCTCAGGCAGCCTTAGTACTTCCCTGGTGCTCCAGAGGTTAAGACTCTGCCTTCCACGGCAGGGGATGTGGGTTCCATTCCTGGCTGGCGAGCTAAGATCCCGCATGCAGAGGGACAAATAAACCTGCCCGCCACAGTGAGAGAAGCCCTCACACACCCAACAAAGAGCCCGCACGGCCACAGACAAAAATAACGGAATCAAATGCAACCTCTTCAGGTTCTCATTCTTCCTGTGCAACCTGCCCAACATTTCTATCTTCACAGGTCCTCTTCTGGGGCAAATAGGATAATAAAACTTGGTAGTCTTTTAAAGATCCTGCGAATGATTTCCTAGCCCCTTCCCTGCCTCCCTGTCATTCTGGCTGCACTTCTGCCCCTCCTTGTCCAGCCCCCTCGCCCCGCTCCAGGCACTGGCCCCGCCCAGCAGCCAGAGGACTCCCCCTTTCTCACGTGGCCCCCGTCACTCCTCCGGCCTGCCGTTCCCTCCATCTCTTGGGCCAGCCTCCACCAGGGGCTCTTGCCCACTCAGCTTAGGCACCCCTCTTGGGAAGCCTTCTCCTTTCAAGGCCCAAGTGTCTGTGGAGAGACGGTGTGCGTGGTGGGTGGGCCTGGTGGGCAGAGACCGGAGCCTGCTCACCTCAGACCGCCCCTCCCGCTACTCGTCACAGGTGTGACGCTCAACCAATGTCTGCTGACTGTCTCCGGCATTTTCCGGGGGACTTTCAGCAACAGAGTCAAGGACAGACACTTGACGTTCCAGATGCTCTTTAGCTTTTTCTCCCAGGCTCCCCCACCCAGGTTGAGCAAGCCTGAAGCTCATGGGGACACCACCCTGCTCGTTTTCTCCCAAACCGGACTGCCCCATCTTGCCTTCCCAGAATCTCCTCCAAGGCCGGAGGAGAGCCTAGAGCCAGATGCCGGCACGTTCTACCTGAGCAATCTTGGACAAGCCACCTAGACTCTCTGTGCTTCCGTTTCTCATCTGTAAACAGACGCACAGCTATGGAATAGCACCTGCTGCAGAGTAGGTGTTCAATAGAGATTTCTTGAAGGAGTACACGAAGGGATCGATGCACGATATCTCCCTGATGGGATTTCTCAAAATTAAGTGATTTAGCACATGTGAACACCTACAGAGCCATGTCTGGTGCACAGAAGGATCTCAGCCTTAGCTATTTCTGCATTTCCTTCCTGTTCTGTCCAGGTCCTGAGTGGGGGCTCCACGAAGGATCAGGGTTACTGGTGAACGGCAGGGGCAGGTTTTGATTGGCCTGCAGACCGAGAGGGACCCTGGAGGACAAGGTCCTCTCCTCCAGGGTCCTCCTCACCTTGGCCCTCGTCCCCGCCCCCACCCCAGGGGCCAACCCTCCACCCACAGCTAGAGGGAGCCCTGTAAGTAGTGGAGCGGGTCTTTCCCGGAGGGAGAGGCCCCGGTGGGCCCGCTGGGGTCTCTGGAAGAGGGACAAGGAGGCACCCGCCACCCTCTGACACGCCCTTTGACGCGACGCCCGTCCAAGGGAGGGCCCAGACACCAAACTGGTTTGTGGGTCTCGATTAGGGGCGGTGATGAAAGGTGCCGATCCGCCGGGGCGCGGCCCTGGGCCGGTTCTGAAGGAGGCTGCTGAGCAAAGGCCCGCGAGCTCCGGGCTTTCGCTCCCGGCCACTCGAGGGACAGCAAGTCCCGGCCGGTGCCACACGTGTGCCTCTGACAGGGCGTCCAGGGCACCCAGCACCCCAGCCCTGTTTCCAGCCGTCGGGCGTTTCTTTTCTTCACGGATTCACTGCCTTCCTTCGGCTGTGCGCGCTTGGACCCGGTGAAGGCAGGGCGAGCCTGTGCACCCCCGGCCCACGCAGCGGAGAGGAGATGCGGAGCCGAGGTTGTGGGGCGGGTCAGAGAGGGGCCGGAGAGGGGTCCCCCAGGGTTGGTTGGCTCTCCTCCTGTCAACAGCCCCCCACACGCCCCCGTGCCTGCAGCCCCGGGTCTCTGAACCTCTCAACCCCTTTGGGAGCAGAGTAGGTGTGCCTCGGGGGTGGGCTCGTCTGGAATGCTCCTCCAGGGGTCGGAGGGCGCTCCTGGCCCGAACCGGCGCCGCCGAGGAGGCTTACCTGAGGCCTGGGCAGGCATCGCCGCCGGCTGACTACCGCCGCGCGGATCGTCGGTCGGAATGAGGTCCCCGCGCGCTGGGACCGAGGCCCCCACCTCCCCACCCCCGCGGGACTGCGCAGCCGCCTCCTGGGCTCCACGGCCCATTGATTTTTCTGTTGACTTTGGGGCTCTCATTAATCCTTCGTTAATTACCCCTCCGTGGGCTCCCTGGACGGCTCAGCCAATCGAGAGGCGGCAGGACCGGCAGGCGGGGCGGAGGCGGTGCAGGTGTGGGGCGCAGGGTCAGGGGACCCAGGAGCGGGCCTGTTTCCGGGGCGGGGTGAAATGCCCTTAGGCCAAAGTAGAGGCCTCCTGGGGCTCCGGCCACACTTTCCTCTGGCGACCCAGCGGGGAGTGAGCTCGCCCCCACCTAGCCCAAGCCTGGCTTTGCAGCAACCTCTCCCTAAGTCAGAGGTCAACTTGGGGCGCAAGAGACTCGGTTCTGACTGTTCTGACCCTCATCAGCTCTGCCTGCAGCCTCTGAGACCCGCCCCCTCATTCTGCGGGTGGGGTCCTGGCCCCGGTTTCTCTAGAGACCTTGCGCTCCAGGGCCTGATGCCCCCACTCTCCCCACCAAATGCCGTCTCCCCCAGTCCCGGCCTCACGGCCAGGCGGGAGAGCCTTTCAGGGCGCTTTTCTTCACGGATTCACTGCCTTCCTTCGGCTGTGCGCTGACCGGTGAAGGCAGGGCGAGCCTGTGCACCCGCGGCCCACGCAGCGGAGAGGAGATGCGGAGCCGAGGTTGTGGGGCGGGTCAGAGAGGGGCCGGAGAGGGGTCCCCCAGGGTTGGTTGGCTCTCCTCCTGTCAACAGCCCCCCACACGCCCCCGTGCCTGCAGCCCCGGGTCTCTGAACCTCTCAACCCCTTTGGGAGCAGAGTAGGTGTGCCTCGGGGGTGGGCTCGTCTGGAATGCTCCTCCAGGGGTCGGAGGGCGCTCCTGGCCCGAACCGGCGCCGCCGAGGAGGCTTACCTGAGGCCTGGGCAGGCATCGCCGCCGGCTGACTACCGCCGCGCGGATCGTCGGTCGGAATGAGGTCCCCGCGCGCTGGGACCGAGGCCCCCACCTCCCCACCCCGCGGGACTGCGCAGCCGCCTCCTGGGCTCCACGGCCCATTGATTTTTCTGTTGACTTTGGGGCTCTCATTAATCCTTCGTTAATTACCCCTCCGTGGGCTCCCTGGACGGCTCAGCCAATCGAGAGGCGGCAGGACCGGCAGGCGGGGCGGAGGCGGTGCAGGTGTGGGGCGCAGGGTCAGGGGACCCAGGAGCGGGCCTGTTTCCGGGGCGGGGTGAAATGCCCTTAGGCCAAAGTAGAGGCCTCCTGGGGCTCCGGCCACACTTTCCTCTGGCGACCCAGCGGGGAGTGAGCTCGCCCCCACCTAGCCCAAGCCTGGCTTTGCAGCAACCTCTCCCTAAGTCAGAGGTCAACTTGGGGCGCAAGAGACTCGGTTCTGACTGTTCTGACCCTCATCAGCTCTGCCTGCAGCCTCTGAGACCCGCCCCCTCATTCTGCGGGTGGGGTCCTGGCCCCGGTTTCTCTAGAGACCTTGCGCTCCAGGGCCTGATGCCCCCACTCTCCCCACCAAATGCCGTCTCCCCCAGTCCCGGCTCAGCCCAGCCCGTCCCCTTCACCTGGCTGCTCTGCTGGCCCCCAGTTCTGCCTCTTCTAACTGCTGGAGCCTCCTTTGCAATCTCTCTGCATCATCCGACTTTCTCCATCTGTACGTTCTTCCCTATCTCTTCCCTCCTTCCTTTGCAGATCAAATCATCTTATTGCGGGGTTTCCAGAGGGGTCGAAGGGCTGGGAAACAAGGAGAGCCCACCTCCTCAGCCCCACCAGGATCTCCCCCTTACAGTCACCCTCATCTAACCCAGCTAGTAGTCTGCAGCTCAACCTTGTTTCACAGAAAAGCCTAAAACCTGGATATCCCAGGGGTCCTTACAGCTTCCACCCCAAGACCCGCTCCAGTGATGTCTTAGAGGTGAGTGCTGAGACAGGAAGTGGGGGTCAGGGGGGACAGGAGAACACCAGGTTTATTGGTTTCCAGCTCCAGGCGGCAGCACTGGCCAGGACACAGGGCTGGGACAGGGGTGGAGCCAGGGCCTAGCACACTTCCGGATCTTGCCGGGTCCTAGAAAGGGGGCAGGGAGGGGTCCTTCTTCCCTGATCGACACCCCCCACCCCGCCCCCACACGGGATCAAGCTAGGGTGGATGCGCATGTCCTGATCGTGGTTTAAAAGCTCCTCCTGGAAAAATAGCTTCTGTGAAAATTCCACTCTGGGGCCAGTGGGGGAATGGGCAGTTAGGTGACATAGTGACTGCCGGCCTGGGGCTTGTTCCCCCAGGGTGCCCTGGGTGGGCTCCTGAGCGGACCCCCTCCTCCCTGGGTCCCCAGCAGGGGCGGGGGCTTCAGGACAGCACGTAGACCTCCAGCAGGCTGGAGACAGCGTGCATGCGGTAGAAGATGCCGAACGGCAGGCAGATGTTGACGATGGCTGCCCAGAGGGAGTAGCCGTAGAAGTCCACCTCCAAGGTGTGGCTGAAGTGCGGGCGGGCCCCGAAGGCGGGCATGATCCACAGCTGTGGGAGAGAAGCGAGTCAGGGTCTCGCCCAGGCGGGTGCCTCTGGGTCCCTCTGGGGGCTTTTCTGGGGGTTGGGGACAGGATAGGGGGCCCAGCCCTCTGGTTCTGTGGTTAGTGAGGGGTGGGTTTTGCTGAGAGGGGGCTCAATCCTCTTGGGGAGAGCCTGGCCCTCACTATGGACTCAGTAAATGTGCCCAACTGAGCTTGCCCACCTCCAGCCCAGGGCTCCCCTGTGACCACATCTCCGTCCTCGCTAAACCCCCCAGGGCGCCGGAGGGCTCAAATCATCTTATTGGGGGTTTCCAGAGGGGTCGAAGGGCTGGGAAACAAGGAGAGCCCACCTCCTCAGCCCCACCAGGATCTCCCCCTTACAGTCACCCTCATCTAACCCAGCTAGTAGTCTGCAGCTCAACCTTGTTTCACAGAAAAGCCTAAAACCTGGATATCCCAGGTCCTTACAGCTTCCACCCCAAGACCCGCTCCAGTGATGTCTTAGAGGTGAGTGCTGAGACAGGAAGTGGGGGTCAGGGGGGACAGGAGAACACCAGGTTTATTGGTTTCCAGCTCCAGGCGGCAGCACTGGCCAGGACACAGGGCTGGGACAGGGGTGGAGCCAGGGCCTAGCACACTTCCGGATCTTGCCGGGTCCTAGAAAGGGGGCAGGGAGGGGTCCTTCTTCCCTGATCGACACCCCCCACCCCGCCCCCACACGGGATCAAGCTAGGGTGGATGCGCATGTCCTGATCGTGGTTTAAAAGCTCCTCCTGGAAAAATAGCTTCTGTGAAAATTCCACTCTGGGGCCAGTGGGGGAATGGGCAGTTAGGTGACATAGTGACTGCCGGCCTGGGGCTTGTTCCCCCAGGGTGCCCTGGGTGGGCTCCTGAGCGGACCCCCTCCTCCCTGGGTCCCCAGCAGGGGCGGGGGCTTCAGGACAGCACGTAGACCTCCAGCAGGCTGGAGACAGCGTGCATGCGGTAGAAGATGCCGAACGGCAGGCAGATGTTGACGATGGCTGCCCAGAGGGAGTAGCCGTAGAAGTCCACCTCCAAGGTGTGGCTGAAGTGCGGGCGGGCCCCGAAGGCGGGCATGATCCACAGCTGTGGGAGAGAAGCGAGTCAGGGTCTCGCCCAGGCGGGTGCCTCTGGGTCCCTCTGGGGGCTTTTCTGGGGGTTGGGGACAGGATAGGGGGCCCAGCCCTCTGGTTCTGTGGTTAGTGAGGGGTGGGTTTTGCTGAGAGGGGGCTCAATCCTCTTGGGGAGAGCCTGGCCCTCACTATGGACTCAGTAAATGTGCCCAACTGAGCTTGCCCACCTCCAGCCCAGGGCTCCCCTGTGACCACATCTCCGTCCTCGCTACGGCCCGCGTGTGGGATGGGAGGCGGGAGGGGCGGCTTCAGTAGGTGCCGTGAGGATGTGGAGTAGATGGCGGAACGGTAGCTCTCTCCTGGAGAGAGGCATGCGGGTGACGGGGGTAGGGTCAGATCGGCCCTGGGCAGGGAGGTCAGGACCCGACCAGAAGATTCCCCACCCCAACTGGAGTGAGCGCCACTCTCCCGGTTCCCACCCGCTTCCCAGGTGTGGGAGGAGGCTGATGCTGGAACCCCGTTTCATCTCTGGCCGTGAGCCCGGATGGTTCAGGCGTGGGGTGTGAGGCAAGGCAAAAAGGCCTCTAGGTGAGGCTAGACCCTCCCCCACCACTCCCATTTATCACTTCCTTGGGCACATCACAGCCCAGTTAGGAGCTGCTTCTGTCCTGTAAAATGAAGGAGCTGGAGACGATGCTCTCAGTGCTGATCCAGGCTCAGACACCTGGAGAAAAAGCGGTCCTCAGGTGACTCCTACCCTGTAGGCTCGGCCTTAGGGGAAAGTGAGGGAGTGGCCAGGGCCGGGGGAGGTTTTGATCCTTATTACTTCCCCTGATCGGTCAGAAATTGGTGACGACTCTTTTTTATTTTATACAGGTTACTCTGCGCTTGTGTGTGTGCTCAGTCGTGTCTGACTCGGCCACCTCATGGACTGCAGCCCCCCAGACCCCTCTGTCCATGGGATTCTCCAGGCGAGAATCCTGGAGTGGGTTGCCATTTCCTTCTCCAGGGGATCTTCCCGACCCAGGGACTGGACCCATGTCTCCTGCATTTGCAGGCAGATTCTTTACTGTCTGAGCCACCAGGAGAATATTCGATCCCTGGGTTGGGAAAATCCCCTGGAGAAGGAAACGGCAACCCACTCCAGTATTCTCGCCTGGAGAATCCCATGGACAGAGAGGCCTGGGGGGTTGCAGTCTGTGAGGGCACAATGAGCTGGACACGACTGAGTGACTAACACTTTCCCTTTCTCTTAGAAAGGGACTTTGTTGGCACCTCCCTGGCAGTCCAGAGGTTAAGACTCTGCCTTCCTAGGAAGCGGGTGTGGATTCAACCCCTGGCTGGGAATGAAGATCCCACATGCTGTGCCAGTGCAGCCCCCAAACATTAACTTAGTAAAATGAAAAATAAGAAAGGGGCTTTGCTGACTCGCTGGGGAGGGGGCAGCTGCCGTGCGCGCTCCCCTCCGGCCAGCCTGCCGCTGCTCTCGGCTCAGATCACTCACACTCTTGCTGATCCGTGCTGCTTCCTGTCGCTGTTCTGATTATTCTAAGAAGCGCCGGTCACGAGTTCCCAGGAGCAGTCACACCTCCCATCTCAAGCCAGAGCCGCCCCCCCCCCACCCCACAGCTCCTCTCACCTCCTCCCAGCCCCAACACCAGTGTTCCTGGACCGCTCTGCTCCATCCGCTCGGCCTTAGGGGAAAGGCCAGAATGCTGGATCTCATTCTCTCTGAGTGCCCTGAGACGCTGAATGCCCCGGGCTGCTCCCGCCCCTCGCTGAACCTGCTTCTTTCCTAGAGAGGCATAGGAGGCTCGAGGGGGCGTGGGGCAAGACAGAGACGGCCGGGTGAAGAAATCAGAAAGAGCATCTTTCCTGGGCGTTCTCTGTTCTGCAGCCCGCCCCGGTGTCCGCCCAGGTACTCACGATGACGTTGCAGAGCAGGAGAAACAGGGAGATGTCCTTCAAGCACCGGCGTCTCCAGTGGCTCTTGGGGGCCACGATGGCGCTCACAGCCTCCTGAGGTCCTGCTGGGCTGGGGACAACCAGCTTGGGGGTAGGCGGGCAGGCGGGCAAGGCGTGGAGGGCGTCCAGGTTGGCAAAGGTAAGGCCATGGCAAGGCTCCTTGGGGGAAGAGGCGTGGGGCTCCGCCCCGGGGGGCCCCCGGTGGAGGCTCTCAATGATGAACACGTTCTGGAAGGTGTGCTGGGCGATCATGAGCAGGGCGTTGGCTAGGTTGAGCCCCGCCAGCAGGTCCCTGGGGGTGCCTACCACCACAGCCACGATGGAGTAGTAGGAGATGGCATACTGGCCCAGGGCGGCGCCCATCAGCAGCGCCACATCCAGGGTGCGCGTGGGATTCTTGTGGTGGTCCATGGCCCGGCGGTCGAAACGGTAGATGATGGAGCCGCTCAGGCTGACCAGGGTCATGAGCCCCAGACAGACGATGTTGAAGCTGTAGTAGATGACCAGCGCCTGCTGGGTGCGGCCGGTCTCTCCACTCACTTGGACCTCGTAGATGATGAAGACAGCCAGCCCCACCACGAAGAGTGTCAGGCCCAGGATCGGGCCGGCGAAGAAGGTCTCCCGGAAGAGGCGGACGGGGGAGGGTGCGTGGCCGTGGCCGTGGGTGGGGGTGGGGAGCAGCCGGCCCACGTTCTTCCACAGGACGTAGAGCATGGTGGCCGCGAAGAGGCTGTACTCGATGTTGAAGGGATACAGGTAGAAGTACCCCTGCTGGAAGATCTGGCAGACCGCCGTGCTGCAGTCACAGTCTGCCCCGGCCGGGCTGCTGGCGCGCTGCACTGCGGAGAGATGGAGAGACGGCACAGCGCTGCACGGTCCCCTGCCTTCCCTGAGGCACCCCGTCGGAAGAACCTCACCCCTCGATCATGACCTTTGGAAGGGCAGGGCTGCTATCTGCCACCACTATATCCCAAATGCCCACACAGGGCCTGGCCCGTTCGTTCACAAGTATTTACTGAGCACCTACTATGGGTCAGAAACCTTGGGATCTCTCAGGAAGCCACAGCCAGGGCTCAGTGAAGAACAAAAACATCTGGGGGACTTCCCTGAAGGTCCCGTGGTTAAGAATCCTCCTTCTAATGCAGAGGATACAGGGCTGAGGATCCCTGGTCAGGGAAGCTAAGATCCCACGTGCCCCGAGGCAGCTACGCCCGAGGGCCACGACGACAGAACCCGTGTGTGCTCTAGGGTCCAAGCTCTACAACAAGAGAAGCCCTGGTGTGCTGCAACTAGAGAAAGCCTGCGTATGGCAATAGACCCACACAGCCAAAATAAAAATAAATATAGATCTAAAGAAGTACAGTTAGAAAAAAATATGAACTGCAGAACTGCCCACTTCATCCCATCCCATTGCTGCAGAAAAACACTCCCAATCCCTCCCCGGCAGTTACGACCCCTGACTGCTCAAGACAGGCAAGGCCCCTGTCCTGATAGAAGGCGGCCCTCTGGGCAGCCCCTCAAATCCCAGCGTCCTCGCAGCTCTCTCCCCGCCCCCTCCAGCATCCGCCTCAGCCAGGTAGCACTTGCTGCGCTCAGGTCTCACTTGCTGTGTTCCCTTCCCTTCAGTTTGCACCCCACCAAGGGCAATCTCGTCTCGCATCCAGGGCGTACTCTGGGTGCCTCGGGCCTTGGAGGACATCGCTTTCGATCCCCAGAACTATCTCAGTTACGACCTCAGCCAGGGGTCGTAACTGTCGGGGAGGGATTGGGAGTGTTTTCCGCAGCAATGGGATGGGATGAAGTGGGCCGTTCTGCAGTTCATATTTTTTTTAACTTTACTTCTTTAGATCTATATTTATTTTTATTTTGGCTGTGTGGGTCTATTGCCATACGCAGGCTTTCTCTAGTTGCAGCACACCAGGGCTTCTCTTGTTGCAGAGCTTGGACCCTAGAGCACACACGGGTTCTGTCGTCGTGGCCCTCGGGCTTAGCTGCCTCGGGGCATGTGGGATCTTAGCTTCCCTGACCAGGGATCCTCAGCCCTGTGTCCTCAGCTGGTTTTGCAGGAAAAGCAACCGAGGCCCACTGAGGGCATATGGCCTGTGATGGCAGAGCCAACACGAATGCTTGGAATGTCACCCCTGGGGAAGGTACCCCATCAGGGCGCCTCTCTGTACCCCGTCCCCCGCAGCCCCAGCATGTTAGATCCTTCGCCTCCCTGGGCTGTGTGTGGAGGGCAGTCCTTTGTCCGTCCTGCTGGCCTGGGATCTCCTGGATCCAGACTTTCCATTCCTGGACTGCCGTGCTGGGTGTGCGTGCGTGCAGTCTTCAGATAAGGTCCATGTAGATTCAGTCATCTAGCCTGATCCTGGCGGTGGGGAGGGGGCCCTAGAGAAGTCCAGAGAGCCTGGACCAGGGGGCCTGTGGGCCTGGTCTTCTTTCCTATACCATATTGGTTCAAAGCAAAGATGGATCTCAGTGCTAGTTCTCAGATGAGAAACTCTGTGACCTAGGGCACAGCTATGCCTCAGCTTTTGCATCTGTTAAATGGGAATAGGAATAGTATTCATCTCGTAGGGAGGTTCAAAAGTTAAGCAAGATGGTGTTTAAGAGACTGAGCACAGCGCCTGATGTACAGCATTGTCACCATGGTCATCCCGACCATTCATTCTACTTTCTTCTGACCAGATACTCCCTTCTGATCCTACGCGTCCACCACGGAGCCCCCCTGCCCCCCTTCCCCATTCTCCAGCTTCCTCTCTCTTGCTCTTTCCTCCTGGGGCGCGAACCTCGTCTCCAGTGGAATGGAGACCTGGACGGTGGGACCAAGACTGGACCGTCCAGGATGAAGACACAGCTCCAGGATGGGAGGGGCGTCTGAAGGAGCATGGATACACACGCATGTGTGGCTGGCTCCCTGCTCTGTGCACCTGAAACTGTCACAACGTTGTTTGTGAATTGGCTGTGGGTGCGAAGCTCAGTTGCTTCTGGCGTGTCCGGCTCTGAGGCTCTATGGACCGTAGCCGGCCAGGCTCCTCTGACCATGGGACTCTCTCGGCAAGAGCACTGGAGTGGGTTGTCATGCCCTCCTCTAGGGGATCTTCCCGACCAGGGGATCGAACCTGAGTCTCCTGCATCTTCTGTATTGCAGGCTGATTCTTTACCCACTGAGTCACTTCAGAAGCCCTGAGTGGCTATATCTCAATACAAAACAAAACACTTTAAAAAAGGCAAAAAAAGATGCCCCTTAGACCCTTCCTCTAGGGTCACCCACATCTGAACCTCTTCTGAGGCACAGGCAGGAGCAGGAGGAGGCCTCTGGCCTCCATGCCCTCTTCAAGTCCCCAGAGCCGCCAGCCTGAGGCATGGCCACCACGGGGTCAGGTCAAGTAGGCGTGGGCACTCACGGTCCAGGGCGAGGCGAGCGTGGCTGGTGTTGCTGTCAGAATCGCTATGGGAGTGAGTCTGGTGCACCGATTCGTCCACCACGGCCGCCATCCAGATGGCCAGGTTGGTGGTGAGTGTGAACATGAGACCACATCTGCTTAGGGCGGGAGACAAAGAGGTCAGCGAGAGTCTGTGGCTCATCTGGGGTCCCGGCAAGGTGGAGAGAGCTGGGGATGCTCTATTGGGGAGAGAGTGTCTCTAGCCTCTTGCATCTGTTAAATGGGAATAGGAATAGTATTCATCTCGTAGGGAGGTTCAAAAGTTAAGCAAGATGGTGTTTAAGAGACTGAGCACAGCGCCTGATGTACAGCATTGTCACCATGGTCATCCCGACCATTCATTCTACTTTCTTCTGACCAGATACTCCTTCTGATCCTACGCGTCCACCACGGAGCCCCCCTGCCCCCCTTCCCCATTCTCCAGCTTCCTCTCTCTTGCTCTTTCCTCCTGGGGCGCGAACCTCGTCTCCAGTGGAATGGAGACCTGGACGGTGGGACCAAGACTGGACCGTCCAGGATGAAGACACAGCTCCAGGATGGGAGGGGCGTCTGAAGGAGCATGGATACACACGCATGTGTGGCTGGCTCCCTGCTCTGTGCACCTGAAACTGTCACAACGTTGTTTGTGAATTGGCTGTGGGTGCGAAGCTCAGTTGCTTCTGGCGTGTCCGGCTCTGAGGCTCTATGGACCGTAGCCGGCCAGGCTCCTCTGACCATGGGACTCTCTCGGCAAGAGCACTGGAGTGGGTTGTCATGCCCTCCTCTAGGGGATCTTCCCGACCAGGGGATCGAACCTGAGTCTCCTGCATCTTCTGTATTGCAGGCTGATTCTTTACCCACTGAGTCACTTCAGAAGCCCTGAGTGGCTATATCTCAATACAAAACAAAACACTTTAAAAAAGGCAAAAAAAGATGCCCCTTAGACCCTTCCTCTAGGGTCACCCACATCTGAACCTCTTCTGAGGCACAGGCAGGAGCAGGAGGAGGCCTCTGGCCTCCATGCCCTCTTCAAGTCCCCAGAGCCGCCAGCCTGAGGCATGGCCACCACGGGGTCAGGTCAAGTAGGCGTGGGCACTCACGGTCCAGGGCGAGGCGAGCGTGGCTGGTGTTGCTGTCAGAATCGCTATGGGAGTGAGTCTGGTGCACCGATTCGTCCACCACGGCCGCCATCCAGATGGCCAGGTTGGTGGTGAGTGTGAACATGAGACCACATCTGCTTAGGGCGGGAGACAAAGAGGTCAGCGAGAGTCTGTGGCTCATCTGGGGTCCCGGCAAGGTGGAGAGAGCTGGGGATGCTCTATTGGGGGAGAGAGTGTGGCGAAGCAAGAGAGCGGGCAGGCCCCTGTGTGAGCAGGGAGGATGAGTCTGGAAGGAACACTTAGCCCAGCTGGGATGCCTCCTTAGAGGGGGCTGGGAGTATCTGGGGGCCACTGGGCTCCCTCCCCCAGGAGAGAGGACATTTGTGCATTTCACACACCATCCTACCGAGCATCGCCCTCCTCCGCAGCACAGGCTGGTGGAAATCAGGCTTACGGAGTAGAAAGAGGACCCGTGCCCCAGGTTGGGAAGTGCTCATCACACGCCAGGGAAGCCCAGCACCCGGGCGCGGGCACTGAGTCACAGACATAAGCAGGCACTCACCGAGTCAGATCCAGGTGGGTGTGGACACAGTCTTTAGCAGAGACCCAGAGAAAGTAAGTCTGTGTTGAGAGAGAGCGGTGGGGTCATCTACCCGGCAGACGGGCTCAACTCAGGAGCGGCAGGTCCACACCCGGCACACCCGACCCTATGCTCTTTCTGCCTCAAGAGCCCTCCTACTATGCGATCAAGTTCATTCCAGCTTTACAACATGAGACACGAGACTTTCTTTCTTTCTATTCTCTGGAGCAATGTGTACAAAATACTTCTCTGTTCTTTAAAACTTTGCAAAATGCCACTGGTAAACTCTCTGGTCTCGGTGTTTGTTTCCTGCTTCTTTGCAGGGTGGAAGGAGTGGGGTTTTGAGCTTAGTCACCTAATCCTAGGAGCAAGGCCAGCTTCAGGCTAGGTATCATCCAAGATAGGAAGAATCTAGGGGTTTCTCAGCTCTCTTTGGCCGCATCTCTCACCCCATCCTCATTCTTGTTGCCCTGCAGGTCCTCATGCTCACCCGGCTGCCCACAAATTCCTGACTGGGTCAGGTGGGGTCACTCACGGTCCAGGGCGAGGCGAGCGTGGCTGGTGTTGCTGTCAGAATCGCTATGGGAGTGAGTCTGGTGCACCGATCGCCACCACGGCCGCCATCCAGATGGCCAGGTTGGTGGTGAGTGTGAACATGAGACCACATCTGCTTAGGGCGGGAGACAAAGAGGTCAGCGAGAGTCTGTGGCTCATCTGGGGTCCCGGCAAGGGGGAGAGAGCTGGGGATGCTCTATTGGGGAGAGAGTGTGGCGAAGCAAGAGGCGGGCAGGCCCCTGTGTGAGCAGGGAGGATGAGTCTGGAAGGAACACTTAGCCCAGCTGGGATGCCTCCTTAGAGGGGGCTGGGAGTATCTGGGGGCCACTGGGCTCCCTCCCCCAGGAGAGAGGACATTTGTGCATTTCACACACCATCCTACCGAGCATCGCCCTCCTCCGCAGCACAGGCTGGTGGAAATCAGGCTTACGGAGTAGAAAGAGGACCCGTGCCCCAGGTTGGGAAGTGCTCATCACACGCCAGGGAAGCCCAGCACCCGGGCGCGGGCACTGAGTCACAGACATAAGCAGGCACTCACCGAGTCAGATCCAGGTGGGTGTGGACACAGTCTTTAGCAGAGACCCAGAGAAAGTAAGTCTGTGTTGAGAGAGAGCGGTGGGGTCATCTACCCGGCAGACGGGCTCAACTCAGGAGCGGCAGGTCCACACCCGGCACCCCCGACCCTATGCTCTTTCTGCCTCAAGAGCCCTCCTACTATGCGATCAAGTTCATTCCAGCTTTACAACATGAGACACGAGACTTTCTTTCTTTCTATTCTCTGGAGCAATGTGTACAAAATACTTCTCTGTTCTTTAAAACTTTGCAAAATGCCACTGGTAAACTCTCTGGTCTCGGTGTTTGTTTCCTGCTTCTTTGCAGGGTGGAAGGAGTGGGGTTTTGAGCTTAGTCACCTAATCCTAGGAGCAAGGCCAGCTTCAGGCTAGGTATCATCCAAGATAGGAAGAATCTAGGGGTTTCTCAGCTCTCTTTGGCCGCATCTCTCACCCCATCCTCATTCTTGTTGCCCTGCAGGTCCTCATGCTCACCCGGCTGCCCACAAATTCTTGCTGTGCTGCCTATTGATGTTGTTGTTTAGTCGCTAAGTTGTGTCCAACTCTTTGTGACCCCATGGACTGTAGCCCGCCAGGCTCCTCTGTCCATGGGATTTCCCGGGCAAGAATACTGGAGTGGATGGCCCTTTCCTTCTCCAGGGTTATTGATATTCGGGTATCTGTATTCCCTTTTTGCCTGAGTATTCTTTAAAGTCGTAATAAATAAAATCACAACAACATGAATGCCAAGGTCATAGTGTTAAACCGTGGAACACTGAGTGGCATGTGTGATGTTTCAAGAAGGGGAACCACGCATGTAGTCATCCTGGGGTGAGGTCTGTTCTCAGAGCAGTCCTGCCTCAACTCAGTCAGATCTTCCCAAGAGTTCCCTAGACAGCAGAGAAAACCTTGGACTTGTTTGAAAAATCCCATGAACAGGATACCCATTTTTCTGAACAAATTCAGAATATAGGGGACCTGGCGGAGGCCAAAGAGGCCATGCCCACGGCAGGACCCTGAGCCGGGACAGATGGCCTCTGTGGGCTCCCAAGGAGGGCAGGGCAGGCTCTAGGAGACAGCAGCTGCCACAGCTGACACCTCCTAGGTGACAACTACCGGCACTGTTTTAGTTGAAAGGAAATCACAGGGCCCCTAAGTAGGATATTCATTACCAAATACTTCCAGATTGATGAACTCATGTGATCTTCCCTACAGTCCTATCCCCACCATAATTAATTGCTCAGCGTAGAAGAGGAGTGGAGCTCAGACCTCCTGACCCCATGCCTGGGGTTGGCACCTGGCCATCACACTCAAGGACATTCTCCCACCCACCTGGACAATGACAAACACAGCCTGGGTGAGAGGGTACAGGATCTTGATGGCGGACTGGCACTCAAAGAAACTGGAGTAGTAGCCGGTCTTGAAGACGTCCATGACGAGGGTGCAGATCCCAAACAGCACCAGCCCACCTAGGAGCAAGGGCGGGATGGGTCAGAGAGGCAGGAGAGATGGATTATAGATGTGAGGATGGATGGCTGTGTAATTGAGTGATTGGGTGCCTCAATGGATGAATGGGGGAGGTGAGAGGATGGATGGAAGGATGGATGGATGGATGGATAGTTGGATGTTGGATGGATGGTTGGTTGAATGGATGGATGGATTGTTGGATGGATGGATGGATGGTTGGTTGAATGGATGGATGGATGGATGGATGGATGGATGGATGGATGGATAGTTGGATGGATGGTTGGATGGATGGATGGATGGTTGGTTGAATGGATGGATGGAAGGATGGATAGTTGGATGGATGGATGGATGGATGGTTGGTTGAATGGATGGATGGATGGATGGATAGTTGGATGGATGGATGGATGGATGGTTGGTTGAATGGATGGATGGAAGGATGGATAGTTGGATGGATGGATGGATGGATGGTTGGTTGAATGGATGGATGGATGGATGAATGGATAGTTGGATGGATGGATGGTTGGTTGAATGGATGGATGGATGGATGAATGGATAGTTGGATGGATGGATGGTTGGTTGAATGGATGGATGGATGGATGGATGGATAGTTGGATGGATGGATGGATGGATGGTTGGTTGAATGGATGGATGGAAGGATGGATAGTTGGATGGATGGATGAATGGAAGGATCAGTGGATGGAGAGGTGGATGATGAATGCGCAGGCAGAAGGATGAGTGTATGACTGAAAGGGTAGCTGGCTGGATGCTCCATCTCTCTGGGGCTGCATAGATAAGGGAAGGGCCCTAGATGGGCTCTTTCAATTGCAGCAGTCTTCTGTTTTGTGCTCGCCATCAAAGCCTCTCCCATGACCATGCTCTTTCAGTCTATAGACAGGGCAAAGAAGTTCCTTCCAGCCCTCTCCTCACCCCTTTTCCAGGACTCTTTCCCTCCAGCCCACCTCACCCGCAGGCACATCCGTCTGGTCCTGGGGTACAGTTCCTGCTGGAGAGCCCCGACCTCCAGCTCCCCACCCAGCCCACCGCACCTCCGCCCCCACTTCCCCGGGCACCTCGGAGCCAGATGGGTCCGGCGTGCGCGTCCCGGTAGGGGACACCGTCGGGGGAGCGCGCGGTGCGGAGGAGGTAGAAGAGGATCCAGAGCATGGCCAGCAGCAGCATGGCGGTGAGCAGCGCGAACACGTCGGTGTCGTACACCGCCACCTTGTTGAAGGCGCCGCCGCTGACGAGCGTGCAGGCGAGCAGCAGCACGTTCACGGCCAGCAGCACCGACAGCAGGCGGCCGCCCTTCTTCCACACCTCGCGGGGCGCTGCCCGCGGCGCCGGCGGGCTCTCCTTGGGGCCCGGGGGCAGCTCCGTGGACATGGCAGGGGCGACTGGAGGCGGCGGGCGGGGTCACTGTGGGGGAGGAGCGGACAAGACCCCAGGTCCGTCTTAGCCCTGGACTCGGGGGCGGGGAGCTCCTCGCCCGAGCGTGGGAGCTGCCGGAGGTGAAGGGCGCGCTGGGAAGGGGCCGAGAAGAGCCGACCGTGCGACCACGCGGGCGGGCCTGGCGCTCGACGGGAGGGAAGGAGAAGCGGCTGCAGCCCCGTTGGACCCCGTCCAAGGTCCTCACTCCCCCAAGCCGTCGACCGGCTAGTCCCCCGGGGCACCCACCTGTCGGGGCCGCGAGCCCGCGCTGAGCTGGGGGTCCGGGGGCGGCGAGCGCGTCCTCTCTCTAACTCCAGGCTGGATGGGCGCTTTATACCGGGGCGGGCAGGGTGATTTACAGCCGCGGGAGCCGAGCTCCATAAACCTCTCAGTCCCACTCACATGATCCATCTTTTTTCCGGGCTGAATTTAGGGAAGAGCGTGCGGGAGCCAGATAAGGTGAGATTATATATTTACCCGTTAAGAGGCGCCCCCTCCCTCGCCGCCCTGTCACCTCGGGCGCGGCCCCGCAGTGCGGCACCCGGAGGGCACCCCGCCCCCGGCGCCCACCGCGCGCTGGCGACCCGCGATCCCGACGCCCAGAGCCCTGAGACGCGGACGCCCCAAGGGCCCCAGGCCCCTCGACGCCCTCCCAGCCCCCGCGGCCCTACACCTTGGGGCTTCGCTGTTGCGGCCCCAAGATTCTGGACCCTCGTGCCCCTTCCAGGACACCCTCACCAGAGCTCGCCTTACATCTTCTTTAGCCCTTCCCGCGGTCCCTGCTGGGGAGACAGGGCCCAGTCGCCCTGGAGGAGCAGGCTTCTGGACAGTCTTCCAGCGTCCCCTGCTGGACGGCGCTGCCCACTGCCCACGAGCAGGTGGTGGCCAGGACAGCCTGGTCCAGATCGCTGTCTGCCGGTCACCGATCCTCATAACCCTCTTGGGCACATTGTCCAAGGGGTCAGGACTGCCCTCAGCCATCACTCGCCAGACCTTGGCCCATCCCCTTGACGCATAGAGACATCAGGGTCTGCAGCACCTGAACTCTAGTGAGGAGAGACCTCAAACTGTCCCTAGGCTGGGCCTCGCGGGGGTGGACACGTTTGGCAAAGGTCGGGCCCTGTGTACTCAGCGGCAGGGTCCAGGGGTGGGCCCCTGGACGCTGGGGCAGCAGGGAGTTTAGGACCCAGGGGCAGCCCGGGAGGCTCTCAGGCCTGCCGGAGGTCCTCCCCCTACCTTCCCCGCCCCGCCCCACCCGGGTGAGCGGCTCAGATGTCCGAGCGGCGGCTCTGGCGCTCAGCACCCTCTGTCTGCGGCGGGCAGCGAGGGCTGGCCCCTGCCCGGCCCCCTCCCACAACCCCATGCCTCAGCTCTAACCCCATTGCCCTCCCCTGCGGGGGGCATCTCCCCTGCCTGCCCCGTCCAAGTCAGGCGCCATGAACGACCAGTACCACCGGGCGGCTCGGGATGGGTACCTGGAACTGCTCAAGGAGGCCACCAGGAAGGAGCTGAATGCCCCCGACGAGGATGGCATGACCCCCACTCTCTGGGCAGCCTACCACGGCAACCTGGAGTCGCTGCGCCTCATCGTGAGCCGAGGGTGAGTCCCCCGAGCCCCGACCAAGCAGGGAGAGCTAAGAGAACCTGCAGGGCCCGTCCAGGCCCCCTGAGACCACCACCCGCCCAACTCTATGGCATTATCCCCCCACCTTGTCTGGGCCACCCCCTTCCCAAGCCTGTGACATCTGTGACCTGGATGTGGGGCTGAGAGAGAGGCCTAGGGGTTTAACTGGACCCTCGTGCCTTCCAGGACACCCTCACCAGAGCTCGCCTTACATCTTCTTTAGCCCTTCCCGCGGTCCCTGCTGGGGAGACAGGGCCCAGTCGCCCTGGAGGAGCAGGCTTCTGGACAGTCTTCCAGCGTCCCCTGCTGGACGGCGCTGCCCACTGCCCACGAGCAGGTGGTGGCCAGGACAGCCTGGTCCAGATCGCTGTCTGCCGGTCACCGATCCTCATAACCCTCTTGGGCACATTGTCCAAGGGGTCAGGACTGCCCTCAGCCATCACTCGCCAGACCTTGGCCCATCCCCTTGACGCATAGAGACATCAGGGTCTGCAGCACCTGAACTCTAGTGAGGAGAGACCTCAAACTGTCCCTAGGCTGGGCCTCGCGGGGGTGGACACGTTTGGCAAAGGTCGGGCCCTGTGTACTCAGCGGCAGGGTCCAGGGGTGGGCCCCTGGACGCTGGGGCAGCAGGGAGTTTAGGACCCAGGGGCAGCCCGGGAGGCTCTCAGGCCTGCCGGAGGTCCTCCCCCTACCTTCCCCGCCCCGCCCCACCCGGGTGAGCGGCTCAGATGTCCGAGCGGCGGCTCTGGCGCTCAGCACCCTCTGTCTGCGGCGGGCAGCGAGGGCTGGCCCCTGCCCGGCCCCCTCCCACAACCCCATGCCTCAGCTCTAACCCCATTGCCCTCCCCTGCGGGGGGCATCTCCCCTGCCTGCCCCGTCCAAGTCAGGCGCCATGAACGACCAGTACCACCGGGCGGCTCGGGATGGGTACCTGGAACTGCTCAAGGAGGCCACCAGGAAGGAGCTGAATGCCCCCGACGAGGATGGCATGACCCCCACTCTCTGGGCAGCCTACCACGGCAACCTGGAGTCGCTGCGCCTCATCGTGAGCCGAGGGTGAGTCCCCCGAGCCCCGACCAAGCAGGGAGAGCTAAGAGAACCTGCAGGGCCCGTCCAGGCCCCCTGAGACCACCACCCGCCCAACTCTATGGCATTATCCCCCCACCTTGTCTGGGCCACCCCCTTCCCAAGCCTGTGACATCTGTGACCTGGATGTGGGGCTGAGAGGAGAGGGCCTGGGACTTGGGGGTCCACAGTTGTGGGAGGGCCTTTGGGTGGAGTGCAGGGCGTAGAGGGACCCACGGAGAAGAAGCAGGAACCTCAGAGGCGGGGCTGTGAAGGGAGGTGCTCTTCACTGCCCACCCCCCAGTCAGCGCCCACGGCTCCCGCACACTCGCTCTTACGCAGCTCTCTCCCTGCTCATTCCTGGGATTTATGGGCACCGTCCATGGCACCAAATGTCACGCTGCTGTTCAGCCAGCCCTTAACTAACTCCCCCTGTACCCATCCCCCAGCGGGCTCCTGGGGGGATGAGTGGGCATTGAATCCAGGGGTCAGGGCCGGGGAAGGGGTTTGGAAGTGGCAGTCGCGGAATGCTGTGTCCAAGGCCGCTGACAAGGGCTCCCGGGGCTGAATGGGCTGAATGGGCCACTTGCCAGCCTTGGCCGTTTCACAAAGAGAAGTCAGGTTGACCCGGTCACCAGGGCGGCCTGGGCCACGCACAGAGATGTCAGGGCTGCCCTCGGAGGGTTAACGTGAACATCTCAGGCCCTGCGGAATCATGGAGGAGGGCAAGGGGCCCAGCGTCAGGCGCTGGCCTTTGGTTGGAGCACGGGGTGAGTGGGGAGCCCCCCTGTGCCCTCCTTCCAGGGTGGCTCCCTAGGCCATCAGCAGGGGCCAGCAGACCCTCAGACCAAGGCAGTGGAACCATGACCAAGAGGTCAAGGCTGGCCCCTGTCCACCCAAGAGGGCACACAGTGGTCGGGCCATCCTGCTCCCGCGGCGGAGAAATTCACAGGAAGAGGGACCAAGGGGGCCCCTGAGTGCACCAAGCCCCCAGCTCCTGCAAGGGTGAGGGCTGGTGCCCAGCACCAGCTTGTTGCCTAGCAACGCATTCCCCTGGGCAGGACTGAGGGCCCCCTGAGGGGATGCCGGGTGGGAGGGGGAGCTGACAGAACAACAAAGTGATTCTTCCCTGCCCTGTGGGGTGGCCTCCTCGTTAGCTTGGGACAGAGGGCCTGAGCTGGGCTCTTGAGGGAGGGGCGAGCTTGGGGGAGCCAGCAAGAGAGTGCCCATGGGGGACACAGTCCCGTGTGCAGGGTGTGGGAGGGGGCTGTGTGGGTCCCCTGGATGGGCCCAAGCCTCACTGCTTCACTGGAAGTCCGGGCGGCCCGGGGAAGGGCAGGGCCGCTGGGCCCAGGCTGCGGGCTGGCCTCCCTCGCCCCTCCCGTCCTGGCTGCCCCCGCGCTCCCCTCCTGGCCCAGGCCAAGGCCCGACACCTGCTCTCACACGCGGCCTTGCCAGGCCTGGCCCTGCTCCCTGCAGACCGGGCCGTGCCCAGCCACAGGCAGGCGCGCACTCCCACGCTCCCCCAGGCTCAGCCCAGCGCACCCGTCCTCTCGTCCGGTTTTAGGGTCACTCCTGTACCAATAGCCACCCTCGCCACACCTGCCTAGAGACCCAGACTCGGCCCTGGCCCACCACCTCTCTGGGCCAGCTCCCCGCCGGGTCCCATGAATAATTCACTCCTTTCTCTCTGGGCATCAAATATTTATCCCCTGAGATTCCCAGCCCTAGGTTCGCTTGGGGAAGACCCCGCCCTGGCCCCGCCTTCTCCGTCGCCCCACCCCCTGCGAGCCCCGGGCTCGCTCTAGCCGCGTCCGGTGCCGCCGGCTGCGGGTCTCCTGGAGTCGGAGAAGCGATCTCCGGCCGTCGAGTCCCCCCGGTGTGCCCTCTGGTGTGCCCGCGGGGGAAGCGCAGCCAGCTGGGCGCCTCCCCCACCTGCAGCCACTGCCGACTGCCGGCCTGAGCTTGCGATGGCGCGTCACCCTCCCACGTGTCCTCCCTGCAGGGGTGACCCGGACAAGTGCGACATCTGGGGCAACACGCCCTGCACTTGGCAGCCTCCAATGGCCACCTGCACTGCCTCTCCTTCCTGGTGTCCTTCGGGCCAACATCTGGTGCCTGGACAACGACTACCACGCCGCTGGACATGGCCGCCATGAAGGGCCACATGGAGTGCGTGCGCTACCTGGACTCCATCGCGGCCAAGCAGAGCAGCCTCAACCCCAAGCTGGTTGGCTCCTCGGTAGGACTAGAACAACAAAGTGATTCTTCCCTGCCCTGTGGGGTGGCCTCCTCGTTAGCTTGGGACAGAGGGCCTGAGCTGGGCTCTTGAGGGAGGGGCGAGCTTGGGGGAGCCAGCAAGAGAGTGCCCATGGGGGACACAGTCCCGTGTGCAGGGTGTGGGAGGGGGCTGTGTGGGTCCCCTGGATGGGCCCAAGCCTCACTGCTTCACTGGAAGTCCGGGCGGCCCGGGGAAGGGCAGGGCCGCTGGGCCCAGGCTGCGGGCTGGCCTCCCTCGCCCCTCCCGTCCTGGCTGCCCCCGCGCTCCCCTCCTGGCCCAGGCCAAGGCCCGACACCTGCTCTCACACGCGGCCTTGCCAGGCCTGGCCCTGCTCCCTGCAGACCGGGCCGTGCCCAGCCACAGGCAGGCGCGCACTCCCACGCTCCCCCAGGCTCAGCCCAGCGCACCCGTCCTCTCGTCCGGTTTTAGGGTCACTCCTGTACCAATAGCCACCCTCGCCACACCTGCCTAGAGACCCAGACTCGGCCCTGGCCCACCACCTCTCTGGGCCAGCTCCCCGCCGGGTCCCATGAATAATTCACTCCTTTCTCTCTGGGCATCAAATATTTATCCCCTGAGATTCCCAGCCCTAGGTTCGCTTGGGGAAGACCCCGCCCTGGCCCCGCCTTCTCCGTCGCCCCACCCCCTGCGAGCCCCGGGCTCGCTCTAGCCGCGTCCGGTGCCGCCGGCTGCGGGTCTCCTGGAGTCGGAGAAGCGATCTCCGGCCGTCGAGTCCCCCCGGTGTGCCCTCTGGTGTGCCCGCGGGGGAAGCGCAGCCAGCTGGGCGCCTCCCCCACCTGCAGCCACTGCCGACTGCCGGCCTGAGCTTGCGATGGCGCGTCACCCTCCCCACGTGTCCTCCCTGCAGGGGTGACCCGGACAAGTGCGACATCTGGGGCAACACGCCCCTGCACTTGGCAGCCTCCAATGGCCACCTGCACTGCCTCTCCTTCCTGGTGTCCTTCGGGGCCAACATCTGGTGCCTGGACAACGACTACCACACGCCGCTGGACATGGCCGCCATGAAGGGCCACATGGAGTGCGTGCGCTACCTGGACTCCATCGCGGCCAAGCAGAGCAGCCTCAACCCCAAGCTGGTGGGCAAGCTGAAGGACAAGGCCTTCCGCGAGGCGGAGCGGCGCATCCGCGAGTGCGCCAAGATGCAGCGCAAGCACCACGAGCGCATGGAGCGGCGCTACCGGCGCGAGCTGGCCGAGCGCTCGGACACGCTCAGCTTCTCCAGCCTCACGTCCAGCACCCTGAGCGGCCGGCTGCAGCACCTGGCGCTCAGCAGCCACCTGCCCTACTCGCAGGCCACGCTGCACGGCACCGCCAAGGGCAAGACTAAGATCCAGCGGAAGCTGGAGCGGCGCAAGCAGGGCGGCGAGGGCACCTTCAAGATCTCCGAGGACGGCCGCAAGAGCGTGCGCTCGCTCTCGGGCCTGCAGCTGGGCAGCGACGTGATGTTCGTGCGCCAGGGCACCTACGCCAACCCCAAGGAGTGGGGCCGCGCCCCGCTCCGGGACATGTTCCTCTCGGACGAGGACAGCGTCTCCCGTGCCACGCTGGCGGCCGAGCCTGCGCACTCGGAGGTCAGCACCGACTCCGGCCACGACTCCCTGTTTACCCGCCCGGGCCTGGGCACCATGGTGTTCCGCAGGAACTACCTGAGCAGCGGGCTGCAAGGCCTGGGCCGCGAGGACGCGGCGCTGGACGGCACGGGCACGCTGCGGGGGCGGCTGCGAAGCTCTCCGAGCCTTGACGAGGACAGCCTGGGCAGTGCCAACAGCCTGCAGGACCGCAGCTGCGGGGAGGAGCTGCCCTGGGACGAGCTGGACTTGGGCCTGGACGAGGACCTGGAGCCCGAGACCAGCCCGCTGGAGACGTTCCTAGCCTCCCTGCACATGGAGGACTTCACCTCCCTCCTGCGACAGGAGAAGATCGACCTGGAGGCGCTCATGCTGTGCTCGGACCTCGACCTCCGCAGCATCAGCGTGCCCCTGGGGCCCCGCAAGAAGATCATGGGCGCCGTGCGGCGGCGGAGGCAGGCGCTGGAGCGCCCGCCGGCCCTGGAGGACACGGAGCTGTGAGTGCCCAGCGGCCCCGCGGGGAGGCAAAGACAGGGCTTGTCTGTGAGCGCTGGGGCGGGGATAGGTCTGCCTTTCCGGAAGTGGGTAGGACAGAGAATAACTAGGTTTCCATCCATTGCAAGAGGCCCCACTTCCTCACCAGGGCTTCCCTAGTGGCTCAGATGGTAAAGGATCTGCCTGCCATGGAGGAGACCTCGGCTCGGTTCCTGGGTGCCGAAGATGCCCTGGAGAAGGTTACCCACTGTAGAATGGCTACCGACTCTACTGTTCTGGCCTGGGAAACTCCATGGGCAGAGGACCCTGGCAGACCACAGTCCACGGGGTCACAAAGAGCTGGACAGGCCTGAGCGACTAACACTTTCCACGTATTTACCCCGAATTCTGACAAAGAAGCTGCCAATTTACATGACTGACGTCAGATGCAGCTCGATTTTGGAGATGCCACAGTTCAGGGAAGTGGGCGTCTTCGTGTGGGTGAGAGCCGGCGCTCATCACAGCCGGGCTGTTAGGCCTCTGGTCTGCTGGGTCCTGCAGAGGCCCTCACACCAGGTCTTGGTTAGCCTCCCAGCTCTCATGCACAGGGGCTCTACCAGCCCCCTCTGACAGGCAAGCAAGTGGCGGCTCAGAGCTCTCGAGCAGCTCACCCGAGGTCCTGCTGCTCCTCAGTGTGGAGCTGGGCTGGACCCCCAGGCTGTGTGGCTCCCGAGCCTCGGCACGGGGGGACTCTGAGCGGTCGGAGGGTGTGGCAGTCAGTCACCTCTCCGGATGCCCAAGCCCTCAAGGCGGATGTTTGACCTGCTGGTCCCGGAACCCTGGAAGGGGAGCATGAGCGAGAGCTCTCAGCAGGCCAGCAGCAGCCTTGGGGCAGGGCCGTCACATTCAGAAAGTCACCGCGGGGCCCCCGAGGGCTGCCGTCTCCGTGGCAGTGCTGTTGGCCGGTCCCTGCCCTGACTCTGCCCGGCGGCGTCCCGCAAGCCCGGCCGACGCTGCCCCCGCTTTTGGTCTCTCTGGCCTTTGCCCTGCACGGCTGGGCAAGGATGCTACAGGGGAGGCAGTCCGGTTTCGAGTTAGCGGGATGAGGAGGGCACCCTGAGGCCAGTGATTCCATCCCTGACCATCAGCCTGCCCGGAGAAGGTAAGTGGTCCTGGCTTAGACATGGTGTCTCCAGAGGCTCTGATCTGAAGTCCGCTTCTGTTTCTTTCCCCGCAGGTGACAGGGGGCTACTCTCCCCAGACCAAAATGAGTTGCAAGTTGCCACAATCCACGGTGCGGCCGCGAGGGCCTCACAGCTGCCAGCCCTGCAGCTCCCTGGCCCCTTCTCAGGGGCCAGGACCGCGCGGGTCATCTCTTGAATGCCTGTCCACACTCTGTCGCAGAGGGTATGGCCTGGAGGCACTTGGAAGCCCAAGGGAGTGACCCAGAGCATCAATTCTGCGGGGTCCCAGGGCCCTAAGCTGTGTCTGTCCGAGGGGCTCTGAAGGACACGTGCATGCGTGGAAGGCCATGCCCAGTGCCAGAGCAGGGGCCGCTCAACGACGGGCCCGTGAGAGCTGGGTGAAGTGGCGGGGGGAGGGGCGGGTGTGGCCTGCGCACGGCCTGTCTCGGGGGCCATGGTCTGTCCCCACCCCTTCCCCGAGGGTCCTGTGGTCCTGCTCCGCCTGAAGACTCCCCTCCTACATTTTTGTGACGAAAGAGTTTGGGGTGCCTCCCCTCCCCTCTACACCCCAGAGAGGAGGCGTCCAGCTAGACTCTTCAGCCAAATGCCCGCGCTTCTGCCCCTCCCGGTCGCTGACCTGGCCAGCCCTTCTCCTTCTTCCATGGGCCGTGCTGGGGGAGGGGGTTTGGGGTGCCGGGTTGGGCTGGGCTGGGTGACAGGTCCCCTCCGCTTACCCTGGGGTGCCCTCCCCTCCCTGTCCTCTTCCGCTCAGTCCCTCCTTGGATGTGCACCCTGGTTCCCCCCCCACGCCCCCTGCCCAGGAGCCCGGAGGGTCGGGGCCGTAGATCCAAGGTGCTAGAGTAACTGCGGTGTTGCGGCCTGGCGGGCGTGGTGCGGGCTGGGGAAGGCGTCTGCCCACGGGCTCAGAGCCCCCCAGGCCCCGGACAGGCAGGGGCTGGCTGGGGCCAGGTGTCCCGGTGAGAGTGGGCAGTCCGCGCTGTGGACCGGGGAGCCTGAGAGCGCGGGCAGTCTAGACCGACTCTGACTGTCCCCGGGTCTCCGGGCTTTGTGTCAGGAGGTGGGTTGCCGGATGAGCCCTGAGATCTGGAAGCCGCTGGGTGGCTGACGGGCCCTGCGTGGGGAGCGGGCGAGGGCGAGCCTGGCAGGGGCCGCTGCTCTGTGCTGCTGGCGAGGTCAGGGGAGAGGCCAGCCTCAGAGAACCCTGAGACCAAGGTCCTGGGTGCGGGAGAGTCACTGAAGCCCGCACGCTGGGGGCACACCCCCAGCCCACGCGGACGCGTCTTTCTTCCTCTGTCAACAGTGGTCCCCCCATCCCTGACCTGCAACTTGGGGCGCGGCTCCTACTGGGGGCGTTGCCACAGCCCCCAGCTCCTTCCTCGGACCCCTGGCCTGGGGCAGGGGAGAGAGAACCCCTAAAGAAGGCAACGGGCCTGCCTGAGGGGCGTCTGTGTCCGAGCACGGCCCCCAGAGGCGCGCGCAGGCTCAGGAGTTGGGGCGTGCGGGAGGCGGCCCTGCTTCGCCGGGGGCTCGGCTGCCTGCACGGCCACCCTCGGCCCGCCGCGGCCCTTCTCCCCGCTCTCCGGGCCTGGGGCCGCCCCATGTGCCGACTCGACGTTCCCAGAGCCCCGGGTGTCACCCTTCCTCCCCGGCTCCCTGTCCATGGACGGCCGTGGCCCCTCCCGGTCCTGTCAGTGCTGGGGTGGGGCAGGCTCCCCGATTCCCACCACTGGACAGAGCACCCCTCCTGGAGGCTCATTATAATCTTTGTAGAGAACATTGTGCATCCTCGTCATGCCTGCGTCTGGTGTGAATCATGTGGGGGTGGGAAACGGGGGGTGAAGAGGGCAGGGGGTGAAGGCGGGAGAGGGAGGGCCCTCTTTTTGGAGGGGGTCCTGGGACAGATGGTCGGGCACCCCCATGCATCTCTGCAGAGCCTTCCCTCAGCCCCGAGCTGTCTCCTTGGCGTCTCTCTCTGGACCCACCATTTAGAGCTCCTGGAGAGAAAGCGTCCAGAAGCACTGGGGCAGCAGCCCCTGCAGCTGAGGAGGGGGAGGCCCAGGCTCCCGCCGTGTCCCCTGCAGCGGAGGAGGCTGGTCCACACGGCTCCCAGGTCTGCCTGAGCTCCGCGGAAACAGGCACAAGCCATACTCTAGGAGGCTGTCCCCTGTCACCAAGGTCCAAGGAGCCCCGCTCTCGAGGCCCCAGTCCTCGCCTGGAAGGCCTCCAGTGGGCTCTTCCTCACCACCCCAGGAAGCGCGTGGCACAGCCCTATTTGGAGACCTCCTTCCTACCCCGCAGGGGAGGCGTCCCCTTCAGCCACGGGCCAATGGGCTCTGTTTCCCCAGTCAGGTCTGGAATAGGGCCCTGGCATCCTTTCGTTTCATTTCCTAAGTCTGCCGGGCCGAGCGCTTCGGCCAGGGGCGGCCCACCGCCGCCGCCTCCTCCAGACCACCAGGAAGGCCCACGGGACATCAGAGCCGCCAGATGAGCGAGCAGCGCCTAGAGGTTCTGGGCCACCTGCCTTCACTTCAGAGACGGAAAACCCGAGGTCTGCAAAGGGGGACCTAGAAAACAGGCCTCCTGGCTGCGGCCAGCCTTTCCGCACCCCGGTCTCTCCATCCCCACCCCACGCCGATTGCCAGGGGCGCCGATAAAGACCAGGCACTGCCCTCGGATGCTCCTCGGGGCTCCTCCCCGCTGCGACCTCTCGTGGCCGTCCTGGTTCCCGCACCTACCTCGCGAAAGGCCCGCCTCCTCCTGGCGCCGCGGGTCCAGGGAAGGACATCGGGTTGAGGACTTGCAGAGACCAGGCAAAGCCGACCCGAGCTCCAGCGAGGAGGCGAGACGAACCGGAGGCAGTGGCGGCCGGGATCTCCGAGGGTCTGTGTCGCTGGGCGGCGGAAGCCTGGCGTGCAGCCTCCGCCGTGGCTCCAGGAAACCCGAGGGGACTTGAGCAAATGAAGGGAAAATTTGTACCCAGTAGGGATTCAACTTTCTCTGCTCGTTCTCCTAAAAAGTTAGGTTGCGGATAGGGAAATTCGAAAATGCTAGATTAATCAATGATTCTTAGCTTTGGGGGCTCAGCATCTGGTGCCAGTGTGGACACTTGCCCTGGGAAAAGGCACGTGGAACGCATACACACACATACACCATTTTCCTCAGGGATCCGGGTAGCTCCTGTGGCCCAGAGAGGTCCGGAGACCCCAGCTTTAGAAGCCTGAGTTAGGGTTTCCCTGGTGGCTCCATGGTGAAGAGCCTGCCTGCTGAGGCAGGAGACGTCTGCTTGATCCCTGGTCCAGGAAGATCCCATGTGCGCCACGGCTGCTGAGCCCACAGCGCTAGAGCCCACGCTCCGTCACAGGAGAAGCTGCCGCCAGGAGAAGCCCGTGCACCGCAACTAGGGAGCAGCCCGTGCCGTGATGAAGACCCAGTGCAGCCAAAATAAATAAATACATAAAATTACCTTTTAGAAAAGAATTAGAAGCCTTAGCTAGACGGCTGTGAAGGTACGTCATAAATGAGATGATGGAGTGGACGGAACTGGGGGTGGTGGGGTGAGCCAAGCGCGGGAAAGCCCTCAGGGTGTGTGGCCCAGACGTCCCTCTCTCTCTCTCTCTCTCTGGCCACTCTGCAGCGTGCAGGGTCTTAGTTCCCTGACCAGGGATCACCCCTGCACCCCCTGCATTGGAAGTGCAGCCTTTACCACTGGACGGCCAGGAGGTCCCGACCAACTTCTGTTCTTATAGGTGAAGTCACTGAGGCCACAGGGCCGGGGAGCCGGCCGGAGGTCACAGACCTGCCAAGTGGGTTAAGCGACACCAGGTCCTCTGGGGCCTCTGGTGGTGCCAGCTGCCTCCTGTCCCCAGCTGAGACCAGTCCTGGACAGCACCGGACCCCTGAACTCCCGGCAGGGACCCGTGTCCCCTTCTCTGAGCCGAGCCTGGGTTGTCCGGGAGGTGGCCTTCTTCCAGGAGGCAGCCAGATCTGGGCAGCAAAGCTGGCTTTTCCCTCCCAGATGATGCCTTAGACAAGTTACCCAGACTGTCTGTTTCCTCATCTGTAAACAAGATGAGTCTTGTAACTTATTGTGAAAGCATTAACCCGCAGGTCATTAGGAGAGTAAAATGGTAATATACAGAGCAATTTCTTGCTTTTTAAAAAGTTAGGTGGGGGAAATTCGAAAATGCTAGCATTCTGGGGTGCCCAGTGTGGACACTTGCCCTGGGAAAAGGCACGTGGAACGCATACACACACATACACCATTTTCCTCAGGGATCCGGGTAGCTCCTGTGGCCCAGAGAGGTCCGGAGACCCCAGCTTTAGAAGCCTGAGTTAGGGTTTCCCTGGTGGCTCCATGGTGAAGAGCCTGCCTGCTGAGGCAGGAGACGTCTGCTTGATCCCTGGTCCAGGAAGATCCCATGTGCGCCACGGCTGCTGAGCCCACAGCGCTAGAGCCCACGCTCCGTCACAGGAGAAGCTGCCGCCAGGAGAAGCCCGTGCACCGCAACTAGGGAGCAGCCCGTGCCGTGATGAAGACCCAGTGCAGCCAAAATAAATAAATACATAAAATTACCTTTTAGAAAAGAATTAGAAGCCTTAGCTAGACGGCTGTGAAGGTACGTCATAAATGAGATGATGGAGTGGACGGAACTGGGGGTGGTGGGGTGAGCCAAGCGCGGGAAAGCCCTCAGGGTGTGTGGCCCAGACGTCCCTCTCTCTCTCTCTCTCTCTGGCCACTCTGCGCAGCGTGCAGGGTCTTAGTTCCCTGACCAGGGATCACCCCTGCACCCCCTGCATTGGAAGTGCAGCCTTTACCACTGGACGGCCAGGAGGTCCCGACCAACTTCTGTTCTTATAGGTGAAGTCACTGAGGCCACAGGGCCGGGGAGCCGGCCGGAGGTCACAGACCTGCCAAGTGGGTTAAGCGACACCAGGTCCTCTGGGGCCTCTGGTGGTGCCAGCTGCCTCCTGTCCCCAGCTGAGACCAGTCCTGGACAGCACCGGACCCCTGAACTCCCGGCAGGGACCCGTGTCCCCTTCTCTGAGCCGAGCCTGGGTTGTCCGGGAGGTGGCCTTCTTCCAGGAGGCAGCCAGATCTGGGCAGCAAAGCTGGCTTTTCCCCTCCCCAGATGATGCCTTAGACAAGTTACCCAGACTGTCTGTTTCCTCATCTGTAAACAAGATGAGTCTTGTAACTTATTGTGAAAGCATTAACCCCGCAGGTCATTAGGAGAGTAAAATGGTAATATACAGAGAGTGCCTAACATGCTGCCCAGTGGTTAATGCACATCAGTTACTGAAGACCACAGTTATTGGTGGTCTGAAACAGGCCTGCCCACGGGGCGCTCCTCGCGTTGGTGCTCCTGGCCGCCCCGTAGGGGAGTCCCAGTCCGCTGAGCAGTCCTGACCTTGTACATGAGGGCGCTCATCTTCGTGGAGCCAGCAGTGGGCGCTGACAATCCAGCCAGCGGCTAAAGAACCGTCCGCTAGCCAACGGTGGGCCGCAGTCTGGTGGAAGGACCCCGGGGGTAGCCAGAGCTGCTCCTCAGGCGCCCAAGGAGCCGAGGCTCTTTATGAAGCAGGAGTCGCGGAGTCCCCAGCTGCCCCCACCGTGCCACTGCCTGAACTTTACCCAAAGCGTCCCCACTCCTGCGAGGTCTGCAGGTGAGGGCTTTTATCCTTCATAGGTGAAGATATTGAGTATCGGAAGGGTTTTCTGAGGTCTCCAAGGTCTCAGGAAGTTAAGGAAAGCTCACCTGTGTCCTTTCTGCCACCCCCGAGGGCAGGAGGATATTAATGACAAGCCCCGTTTTACACACGTGGCAACTGAGGTTCAGCGGGCCTGCTGGGAACCGCACAAGCCAGGATGTTTAGTCTGGACCGTCCACACTGCTGCGTGTGACCAGCTGCCGTCTCCAGAGCAGGTCTCTAGCGCTTTCCACATACTAGGCACCGCAAACCCACGAGGACGGTGTCACTGCCCTGCCTCACAGGTGAGGACACCGGGGCTCAGGCAGGTGCGGTCATTTCTCCAAGCTTCCGCGTGCTGAAGTCTTAGAGCTGGGGGATTCCTGCCGCACTCGCTCCTTCCATGGCGGGCCCAGCCGCCACCGAGCGTGCTCACTGAGGCAGACGCTTACTCAGCACGGTGCTGGCTCGGGGGCTCCCCAGGCCAGAGCAGGGGCCCCGTTGGCAGGACGGGGAGCAGTGGGTGGGGCAGGGCCCCCTCTCCCTGTTCCTACAGATGATGCCTTAGACAAGTTACCCAGACTGTCTGTTTCCTCATCTGTAAACAAGATGAGTCTTGTAACTTATTGTGAAAGCATTAACCCCGCAGGTCATTAGGAGAGTAAAATGGTAATATACAGAGAGTGCCTAACATGCTGCCCAGTGGTTAATGCACATCAGTTACTGAAGACCACAGTTATTGGTGGTCTGAAACAGGCCTGCCCACGGGGCGCTCCTCGCGTTGGTGCTCCTGGCCGCCCCGTAGGGGAGTCCCAGTCCGCTGAGCAGTCCTGACCTTGTACATGAGGGCGCTCATCTTCGTGGAGCCAGCAGTGGGCGCTGACAATCCAGCCAGCGGCTAAAGAACCGTCCGCTAGCCAACGGTGGGCCGCAGTCTGGTGGAAGGACCCCGGGGGTAGCCAGAGCTGCTCCTCAGGCGCCCAAGGAGCCGAGGCTCTTTATGAAGCAGGAGTCGCGGAGTCCCCAGCTGCCCCCACCGTGCCACTGCCTGAACTTTACCCAAAGCGTCCCCACTCCTGCGAGGTCTGCAGGTGAGGGCTTTTATCCTTCATAGGTGAAGATATTGAGTATCGGAAGGGTTTTCTGAGGTCTCCAAGGTCTCAGGAAGTTAAGGAAAGCTCACCTGTGTCCTTTCTGCCACCCCCGAGGGCAGGAGGATATTAATGACAAGCCCCGTTTTACACACGTGGCAACTGAGGTTCAGCGGGCCTGCTGGGAACCGCACAAGCCAGGATGTTTAGTCTGGACCGTCCACACTGCTGCGTGTGACCAGCTGCCGTCTCCAGAGCAGGTCTCTAGCGCTTTCCACATACTAGGCACCGCAAACCCACGAGGACGGTGTCACTGCCCTGCCTCACAGGTGAGGACACCGGGGCTCAGGCAGGTGCGGTCATTTCTCCAAGCTTCCGCGTGCTGAAGTCTTAGAGCTGGGGGATTCCTGCCGCACTCGCTCCTTCCATGGCGGGCCCAGCCGCCACCGAGCGTGCTCACTGAGGCAGACGCTTACTCAGCACGGTGCTGGCTCGGGGGCTCCCCAGGCCAGAGCAGGGGCCCCGTTGGCAGGACGGGGAGCAGTGGGGTGGCGGACAGGCGGGCCTCACTTCCTGTTCTCCCCTGTTCCTACTGCCTCCCGCTCGGCCTCGAAGCTGCACCGCTCACTGCTGTCTGCCTGTGAGCCCGTGGGTGCCTGTGGGGGGTGAGGGTGTGATGTGGCTGAGGGCCCTGCTGTGGATCCGCGCCAGGACGGGGTGTAGCGACCCCGGAGCTTCCTATGCAGCTTGTATTTATTTGTGAGCCTCCGTGAGTTTCGTGTGTCTGTGGCTTGGCGCATTTGTCTCTGCTTTGGGATTTCCAGGTCTTCCACAGGAGGGATGTGTGCCCACGCGTGTGCACATGAGTGAGTGTGAGCACACACTCACAGAGGGCTCCCTGACTTTGTCTAGAGCTTATTTTATTTTTTAAATATTTACTTGTTTGGCGGCGTGGGGTCTCAGTCGTGACCCACAGGCTTGGTTGCCCCGAGGCACACGGGAGCCTAGTTCCCTGGCGCGGGATCAAACCCACATCCCCTGCCTTCACGGCGGACTCTCAACCACTGAACCAACAGAGGCGTCCCTAGAGGCTGAGACTCCTCCTCGCACCTGTTGTCTGTTGTCGGGGCTCCAGCTCCTTGAGACAGAGGGGTTGAAGCTCTGGCCCCCCTTCTTCTGACTCCAGCCCTCACCCTGAACTGAGGGTTCCCACAAAGCTACCTCCCACCTCTCACTCAGTGACTGGCTGGTTTAGGGGGGGAGGTCGAAGCTCCAGGGTGAGGAGTGGGCAGTAGGGGGAGAAAGGCCAGGGCTCCAGAAGTCAGGGAACGGGGTAGAGACAAATCAACCTTTTGGTTGGTACCAGTCCGGGTACCTGTGGGCCCTTCGCGGGGCTGCGGTGCCCAGAATGGACTCACAGCCTGGGCCCTTGCTGGGCAGGCTCATTTGCTATTCCAACTCTCGTTGCTGTTGTCTGTAAGTGGGGATAATTACACCCGACGTCACAGGCCGGTCGTGTGGATAAACGACCGACGGCGCGAGGCCAGCCTGGACACCCGCAGGCAGGGGCCCGGCCCAGGCACCTGGGGGCGGGGAATCTGGGGACGGGGGCGGCTCAGCGGACGTCCACCAGGCCCGCGCGTCCCCGAGCTGGTGGTGGAGAGAACTGCCGTGCTGGGCTGAGCCCCAGACCCCCTTTCCACGCTCATCCCATGTTCTGCACGGTATTGCAGAGTGGACGGGGGGCATTACCACCCTCCTGAACGCCAGCAACACACACACACACAACGTGGGCGAGGAGGAGAGGAAAACAGAGGAAGTGGGTGTTCTCAGGCCCTTTCCCCACTGGAAATGTAAACCATTTATGAGTAGCATTACTGATACAAATATATGTTCGATTTAAATCGTATCAAGAGCCAAAAATAACAATAATATCATCATTACAACAGCCCAAGGAATGGCATTATGCACTGGTTCTCCCTCGAACCTTTGCCTTATCATCTTCCTGATAAAGCACGTATTAATAGTGTCATCTTTATCCACTCTGAATCACACTCTCAGAAAACTGAGGCCCAGAGAAGCCAAGTGACTTACCTAAGGTCACACAGCAAGGACTGGACCTGGGTATGTCTGTGTCCAGAGCCCAGACTCGGTCCTCAGCTGCCTCCACACTGTACACAAACCGCAGCCCTTCCTCCCGGCTCCAGTCCCGGCCCCGGCCCCCGCAGCCTCCCTCCGACATCCGTCAGGCTATTCCATACCCCCAGAGTCACTCTCTCCCCTCCCACTGTGGTGTTGCCCCGCTGCAGGGGTAGGGACCAAATGACCCTTAGAAAGCCTCCCAAGGCAGGAATCTTGGTTGCTAAGAGCCCCGCGTTGGCTTTTCAAGGACGTAAGATGCTGAGGAGGGCTTCCCAAGTGGCTCAGATGGTAAAGGATCTGCCTGCAATGCAGGAGACCTGGGTTCAAACCCTGGGTTGGGCAGATCGCCTAGAGAAGAGAAAGGCTACCGACGCCAGTATCCTCGCCTGGAGAATCCCAAGGCCTGTCCATGGGTCACAAAGAGTTGGACACGACTGAGCCACTTTCACACGATGCTGAGGAAGCCAGGGCCTTAGTTCCATAAGGTGGGGACTGATACCCCAGAGCCTCAGCAGCGTCCCCACCAGCTCACGGTCACGTGCCTTTCCCTCACCCCTCTCGCTCCCTCGAGCTGCCGTCACCAACCTGGCTTGGTCCCTGCAGAGTGGAGGGACGGAGGCTGCGGAGTGGTGTACCCCCAGGGAGGGCCCGGGAACCACGGGGACGCCGAGACACCTCGCTCCCGCGTCCTGCCCTGCTGGATCCAGGAGCGTGGGGAGCTGGCCCCGCTCTCAGCCGGCCAAGATCTGAGCCAGAGGCCAGGCCACTTCTCCCCTAGCTCACTCGGCCCCACCCCTGTGAATAATGCCAAATGCCACTTGCCTCATGGAGCTGGGCCTTTGATGATCTAGGGGTGGCAGGCATGGGTGGAAAACAAGAAGGGTTAAAGAAGACACACTCACCTAGACGTGGGGCACAGAAACAGCTGCCCTGCTGCAGCAAGTGTCTTCCTAGCCCACCCCGCGTCCCCCCAGACTCTCTCCCAGCCCTCCAGGGCTCCAGACTCAACACTGGCTCTCAGACTCCCGCTCCAGGCCTGGGTCCAGGGCAAGAACCCCTCCCCCACCCCAACCACAACAGTAATTAACCCCAGTGAACCCCAGCGTCAAATAAAGATCTGGATTGCAGAAGCGAGGAATCATCCCTGCCCCGGGGAGGGGAACTCCGGAGCCCCAGGAAGGCCAAACCCAGCATCATCTTAAACCACACCCCTGTGCCATTGCTGATGCCGGGGGTAGGGCCATGGGTTCCCAGCCCCTGGGAATCTGGAGTCTTCTCTATCATCTATCTGTTTTTAACCTTTTTTTTTTTTTTTTTAGCATAATGTCTTCCTTTAAAAAAAAAAAAATTATTTATGTGGGGCTTCCCAGGTGGGTCAGACAATAATCTGCCCACAGTGTGGGAGACCTGGGTTCAATCCCTGGGTCAGGAAGATCCAGCGTTCTTGTCTGGAAAATTCCATGAACAGAAGAGCCTGGCAGACTACAGTCCACGGGGTTGCACAGAGTTGGACACAACTGAGTGACTTAGCACGCATCGCGTTTATCTAGCTGTGCCAGGTTGTCGTCTCATTCGGGATCTTTGACCTTTGCTGCAGCATGTGGGCTCTTTAGTTGTGGCAGGTGGGATGTTTTAGCTGCGGCATGTGGGATGTGGTTCCCTGACCGGGGATCGAACTCTGGCCCTCTGCACGAGGAGCAGGGAGACTTAGCCAGAGGGCCACCAGGGAAGTCCCTGGGGTTATTTGTTACAACAGCTAGTGTTAGTTTTCCTGATTAATGCAGGGAGGTGACACAGAGCACCCTGAATCTTACGGCCAGATCCTTGCTGGGCGGTGTGACAGCGGACATCTAATGCAAGCTCAGGGGGACTTCCCTGGAGGCCCAGTGGTTGAGACGCTGCCCTTCCACCGCAGAGGGCGAGGTTCGATTCCTAGTCGAGGAACGATGATCCTGCATGCTGTGTGCAAGGGGGGAGATGGCCATGTCAGAGAAAGGGAAAGACACAGAGCCAGAGTGCCTGGCAACCGCAGATGCTCAGTAAAATTGGTTGAACCTGTGGAGTATATGCGAACCCTGGAAAAGCTCTGTAGGGTGGGCAGGGATAAAGACAGAGAAGCGAAAAAAGGCAATACCGATCCAGGGGTCAGAGGTCAGGGAGCATTCACTCTGGCCCAAGCAGGAGAGGAGTCAGAGGAGGAGCTATAACTTGGAGGCCCTCAAAGACCAAGCGGAGTAACTGAAACTTTAGGCTGTGGTCTAGGCATCTCTAAAGTGGGGTGCATGTGCACTCTCCTGGGATACAGGAAGAGAATAGTAAAATTCGTATGGATGTTCATCTCACTTGTCATGAGTGTAGATGAAGCTACTAAGGCTCCGAGAGGTTGTGTAACTTGCTCAAGGTCACACAGCTAGTAAGCACGACAGACTCCCAGGCTGTGCTCCTCACCGAGTCTCGTGGAGACAGGTGAGGGGTTGAGGGGGCGCAGAGGTCAGTCTAGAGCAGAGTGGGTAGGAGGCGTAGACAGCACCCCGGCCCCTGCCGTCTCTGCCTTAGCACCAAGGGGTCAGCCTCCCATTGTGGGCAGCGTGCCACCTGCCAGTCCTGCTTGGACACAACTGAGTGACTTAGCACGCATCGCGTTTATCTAGCTGTGCCAGGTTGTCGTCTCATTCGGGATCTTTGACCTTTGCTGCAGCATGTGGGCTCTTTAGTTGTGGCAGGTGGGATGTTTTAGCTGCGGCATGTGGGATGTGGTTCCCTGACCGGGGATCGAACTCTGGCCCTCTGCACGAGGAGCAGGGAGACTTAGCCAGAGGGCCACCAGGGAAGTCCCTGGGGTTATTTGTTACAACAGCTAGTGTTAGTTTTCCTGATTAATGCAGGGAGGTGACACAGAGCACCCTGAATCTTACGGCCAGATCCTTGCTGGGCGGTGTGACAGCGGACATCTAATGCAAGCTCAGGGGGACTTCCCTGGAGGCCCAGTGGTTGAGACGCTGCCCTTCCACCGCAGAGGGCGCAGGTTCGATTCCTAGTCGAGGAACGATGATCCTGCATGCTGTGTGCAAGGGGGGAGATGGCCATGTCAGAGAAAGGGAAAGACACAGAGCCAGAGTGCCTGGCAACCGCAGATGCTCAGTAAAATTGGTTGAACCTGTGGAGTATATGCGAACCCTGGAAAAGCTCTGTAGGGTGGGCAGGGATAAAGACAGAGAAGCGAAAAAAGGCAATACCGATCCAGGGGTCAGAGGTCAGGGAGCATTCACTCTGGCCCAAGCAGGAGAGGAGTCAGAGGAGGAGCTATAACTTGGAGGCCCTCAAAGACCAAGCGGAGTAACTGAAACTTTAGGCTGTGGTCTAGGCATCTCTAAAGTGGGGTGCATGTGCACTCTCCTGGGATACAGGAAGAGAATAGTAAAATTCGTATGGATGTTCATCTCACTTGTCATGAGTGTAGATGAAGCTACTAAGGCTCCGAGAGGTTGTGTAACTTGCTCAAGGTCACACAGCTAGTAAGCACGACAGACTCCCAGGCTGTGCTCCTCACCGAGTCTCGTGGAGACAGGTGAGGGGTTGAGGGGGCGCAGAGGTCAGTCTAGAGCAGAGTGGGTAGGAGGCGTAGACAGCACCCCGGCCCCCTGCCGTCTCTGCCTTAGCACCAAGGGGTCAGCCTCCCATTGTGGGCAGCGTGCCAGCAGCCTGCCAGCCCTGCCCCCAGGACCTGTTGTGAGAAGCCAAGCAGAGAGCCTTGATGGGAACGCTTTCTTCTCAGGCCGTTCTCATCATTGCTGGAAGCCGGGAGGCAGAGGACCAGGTTCTGAGGGCCCAGACGGGGCGCTCAGAGAGCAATGCAGAGCTGGTAAATCAGCAGCCAGACCCACCCTGCTTTCCCGTGCCTCAGTGTGCTGGATTTATAGGTGACACTTAACTTCTGAATTATACCTCCTAAAAAACCCTTCTTAATTTTAAAAATAAAAAATCATAGTTTATTTTCAATATTGTGTTAGTTTTAGGTGCACAGCAAGGTAGAAAAGTGATTCAGCATATTTCCATATATGTATTTTTTCAGTTATTTTCCAGTGTAGGTTATTCCAAGCTATTAACCATAGTTCCCAATGCTATACAATAAACCTCTTTTTGCTAATTTTTTACGTATAGTATTTTGTACCTGGAAATATTTATTTTTATTTGGTGTACCAGGTCTTAGTTGCTGCAAAAGGAATCCTTAGCTGTAGCATGTGGGATCTTAGTTTTCTGACTTGGGGTCAGACCCGGGCCCCCTGCATTGGGAGAGCAGAGTCTTAGCCAATGAACCTCCAGGGAAGTCCCACACTCTTTCCGTTGAAAAGCCCAAACCTGCTTTGCTGTTTGTTTTTGCTCTAGTCGACTTTCCTGAGGTCTCGTGAACGATATAATAAAACGCGAGTGAGCAGGTGAGTGACTTCTGACAGGTGTGTGCACCTGTGTGAACACCAGCACAATCGAGGTCCAGGTCACGTCCGCCCTCGCAGCAAGCTCCCTCCATCCACTCCTCCCTGGGCAAGGACCGATTTAATTTCTATCACTGTGTGTTAGTTCCGCCTGATCTTGAACTTCCCACAAATGGGGTCACACAGTGACTGTGTCTTCTCAACCTCTGCATGACATCTGAGAGTGCATTTCTCAGGCACACCGTTGCCTCTGCCAGCTCCTTTCTGCTGTGTCGGTTGTGAGAACGTATCACAGTGAGTGTATCCATTCTCCTGTGGGCGGACACTGATGTTTCCAATTTGGCGGTCATGACCAATGCTGAGATGATCCTTCAGGTTCACGTCTTTGTGTGGATATGTTTTCATTCCTGTTGGGTGAATACCTAGGAGCTGAATTGTCGGGTCGTAGGGTGCTTGTATAGAACTTGCCCTAGGGGAGAAGAACCCATCTGCCAATGCAGGAGACTGTTAACAGGCACGATCTCTGGGTCTGGAAGCCCTGGAGGAGGGCACGACCACCCACTCCAGTGTTCTTGCCTGGAGAATCCCATGGACAGAGGCGCCTGGCGGGCTACAGTCCAGAGGGTCACAGAGCCTTGAACATGACTGAAGCAACTTAACATGCCTGCGGGCAGGGTAAGTGTGTATTTACAAGGAACTGCCAAACTGTTGTCCAAAGGGTTTATACACTTTGTAGTTTCATCAGCAGTGAATGAGAAGCTGGTGACTTCACATCCTCTTGCCAAGGGTGAACACTGCCCGGCTGTTTAACTTTAGCCGTACTCCGGACCTGAAGGGTTCTCTCATTGGGGTTTTAATTTGCATTTCTGTCGAGACTAATGGCGTGGGGCATCTATTCCTGTGCTCTCTGGCCATTTGTACCTTATTTTTGGTGAACTGTCTACTCAAGTCTTTGAGATGATGTTATTCCTGCATCTCCCAACCCATAGACCCTCCTCCTGCCCTCTACATCTGCTGGACTCTCTTGGGTTAAGTCAATTCTTTTTTTTTTTTTTTTTTTTAAAGATTTATTTATTTATTTTCTTTGGGCAGGGGTCGGGTTGGGGAGGGAGGGGAGTGGGCGGGCCACTTCTATTGGTCTTTTATTTCTCTATTTTCATTAGTCTTCGTTCTTTGGCTCCTGTGGGCCTCCCATCGCGGTGGCGTCTGTCGTTGCAGAGCACCGGCTCTGGGCGCATGCGCTCCAGAGCTCCGGCTCGGTGATTGGACACATCAGTCCAGCCGCTCCGCGGCACGTGGGATCTTCCCAGGCCAGGGCTCCAACCGGCGCCCCTTGCACTGCAAGGCGGTGTCCTTACCCACTGGACCACCAGGGGAAGCCCGGTTAAGTCAATTCTAAACTAAGTCTGCCACTCTTCAAGGAGACGGCCAGTCAGCCCCACCTCATGGGGATCTACGCTCCTCTGAGCTTCTTTAGTGCACATCTGCCTCTGCTCCTGTTTGCCACAGCATCTGCCTCCTAACAGCGCCACTTAGGAGTCCAGAGGGTGGATGAGGCTGGAGAGGGGCTTCTTGGTACTAGGAAGTTCAAAAGCAGTGGGATTCTGCCCTTATAGAATTATGATGTTGCACATTAATAACAAATGTGCCTTTTCAAAGTATAGGTATCCCCTCTGTGAAAATGCTAGACTACCTGAGAAAGAGGAATTTGAAGGTGGAGTGGGGAGGGGGAAAGGTACCCCTCCTCGTCTGTCCTAAGAATCTCTGATAAAAATGAAAGATGATTGAGTTTGGAGGAGACCTCCTAGATATGAGTCCTAGCTCTGCCATTTAGTGATGGTGGGCAGATCTGGGCCTCCATCAATTAAATGAGGATGACATCATTTTCTCAGAGGCTTGAGGGCTACACAGAACCTAGTAAGTAGGTGGAAGTGTGGTAACCTGTAAGGAGCCAGGTGTGCCTGTGTGCGCGCGTGCGTGTGTGCTGGCCTATTAAATTACAAGCTTTATTTATTTATTTTTGGGGGGTTGGGGAGGGAGGGGGATGGGCAGGCCACTTCTATTGTTCTTTCCTTTGTCTATTTTCATCCATCTTTGTTTTTTGGCCCGTGTGGGCCTCCCATCGCGGTG
Source organism: Tragulus kanchil (assembly GCA_022376925.1). Lineage (NCBI taxonomy): Eukaryota > Metazoa > Chordata > Mammalia > Artiodactyla > Tragulidae > Tragulus > Tragulus kanchil. The sequence continues at coordinate 22,114,727 of JAIOJX010000027.1, read as the reverse complement.
GCCTCTGTTGTCGCAGAGCACCAGCTCTGGGCGCATGCGCTCCAGAGCTCTGGTTCGGTAATTGGACACATGGGTCCAGCCGCTCCATGGCACGTGGGATCTTCCCAGGCCAGGGATCGAATTGGCTCCCCTTGCACTGCAAGGCGGTGTCCTTACCCACTGGACCACCAGGGAAGCCCTACAAGCCCTTTAGAATACCAATCTGGTAAAGAAATCTTGCCCTTTTATGAAAAAAAAAAAAAAACAAAAATGGAGGGATAAACACATAAGAAATCCTAAAGAAAAGCACCAAGGAAGACAGAGGAATCAAAGTTCTAAGTGTTCCTGACTTACACATTTCTCTTCCATCTCCCCCCTCCCCACATCTTCCCTTCTCTTCTCTCTCCTCTCCCTGCTCCCTCCCCCTCCTCCCTCCCCTCCCTCCTCCTCCCCTCCCTCCTCCCTTCCTCCTCCCTCCCCCTCCTCTCCCTCCTCCTCCCCTCCCTCCTCCCTTCCTCCTCCCTCCCCATCCCTCCTCCTCCTCTCCAAGGTCTCTTGCCATCAGTGCAGCTGCCCTCACCACCCCAGACCTCATTTTAATGGGACTTCCACATGAAACCAGAAGCTGAGGAGGGTGTCTACAGAACACAGTGGTTTGTTCCCTCAAGGCCAAGGCCAGCCCTCATTGCTGAGTCAGGGCCTGGGCTGATGGGAATGGCTAGGACAGAGGCTGCTCCCAAGTTTCCTGGGCCCTTTGCCATGGCCTTCAGACCGGGGCACCCGTGAGTGCGAGGCACGGCAGAGGGACCCCACCTGGAACGGTCAGCTCTTAATGTGTTTGCTTTACAGCGATCCCTTGTCACGCCCCAACCCGCTGGGCTGGATAGACACGTCAGGACGGGGCACCGCAGCTAAAGTCGGGTTCAGAGGGAACCCCCTGCTCCCACTCCTCCACCGTTCTGGGTTGAGTGCGTCCTGGAACTTTCTGTCCCAGGAACTCAAACCTATTTCCGTACTGTTGTAGGTGCTTAAGATAACAGCTTGAGCGAAAGCGGCAAAGTGAGGCCTGCCAGTGCCAGCGTGGCGTTTGTGGGTGGAGACAGACGAGGGGCATGTCATGGGTGGGAGCGTCTGCTAAGTGCTACTGAGAAAAATACTGAAGCTCAGGGATAAAAACAGGACCCACAAACCCGAGCGCGGGGCCGGGATGAGGCTTGAGTTATTCCAGGTGAAGCGGCCAAGGCAAATCCTCTCGGAGGGTCACCGGTCTCCGCGCCCCATCCCTCCCGCGATTTGCTCCTGGCTGCAGGCGGTCCCCTTTCGGCTGGGATCCTGGTTCCGCCCTCTACCACCAGGAAGCCCTACAAGCCCTTTAGAATACCAATCTGGTAAAGAAATCTTGCCCTTTTATGAAAAAAAAAACAAAAATGGAGGGATAAACACATAAGAAATCCTAAAGAAAAGCACCAAGGAAGACAGAGGAATCAAAGTTCTAAGTGTTCCTGACTTACACATTTCTCTTCCATCTCCCCCCTCCCCACATCTTCCCTTCTCTTCTCTCTCCTCTCCCTGCTCCCTCCCTCCTCCCTCCCCCCCTCCTCCTCCTCCCTCCTCCCTTCCTCCTCCCTCCCCTCCTCTCCTCCTCCTCCCCTCCCTCCTCCCTTCCTCCTCCCTCCCCATCCCCTCCCTCCTCCTCTCCAAGGTCTCTTGCCATCAGTGCAGCTGCCCTCACCACCCCAGACCTCATTTTAATGGGACTTCCACATGAAACCAGAAGCTGAGGAGGGTGTCTACAGAACACAGTGGTTTGTTCCCTCAAGGCCAAGGCCAGCCCTCATTGCTGAGTCAGGGCCTGGGCTGATGGGAATGGCTAGGACAGAGGCTGCTCCCAAGTTTCCTGGGCCCTTTGCCATGGCCTTCAGACCGGGGCACCCGTGAGTGCGAGGCACGGCAGAGGGACCCCACCTGGAACGGTCAGCTCTTAATGTGTTTGCTTTACAGCGATCCCTTGTCACGCCCCAACCCGCTGGGCTGGATAGACACGTCAGGACGGGGCACCGCAGCTAAAGTCGGGTTCAGAGGGAACCCCCTGCTCCCACTCCTCCACCGTTCTGGGTTGAGTGCGTCCTGGAACTTTCTGTCCCAGGAACTCAAACCTATTTCCGTACTGTTGTAGGTGCTTAAGATAACAGCTTGAGCGAAAGCGGCAAAGTGAGGCCTGCCAGTGCCAGCGTGGCGTTTGTGGGTGGAGACAGACGAGGGGCATGTCATGGGTGGGAGCGTCTGCTAAGTGCTACTGAGAAAAATACTGAAGCTCAGGGATAAAAACAGGACCCACAAACCCGAGCGCGGGGCCGGGATGAGGCTTGAGTTATTCCAGGTGAAGCGGCCAAGGCAAATCCTCTCGGAGGGTCACCGGGGTCTCCGCGCCCCCATCCCTCCCGCGATTTGCTCCTGGCTGCAGGCGGCTTCCCCACCTCCCGCGCCTCTGTGCGCTGCTCCTGCGGCGATCCTGGTTCCGCCCTCTAGGAGCGGGGCCCGGGCCGGCGGGTCGGCCCCGCGCGCCGCGGGAGGAGCCAGGTGCCCGGCGCGCACCGTGACACCGGGGGCGGGTGTCCCCCGCCGCGCGCGTGACTCCGCCCCGGCCCGCCCCCGCCCGCGCTCCGAGCCTCGCCCGGCGCTGCAGACGCCCGGTCCTCCGCAGGTGCGCGGCCCGGAGCGCGGAGCCCATGGAGCTGGCGGGGAGCGCGCCCCGCGAGAGCGCGGCGGCCGAGGCGCTGCTGGGCGAGCTGGAGGCGCGGGTCCAGGGCGTGGTGAGGGCGAGCTCGTGGTGGGAGCGCCACGGCGTGGACTGCGCCATCCTCGCACTCAGCCTCCTCGCCTTGCCTCCCGGTGAGGGACGCGGGGCTGGGAGATGCGGACTGCGGGGGAGGGCGTCGGAGAGGGCTGGAGGTCGGCGGGGTGGGGTGGATGGCCTGTGCCCGGGACCCTAGGACAGAGGGACCCCCCGGAAGTCTGGTTGGCGTGTCCTGCCTTGTGTGTCCTCGGAGGAGTCCTGATGGGATGAAGGGCAGTGGAGGAGAAAGTTGAGCCGAGTGGGGGAGGGGTGAAGTGGCCAGGAGAGCGGGAGCATGCTCCGTGGGGACTCCAGGGGTGGCGAGGATGGGAGCATCTCTCCTAGCCTGGACCCCTACCTTGCCCTCGCCCCATCCCTCCTCTGGCTGGGGCGCAGGGTCAAGACTCCTCGCCTCTCCCTGGTGAGTCAGTGGCACTGATTTCACATCCCTTAGAGAGAACCACCCATCCCACTCGGGACCTGCCTCACCACTGTCCGCCGCAGTGCCCAGGGCCCGGCCCACTTTGACCTGGGCTCCCAGGGGTGGGTGCTGGGGTGTTTGGGCCCAGATCTGCAGGAACCAGAGAAAGACCCCCCTTCTTACCTCTCTTCCCTCCCCACCCGCAACTCCCTCTTCCTGGCAGGGTTCCTGTGCCTGGGCTCTGGCAACGTCCTGGTCTTCGGCCTGGGCATCACCATCCTGGGCGTGTGCCACTACACACTCACAGTCAAGGGCAGCCACCTGGCCACTCACGGGGCCCTCACCGACTCCAAAGGCTGGAGCAAGATCTGGACGCTCTTCTTTGTGGAGGTGAGCCTGGGACCCGCGGGAGCATCTGCCGGGCCTGCGTGAGGATACAGGTGTGAACAGCGGGGCGGGCTGCTGCGGTGGGCCCGAGGGCCTGTGTGCAGCCCGTGCGGCGGGGTGTGTGGGCCTGTGTGTGTGCGCGTCCCCCAGCCCTCGAGAGGGTGGAGGGCTTCCCGAGGGATGACGCGTGCCCTCACCGTGGCGGAGCACCCGTTTCTCCCGGGGCGGCTCTCTTCTTCGCAGCACTGGACCGAGGGTGGTGGAGCGCCTTCCTCCCACCCTCACACCTGTGGCCGGCCTGTCCTGGCTGCAGCCTCTGGGGCTTTTCTGGTTTGGCAGTCGGGCTTTAGGATGTGAACCACGGACAGAGGGCAGGGGGAACAGGGGCCTGGTGTCTGCCATGGCATCCCAGTTCTCTAACATCCTCCACCTCCCAGCACTTGACGGTGGCCGGGCCTTCCTGGGAGCCTCCTGATTCCCCAGGTCCGTACCGGGAGGGCCCCTCCTCTGCCCTGACCCGTGCCCGGCTTCTGCCACTGCCTCCTCATTCTGCCTCAGCCTGTGGGCATGGTCAGGGAGGCAAAGGTTTCTGGCCTGGGTGCCCCTCTCTCTGGACCAATCTCTGGTCTCCGATCCTCGGAGAGCCCTCTTCCCTCCCTTCCAGGGGGTCCCTCCCATGGACACTGGGTCCCTTATGAGCAAATAGAAAAGTGGATGCCAGAAACAGCCCTTTTCTGCCAGGAACTGGTAACCACAACCAATTAACCCCCCACCTCCCCCTTTTTTTTAAAAAAAAGAGCTTTTGTTTATTTATTGGCTGACCCATGAGGCAGGTGGGATGTTAGTTTTCCAACCAGGGATGGAACCCGTGCCCCCTTCGATAGAAGCACAGGGTCTTAACCATTGGACCACCAAGGAAGTCCTTCGATTATTAACTTTTTTTTTTTTAAAGATTTATTTATTTATTGGGCGGAGGTCGGGTTGGGAAGGGAAGGGAGCGGGCGGGCCACTTCTATTGGTCTTTCATTTCTCTATTTTCATCGATTATTAACTTTTAAGAAAGTCATATAACTCTATAAAACTTTACGTAACTGTACATACATGCACACAGGACCTTTTATAAAATTACAGCGCATGAAGCGGGTGAGGGGAAGCCATCCAGAGCCCTCTGATGCCTTCCTTCATTGTCCCCGAACCAGGCTCTCGCACCTACACGCATGTCTTTATTTTCTTTTTAAAGAAAGGGAGATTCCTTTATTTTATTTTTTCAAATACTCATTTGTCTCACTGCTCCGGGTCTTCGTTGCGGCACGGGGCATCTTACTTCTTGGTTGGGGGATCTTTAGCTGTGGCCTGTAGGATCTGGTTCCCTGACCAGGATCGAATCCAGGTTCCCTGCCTTGGGAGTGTGGAGTCTTAGTCACTGGACCCCCAGGGACGTCCCTGCACACATTTCTAAAATGCAAAGAACATGATGAGGATTTCCCTGGTGATCCAGTGGATCAGACACTGAGCTCCCAGTGCAGGGCACTGAGGTTGGATCCCTGGGTCAAGGAACTAGGTCTTACCTGCTGCAAGGAAGACCCAGTACAGCCAAATAAATAAAAATAAAGATTAAAAATATCAAAAAGGGCCAGGGGAACCAACAGGTTCTCAGGGTCCATTTCAAGTCACGTTTCTTCCCAGGGACCCCGGGGGTGTGACCTTGGGGCCAGGATCAGAAGCCCCCACAGGTTTGTGGTCACAGGCTGGAGAGGAACTGGTCGTGCCCTGCGTTATGTGGGGGCGCAGAGCGGGGGGTCAGCTCTGTGTGGGTTTATTAGAGCTGCACTGAGCCCCTGGGGCCTGGGGGCGGCTGAGAAGGTGGAGTTTTCCCAGACTGTTCAGTTGAGGGCTTCCAGCTAAATCACGGTATGGGACCTCCCTCCTCTGGCAGGACCCCGCAGTCTGGTGGCAGCACCTCCTCTCGTCCCCTGGGACCCAGGGCAGTGGCCTCGTCTTTGCCTCTGTGTCTCTAGCTCCTGGCGCAGGGCTGAGCTCCGTGTTTGTCGACAGTGACCCTGCAGGGGACATGGGGACAAGGTCCAGGAAGCGCGGTGCTGGAGGGTCACAGGCGGGAGGCGGGCGAGCCCCTGCGGCGGGGGAGGCACGGCTCCCACCCGGAGCGGTGGCAGCGGCTCAGCTGCAGTCAGCTGGGGGCCGGGCGCACGTTTCTCAAGAGGCCGCCTGAGCGGGAGGCCTGGGTTTTCCACCTGCCGCGCCTCCAGGCATGGCTCTGGCTCTGGCCGCCCTCTGGGGAGGACCCAGCTCCCAGTGGGACGGCGGGGCGGCCCCACCTCCCGAGCCCGCTGGCCTGGGTGGGGCGGGTGGAATCTTTTCTTTTGTCGAACCAGGTGGGACAGTGTCAGGGCACCTGGCACCTGCCTCTGGGACCTTGGGCAAGTCACTTAATTTAGTATCTAAGTGCTGGTTCCTTCGCCTAATAACTGAGAACAATAATGTTACCTCCCTAATGAGACATCCTAGGTCTTCATTCAGGGCCTGGGCCTGACTCTTCAGCGCTTGTTTCCAAATAAGAAGCTCCCCTTCCCACCTCTTGTTTTCTTTTTCTTTTGGAGAGAAGACACAGTCAGCTGCAAGGAAAGGTGGTTTTGTTGCTTTGTGTGTTGGCATTGTATTTATTTATTTTTAAGTACTTAGTCAAATGCTTCGTTTTTTGTGTTTTATTTTTGGGAATGTGGGGCGTTCGCTGCTGCGTGTGCTTTTTTCTAGTCATGGCGAGTGGGGGCTGCTCTCTAGTGGCGGGGCGCCGGCTTCTCACGGTGGTGGCTTCTCTTGGGGTGGAGCCACAGAGCCCTGGGGAGTGAGGCTTCAGCCTTGGCAGCGCACGGGCTCAGTGGTTGCCGCTCCTGGGCTGCAGAGCACAGGCTCAGCAGCTGTGGCTCACGGGCCTAGCTGCCCCGAGGCAAGTGGGATCTTCCCGGATCAGGGATGGAATCTGTATGTCCCGCACGGGCAGGTGGATTCTTTACCATGGAGTCACCAGAGACGCCCAGCGTTGTTTATGGAGCTCTCTGTGTGTGTGTGTGTGTGTGTGTGTGTGTAGGTGCTGGACCACACCTGTCCTTTGCCTCACGCAAAGGGCCAGCGCTCCCCTCGCAGGGTCTCAGCGGATGAGCTGGGACCCTCGGGGCGCCCTGGCTCGCCTCCGTCTGCCACGTCCTGTTGTCTCGCTCTCATCCTCTCGTCTTCTGCCTGCGCTCCTGCCCCACCGCGAGCCTCAGGTGGCAGCCACCTTTGTCCAAGAATCTAGTCCCAGCCTCAGGGGTTGAGTGAGTGTCCCTGCCCCTCCGGATGCACCGGGCCTTCGCCAGGTCTGTTTCAAGATCTGCTGGCCAGAGCAGGGGTGGGGTGAGGGACGGCGCCTCCTGGGTCGGAGGCGAGGGCGGGCGGGATGGGGGGCATTGGCCTGGAGACGGCTGTTGTTTCTCTGCAGAAATATCCCCAACCCGGCCCCCACTCACACCACGGTGAACTTCCCTCCCACGACCCGTTTCCAGCCGACCCCAGAACGTTCCATTCCCTTCAGTGTGCTCTGACCCTCTGCCTTGCCCACTGATCACCCTGGCCGGCCCCCTCCCTGGCCTGGGCTATGTCATGGGGACTTCCAGTTGTTTTCTTGGGGACTGTCAGTCAAGGGCCCCAGAAATGTGGGGCGACAGGCTGGAGTGGGTAGGCCCCCGTGGTGTAAGTACTGAAGCTTGAGAAAAAAAATTATTTTAAAATGTATAGTTGATTTACAGTGCTGTGTTCATTGATTGCAATACAACTGTTGTGAGGCACGCTCAGTGCAGCACCCAACTCCACTCATGGTGGAGGGAAAAGAGGTTTATTAGGCTGGCGCCAGCGACCACCCGCAGGGAACAAGGTTTCCTCTGAGGACATTTATTACACCAGTGGGTCCAAGGCCTCCATGTAGCCAAGGACCCCGAGCAAAGCTTGTGACTCACATTTATACCTAAAGCCTACATGCACAAACCTACAACCCCAACTTCCAAGGTTGCCTAGGAGACATTAAGAAAAAAAAGTATGATTTGGTTGCAATCACAATGGTACAATTGAAAATCACCTAAGCATATCACTTAGCCTGTCTACAGCAAGCATTGATTAACCAAGATCACAAATGGCGATTTATCTTGTGACGGATATTTCATTTCCATGGCCGACGGGAGGCTTGGGTACGAGGTCTTCCTGGCCAGGTTCTCACCAGCCCCGGAGGCCTGGCTGACAGTTAATTTCTCGTCTCCATGGCTCCAGTCCACACACAGGCCAGAGTTCACTGAAAGTGTCAGATGGAGTCCTCTTCCTCAAGATGGAGTCAGTTCAGTCAGGGCAGCCTGCTCCTTTCTTCCTTCAGCGGTACAGGTTACATTCAGTAAAGATTAACAGGGAATAATCCATGCTAACAGGGAGTAATTTAGTTTAACAAGTAAATCACTTCTAGGTAATGATTTTACAGACGAATCACTTACAATCACTTACAGGTAAATCTAAGTAAATTATTTCATGTTATATGTCCCTTTTACACAGCAAGGTGACTCAGTTACGTATTTAATAGATTCTTTTCGTATTCTTTTCCATTATGGCTTATCATGGGGTTCTGGATACGGTTCCCTGTGCCCGGGGCCCGTAGGCCCTGGGTCACCCATTCCATAGGTAGTAGTTGGCGTCTGCTAATCCCAGCCTCTCAGGCCGTCCCTCCCCTCCCCCCTCGCCGACCACGAGTCTGTCCTCTATGTCTGTGAGTCTGTTTCTGTCTCTAGATAAGTTCATTTGTGTCATATTTTAGATTCCACACATAAGTGTTATCTACATGTGGTATTTGTTTTTCTCATTCCGACTGAACATCAGTCTCTAGGTTCCGCTGTGTTGCAGCAAATGGCGAGAGTTCATTCTTTTTCACACGTGAATAGGTTCCGCTGTGGGCACATCTCCTGTATTCATTCATGTGTGGGTGGGCAAGGTTTCCTCTGAGGACATTTATTACACCAGTGGGTCCAAGGCCTCCATGTAGCCAAGGACCCCGAGCAAAGCTTGTGACTCACATTTATACCTAAAGCCTACATGCACAAACCTACAACCCCAACTTCCAAGGTTGCCTAGGAGACATTAAGAAAAAAAAGTATGATTTGGTTGCAATCACAATGGTACAATTGAAAATCACCTAAGCATATCACTTAGCCTGTCTACAGCAAGCATTGATTAACCAAGATCACAAATGGCGATTTATCTTGTGACGGATATTTCATTTCCATGGCCGACGGGAGGCTTGGGTACGAGGTCTTCCTGGCCAGGTTCTCACCAGCCCCGGAGGCCTGGCTGACAGTTAATTTCTCGTCTCCATGGCTCCAGTCCACACACAGGCCAGAGTTCACTGAAAGTGTCAGATGGAGTCCTCTTCCTCAAGATGGAGTCAGTTCAGTCAGGGCAGCCTGCTCCTTTCTTCCTTCAGCGGTACAGGTTACATTCAGTAAAGATTAACAGGGAATAATCCATGCTAACAGGGAGTAATTTAGTTTAACAAGTAAATCACTTCTAGGTAATGATTTTACAGACGAATCACTTACAATCACTTACAGGTAAATCTAAGTAAATTATTTCATGTTATATGTCCCTTTTACACAGCAAGGTGACTCAGTTACGTATTTAATAGATTCTTTTTCGTATTCTTTTCCATTATGGCTTATCATGGGGTACTGGATACGGTTCCCTGTGCCCGGGCCTGTAGGACCTGGTTCACCCATTCCATAGGTAGTAGTTGGCGTCTGCTAATCCCAGCCTCTCAGGCCGTCCCTCCCCTCCCCCCTCGCCGACCACGAGTCTGTCCTCTATGTCTGTGAGTCTGTTTCTGTCTCTAGATAAGTTCATTTGTGTCATATTTTAGATTCCACACATAAGTGTTATCTACATGTGGTATTTGTTTTTCTCATTCCGACTGAACATCAGTCTCTAGGTTCCGCTGTGTTGCAGCAAATGGCGTGAGTTCATTCTTTTTCACACGTGAATAGCGTTCCACGGCAAATGTGGCCACATCTCCTGTATTCATTCATGTGTGGGTGGGCACTTAGCTTGTTCCCACCTCTTGGCTACTGTAAACAGCGCTTCTCTGAACGCAGGGGTGCGTGTATCTTTTTGAATTGTAGTTTTCTCCAGATACGTCGCCAGGAGTGGGTTCGCGGGATCGTGTGGGGACTTTCTCTTTAGCTGGGGAAGATCAGCGCCTGGGGTCTGGAGGGCTTCAGGGACTCCCTTGCGAGTCGCTCACCATGAGGACGTTCCCGAGTGGAAGGGGACAGGCTGTGCCTGTCACTAAGCTCCCGTGTGTCGACTTCAAACCTTCCTTCTAAAGTTGGCTTTGTGCCGTGCGGTTTGCATCCCAGCTGTGTCCACAGGGAGCCTGGCCGACTTTGCCCAGGCGAGGAGTGTCGCCCTGGGGATGAGCTCACCTTCATTCCGGTCCCGTGTGGTGGTGGAGATGGAGCCTGGAGCCCCTGCCTGGCCACAGTGCTCAAACATCCTCTTCCCACCTGTGCACTGGAGCCTTTCTCCTCTGGGCCATCTCTGACCTTCTTTCTGTTCAACTCCACTCAAACCTGGAGGTGGGGGGGGGGGGCATCTGAGATTTTTTAATTAAAAAAATTTATTTCGTGGGTAAACTCAGATTTGCAGTACAAAATATATAAAACAAAACCAAAAAACTTCACCCAGTCTCACCCAGTAGTAAACATCACTCAACATTTGACATTCGAGGCTTCCCTGGTGGCCCAGTGGTAAAGAATCCACCTGCCAATGCAGGAGATGCGGGTTCAATCCCTGGGTCAGGGAGACCCCCTGGAGGAGGAAATGGCAGCCCACTCCAGTCTTCTTGCTGCAGAATCCCATGGACAGAGGAGCCTGGCGGGCTGGAACTCCATCGCGTTGCAGAGGCAGACACGGCTCAGCAGCTAAACAACAGCGCATAGGCCGTGGTGTGTGTGTCTGCGTGATTTGATCATGTGTGCAGATGTGCGGTGGCCTTGCCAGGGGTCTCGAGGTGGGTCTACAGGCCTGACCCAGATGGGCTTGCACACGGGCCCCGAGGCTGGGGCGCTGGTGTGGGATCAGGTGGCGTAAATTTTTAGGCGTTCCACGGCAAATGTGCCCACATCTCCTGTATTCATTCATGTGTGGTGGGCACTTAGCTTGTTCCCACCTCTTGGCTACTGTAAACAGCGCTTCTCTGAACGCAGGGGTGCGTGTATCTTTTTGAATTGTAGTTTTCTCCAGATACGTCGCCAGGAGTGGGTTCGCGGGATCGTGTGGGGACTTTCTCTTTAGCTGGGGAAGATCAGCGCCTGGGGTCTGGAGGGCTTCAGGGACTCCCTTGCGAGTCGCTCACCATGAGGACGTTCCCGAGTGGAAGGGGACAGGCTGTGCCTGTCACTAAGCTCCGTGTCGACTTCAAACCTTCCTTCTAAAGTTGGCTTTGTGCCGTGCGGTTTGCATCCCAGCTGTGTCCACAGGGAGCCTGGCCGACTTTGCCCAGGCGAGGAGTGTCGCCCTGGGGATGAGCTCACCTTCATTCCGGTCCCGTGTGGTGGTGGAGATGGAGCCTGGAGCCCCTGCCTGGCCACAGTGCTCAAACATCCTCTTCCCACCTGTGCACTGGAGCCTTTCTCCTCTGGGCCATCTCTGACCTTCTTTCTGTTCAACTCCACTCAAACCTGGAGGTGGGGGGGGGGGGCATCTGAGATTTTTTAATTAAAAAAATTTATTTCGTGGGTAAACTCAGATTTGCAGTACAAAATATATAAAACAAAAACAAAAAACTTCACCCAGTCTCACCCAGTAGTAAACATCACTCAACATTTGACATTCGAGGCTTCCCTGGTGGCCCAGTGGTAAAGAATCCACCTGCCAATGCAGGAGATGCGGGTTCAATCCCTGGGTCAGGGAGACCCCCTGGAGGAGGAAATGGCAGCCCACTCCAGTCTTCTTGCTGCAGAATCCCATGGACAGAGGAGCCTGGCGGGCTGGAACTCCATCGCGTTGCAGAGGCAGACACGGCTCAGCAGCTAAACAACAGCGCATAGGCCGTGGTGTGTGTGTGTCTGCGTGATTTGATCATGTGTGCAGATGTGCCGCGTGGCCTTGCCAGGGGTCTCGAGGTGGGTCTACAGGCCTGACCCAGATGGGCTTGCACACGGGCCCCCCGAGGCTGGGGACGCTGGTGTGGGATCAGGTGGCCGTTTGTGGACGGCAGCGCTGAGTCTGGGGTGTGTCCTGGGCGGGGGGCCAGTGCCTGGAGAAGAGGGTCGGGCTGCTCCCAGGGTCCCCAGGGCTGCCCAGCGGGGAGGGGAGACTTAGGCAGAAGCAGGGTCTGCTGGGGAGGTCTAGGGGCTGAGACGGTGTTGGTCGAGGCGCCAGGTGGGCAATGGCTGGGCAGCTCAGCATCGCTGGGCTTCCGCTCCCCGCCCAGCCCTCTGCTGGGTGCTGGAGACACGACTGTGAGCAAAACCCTCTTCCAGTCCCCAGGGGCTCCGAGTCCAGTGGGGAAACAGGCACGCACGGATGACATCCAAGTCAAAGTAGTCCTAATTAGGCCAGCTGAGCCCCACGGGGTGCTTCCTGTGGGTGGTTTAGTCACTCAGTCCCGTCCGACTCTTTTGACCCCATGGACGGTGGCCCGCGGGGCTCCTCTGTCCCTGGGACTCTGCAGGCAAGAACACTGGAGTGCGCGCCATTTCCTTCTCTGCGTGCTTTGGTCGTTGATGTTAATTATCCTACTTAATAGTCACGCCTCCCTGTGAAGTCAAAGCTATGATTACACTTACTTTGTAGATGAGGAGACACTGGTTGGGTCAGGTCACTCCCTTGGCCGCTCAGGCGGTAGGCGCTGCCGCGGGGACCAGGGCAGGCCGCGGAAGGCGGAAGGCGGCGTCCCGCCGGGCGGTGTGGAGGCCGTGGGAGCACAGAGAGGGGAGGGTGTGCCAGAGCCACAGGCGGGGTCCGCGGGTGTTTTTGGCTCTGACGACTGGGGTGCATCCGTGTGTGTGTGTGTCCACTCATGCACGTGTGTGTGTGCTCCTGGCATTGAGCGGGCAGAGGCCAGTGTGGCTGGTAAACAGACGACTATGCACAGGACACGGAATGACCCGGTCCAAAGGCCAATAGCGGCAGGCTGAGAGCCCCTGGTGACAGTCTGGGGGAGACGCTGCCTCAACGGGGGCTGGCTGGGCCCACAGTGGGAAGTGGCCGCCGGCTGAGCAGCTGGACAGAGAAAGGCATGGATCTGGGAGCAGTATGGCTCATGAGTGTGCGTGTGTGTGTGTGAATGCGTGTGTGTGTGTGACTCTGCGACCCCAGGACGGTAGCATGCCGGGGTCCGTGGCATTCCCCAGGCAAGAAGACTGTTGTGGGCTGCTCTTTCCTTCTCCATGTCTTATACTTTAAAAAACCCCAGTTATTTATTTGGCTGGGCCAGGTCTTGGGTGCCATATGTGGGATGTTTAGTTGCGGCATGTGCGACCTAATTCCCTGGCCAGGGATTGAGCCCAGGCCTCCTGCGCTGGGAGCAAGGAGGCTTAGCCACGGGACCACCAGGTCAGTCCCTGGGCGGCCTATACTTTCTCTGACAAACCTAGAGCTGGGAGGACTCTAGCGCAGAGTCCCTCCTGACTGAGGAATGGACCCAGCCTCTGGGACGACCCCCAGCCCCTCAGGGAGCCGTGGCCCACTTCCCCTGTCTCCATCTCTGGAGGGGTCCCACCCTGCCCCGTGCTTTCAGATGGAAACTTGGCTTCTGTTTTGCTTCCTCTCCTCCCACTCATTCTTTCCCTAGATCCTACCCTCCATCCCTGCCCTCCCGGTCCTCACCTCTTTCAGCGGCCACACCTACAGCCTCTGGCCCAGCACCTGCCTCCTCCTGCCCTTTCGGTTCCCATCCAGGAAGCGACCTATTTGAAACCCAACTCTGTGTCTTAATCTTTTTTTTTTTTTAAATTTTGGCCTCTTTTTATTGATTTATTTTTCACCCATCTTTTATTCTTTGGCTTCTGTGGGCCTCCCATTGCCGTGGCCTCCTTCGTTGCAGAGCACCGGCTCTGGGCTCCAGAGCGCTGGCTCGTAATTGGACACACCGGCCCAGCCGCTCCGTGGGATCTTCCTGGGCCAGGGATCGAATCCTCATCTCTCATGTCTCCTGCACTGGCGGGCAGGTTCTTTACCACTAGTGCCACCTGTGAAGCCCAAGAGAGATCTGGGGACCCCTATTTATTTTACTATTTATGTATGTGTTTGTTTTGGGCCGTGCTGGGCCTCTGTTGCTGAAGACGGGCTTCTAGTTGTGAACCCATTTCAGAGAAAGGCATGGATCTGGGAGCAGTATGGCTCATGAGTGTGCGTGTGTGTGTGTGAATGCGTGTGTGTGTGTGACTCTGCGACCCCAGGACGGTAGCATGCCGGGGTCCGTGGCATTCCCCAGGCAAGAAGACTGTTGTGGGCTGCTCTTTCCTTCTCCATGTCTTATACTTTAAAAAACCCCAGTTATTTATTTGGCTGGGCCAGGTCTTGGGTGCCATATGTGGGATGTTTAGTTGCGGCATGTGCGACCTAATTCCCTGGCCAGGGATTGAGCCCAGGCCTCCTGCGCTGGGAGCAAGGAGGCTTAGCCACGGGACCACCAGGTCAGTCCCTGGGCGGCCTATACTTTCTCTGACAAACCTAGAGCTGGGAGGACTCTAGCGCAGAGTCCCTCCTGACTGAGGAATGGACCCAGCCTCTGGGACGACCCCCAGCCCCTCAGGGAGCCGTGGCCCACTTCCCCTGTCTCCATCTCTGGAGGGGTCCCACCCTGCCCCGTGCTTTCAGATGGAAACTTGGCTTCTGTTTTGCTTCCTCTCCTCCCACTCATTCTTTCCCTAGATCCTACCCTCCATCCCTGCCCTCCCGGTCCTCACCTCTTTCAGCGGCCACACCTACAGCCTCTGGCCCAGCACCTGCCTCCTCCTGCCCTTTCGGTTCCCATCCAGGAAGCGACCTATTTGAAACCCAACTCTGTGTCTTAATCTTTTTTTTTTTTTAAACTTGACCTCTTTTTATTGATTTATTTTTCACCCATCTTTTATTCTTTGGCTTCTGTGGGCCTCCCATTGCCGTGGCCTCCTTCGTTGCAGAGCACCGGCTCTGGGCTCCAGAGCGCTGGCTCGTAATTGGACACACCGGCCCAGCCGCTCCGTGGGATCTTCCTGGGCCAGGGATCGAATCCTCATCTCTCATGTCTCCTGCACTGGCGGGCAGGTTCTTTACCACTAGTGCCACCTGTGAAGCCCAAGAGAGATCTGGGGACCCCTATTTATTTTACTATTTATGTATGTGTTTGTTTTGGGCCGTGCTGGGCCTCTGTTGCTGAAGACGGGCTTTCTCTAGTTGTGGTGAATGGGGACCACGTTCCCTTGAGGTACTCGGGCTTCTCATTGCGGTGGCTTCTCTTGTGGAGAAGCACAGGCTCCAGGCACGGGGGTTTCAGTGGTTGCTGCTGGAGGGCTCTAGAGTGTGGTGGGGCCCCGACTCTAGCTGAGAGGAATTATCCGGACATCCCCCGTGCATACACTCTGGCCACCTGAGGAGTCTGAGTGCGGCTAGGAGGTCTAGGTTCTTAAGTCTGTCTGAGGGCAGTGATATCCAGAAACTTCTGGAGGGACACCCCTGCTGGTCCAGTGGCTAAGACTGTGTGCTCCCACTGTGGGGGGGGCCCAAGTCCGATGCCTGGTCAGGGAGCTAGATCCCACATGCCACAGCTAAGACCTGGTGCCACCAAATAAGTTATGTATGTTTTTAAATTTTGGCCTCTTTCATTGGTCCCTTATTTACCCATTTTCATCCATCTCCACTCTTTGGCCCATGTGGGCCTCCCATCACAGTGGCATCTCTCGCTGCAGAGCCCCGGCTCTGGGCGCATGCACTCTGGAGTGCTGGCTCCTAATTGGACACGCTGGTCCTGCTGCTCCGCAGCACGTAGGATCCTCCCGGGCCAGGGATCAAACCAGCGCCCCCTGCACTGCAAGGCGGACTCTCTACCCACTGGACCACCAGGGAAGCCCTAAGTTAATTTTGTAAAAAAGAAGCTTCTGGTCTATGGCCATACCACCCTGAACGTGCCCAGTCTCATCTGATCTGGGAAGCTAAGCAGGGTTGGACCTGGTTGGTACTTGGATGGGAGAAAAGAAGCTTCTGGAACTTTCTCTTGGATGGGAGATCCTCTTGGGTGAGACCTGTAAATAATCCTTTACAGCAGGACCGTCTGTAACACGGGCCTCGTCCCCCTGCCTTCCGGAGGGCGCTTGTGAGGCATGCTGCGGTCTGTGTCCAGTCCCTCCTCCCAAGCCCACCGCGTTCCCTCCTGTCCTGGAAAGAACATCTAGATGGGAGGAGAATTCCAGTGGTATAGAAATTACCTTATATTTTTCCTTTTCTTTTCTTTTTTTTTGAGTGATTAGCCCAAGAGAGATCTGGGGACCCCTATTTATTTTACTATTTATGTATGTGTTTGTTTTGGGCCGTGCTGGGCCTCTGTTGCTGAAGACGGGCTTTCTCTAGTTGTGGTGAATGGGGACCACGTTCCTTGAGGTACTCGGGCTTCTCATTGCGGTGGCTTCTCTTGTGAGAAGCACAGGCTCCAGGCACGGGGGTTTCAGTGGTTGCTGCTGGAGGGCTCTAGAGTGTGGTGGGGCCCCGACTCTAGCTGAGAGGAATTATCCGGACATCCCCCGTGCATACACTCTGGCCACCTGAGGAGTCTGAGTGCGGCTAGGAGGTCTAGGTTCTTAAGTCTGTCTGAGGGCAGTGATATCCAGAAACTTCTGGAGGGACACCCCTGCTGGTCCAGTGGCTAAGACTGTGTGCTCCCACTGTGGGGGGGGCCCAAGTCCGATGCCTGGTCAGGGAGCTAGATCCCACATGCCACAGCTAAGACCTGGTGCCACCAAATAAGTTATGTATGTTTTTAAATTTTGGCCTCTTTCATTGGTCCCTTATTTACCCATTTTCATCCATCTCCACTCTTTGGCCCATGTGGGCCTCCCATCACAGTGGCATCTCTCGCTGCAGAGCCCCGGCTCTGGGCGCATGCACTCTGGAGTGCTGGCTCCTAATTGGACACGCTGGTCCTGCTGCTCCGCAGCACGTAGGATCCTCCCGGGCCAGGGATCAAACCAGCGCCCCCTGCACTGCAAGGCGGACTCTCTACCCACTGGACCACCAGGGAAGCCCTAAGTTAATTTTGTAAAAAAGAAGCTTCTGGTCTATGGCCATACCACCCTGAACGTGCCCAGTCTCATCTGATCTGGGAAGCTAAGCAGGGTTGGACCTGGTTGGTACTTGGATGGGAGAAAAGAAGCTTCTGGAACTTTCTCTTGGATGGGAGATCCTCTTGGGTGAGACCTGTAAATAATCCTTTACAGCAGGACCGTCTGTAACACGGGCCTCGTCCCCCTGCCTTCCGGAGGGCGCTTGTGAGGCATGCTGCGGTCTGTGTCCAGTCCCCTCCTCCCAAGCCCACCGCGTTCCCTCCTGTCCTGGAAAGAACATCTAGATGGGAGGAGAATTCCAGTGGTATAGAAATTACCTTATATTTTTTCTTTCTTTTCTTTTTTTTTTTTGATGTGGACTATTTTTAAAAGTCTTTGTTGAATTTATTACAATACTGCTTCTGTGTCCAAGCAGCAGGATCCTAGCTCCCCACCCAGGGGTCCAGAGGGTACTCCCTGCATTAAAAGGTGAAGCCTCAACCCCTGGACCCCCAGGGAAGTCCCCGCAGATCTGCTCTTATTCTCATAAAAAGGTGAATCGCACAGATTTCCGTAGCTTGTGCTGAGTCAACAAATCACGGATTACATACGTGGGAGGCTTCTCTGCTCCTGTCCCAGGTCTCTGGTCTGCCCACGTGGCTGACAACCTGCCTCTGCCAGGCTCCTGAGGTCAAGTTCTTACCCAACTCGGTAGGATTGAGCCCCAGGTTGTTTCTGGCCTCGATACTCAAAGCACGATCAGCTGCTGGTCTGAGCAGAGATGCGGAACAGATGGCTTCTTCCAGCTAACATTTCTTGAAGAAAAAAGCAATGAAGACAGGCTCGGCCTTTGGCACAGAAGTGTGAGGAAGGGGCACTTAAAAACAGTTACAGGGGCTTCCTTGGGGGTCCAGTGGGTAAAGAGTCCGCCTTGCCGTGCAAGGGGCGCTGGTTCGATCCCTGGCCTGGGAAGATCCAGCGTGCCGCGGAGCGGCTGGACCAGTGTGTCCAATTACGAGTCAGCACTCCAGAGCGCATGCGCCCAGAGCCAGTGCTCTGCTACAGGAGAGGCCACTGCGATGGGAGGCCCACACAGGTCAAAGAACGAAGATGGATGAAAATAAATAAATGAAAGACCAACAAAAGTACCCAAAAAATTAAAAAAGAAAAACAAACAAGGAAAAACAGTCGCACACTTCCCTGGTGGCCCACTGGTTAAAAATCTGCTTGACGGGAAATTTCCTGCTGGTTTGGTGGCTAAGACTCTGTGCTCCCAACGCAGGGGGCCCAAGTTCGATCCCTGGTCAGGGAACTAGAGCCCACATGCTATTACTGAGACCCAATGCAGCCAAATAAATCTAAATAAAATATTAAAAAAAAAATCTGCTTGACGGGCAGAACCCGTGACAACTGTAGCATTCAGAGGCAGGCTTCCACGACGGCCGCCACGAAGACCCGAACCGGTCGCATGTGTGGGACTGAAGCGTACTGGTGAGGGATGCGTGTTCCTCCACTGGAAACGTTAACCTTACTGGAAAGATCCAAGTCATGACTTCAGGAAAACCCTGAAACTAACCGCAGGGCCTGCACTACTGATTAAGTGGGGGGCACCTCAAAACCTGGTAGAATCTGAGTGTCTTCAGGCCAACCTCGTGGAGATGCTGCTCTCTGAAGAGTCATATTTATTGACGGCAGTTATGTCTTTAGTTCCTGATTTGCTCTCCTATAAAACAGACTGTGTACTTCCTTTAGCAGTCAGTAAATTAAGAAATGATGGTAAAAGTTTGCTTGCCCATGCCAAGGCCAGTGGCTTGATCCCTAATCTGGGAGGATCCGGCGTGCTGCTGGGCAGGCGAGCCTGGGCACAGGGCTGGGGAAGCCCATGCACACAGAGCCCGCGCCCCAGCAGAGACGCCACCGCGACTGGAGAGCAGCCCGGGTCGCCGCAGCTAGGGAAAGCCCACGCACAGCCACAAAGGCCCTGGGCAGCCAAGACTCCACCCATCGGTTAATTAAATTTAAACAGCCAAAAGCCCAGTTTCTTCCTCCATGTGCCAAACTGCGAGATTCAGAACACACGCTTGCCTGGGCAGGGGCAGGCCGGCCTCTGAGGCCGTCCTGGCAGATCCTGGCTGCAGCCCCCTTGTTGAACCCACTTCCTGGCCCTCTTTGTTTTGGTTTTTAACTGACCATATTTTTATTTGACTGTGCAGCAGTTAGGGATCCCTGACCAGGGACGGAACCCACGGCTCTTGCGCTGGGAGCCTGCGGTCCTCGCCGCTGGACCACAAGGCAGTCCCCAGCTCTGCGGTCTTTATGGGGCTCACAGCGACAGCATCGGGACACCCTTCACCTCCTCCTGAAAACAGGCAGACCGCATCTTCGATAAAATTAGCAAAACCTTCTGGCTCGGATAAACTGTCGGCGGAGGCTGATGGTGGTGTGTGGATTTGCATATATCTGCATGAGAAACAGCTTAGCGCCTCTTTTGCATTCAGAATGACTGCTCTTCTGGGGTCAGGGAGCTGCTGCTGCTCTCTACCAGCTTCAGAGAGTCCCACGTGGGGCCACGCCATGGAAGAGCCAGCCCTAGGAAGAAGCTGACTCTTGGCCGCCTCCGGGGCCCCCTCACCCTGGGTGCCGCCTTCAGGGACTGGTCAGAAGATGGCCTCTCTTCGCCCCAGACTGCTCCTCCCCTCACGGCTATGGGCTCCGCGTGCAAAGCAGTGCTGTGAAGCTACAGATGTTTCCACGATCAGCATTCATGGAGTGGATTACCTTCGGATGCCTGGAGCTTTACCTGCAGTGTCTCCGGCCCTCCGGCAGCCCTCTCAGACTTGAAGGCTGCAGTCCTGAGGACTGGCCTCCTGCCCTGAAATGCTTTGAAGCATCACGCTGAGTGGATGGAGTTACTTTTCTTTTTTCCTTTTTAATTATTTATTTATTTGGCTGCACTGGGTCTTAGTGGCTTCCCAGGTAGTGGTAAAGAGCCCATCTGCCAACGCAGGAGATGCCAGAGATGGGCGTTTGGTCCCTGGGTTGGGAAGATCTCCTGGAGAAGGGCATGTCAGCCCACTCCAGGATTCTTATCTGGAACATCCCGTGGACAGAGAGCCTGGCAGGCTGTGGTCCATGGGGTCGCAAAGAGTTGGACGCGATTGAATTGACCCTCACACTCAAGCACACATCGGGTCTTCGTTGGGGCACACAACTGCAGTGTCTTTCTTTGTGGCGCCCAGGCACTTCGATGCAGCTCATGGGCGACTCTAGTTGGGGTCCAGGGCTCTCAAGCGTGCAGGCTCAGTAGTGGTGGTACACACGCTTCGCTGCACAGAGTCATGTGGAATCTTCGTTTCCCAGTCAGGGATTGAACCTGCATCCACTGCACTCGAAGGCAGCTTCTTGACCACTGGACCAACAGGGAATTCCCAGGTTGCAGGTGCTTGGACTGGCTGCCCTGGATCCTTGTGAATTGATCAGACCGCATCTTCGATAAAATTAGCAAAACCTTCTGGCTCGGATAAACTGTCGGCGGAGGCTGATGGTGGTGTGTGGATTTGCATATATCTGCATGAGAAACAGCTTAGCGCCTCTTTTGCATTCAGAATGACTGCTCTTCTGGGGTCAGGGAGCTGCTGCTGCTCTCTACCAGCTTCAGAGAGTCCCACGTGGGGCCACGCCATGGAAGAGCCAGCCCTAGGAAGAAGCTGACTCTTGGCCGCCTCCGGGGCCCCCTCACCCTGGGTGCCGCCTTCAGGGACTGGTCAGAAGATGGCCTCTCTTCGCCCCAGACTGCTCCTCCCCTCACGGCTATGGGCTCCGCGTGCAAAGCAGTGCTGTGAAGCTACAGATGTTTCCACGATCAGCATTCATGGAGTGGATTACCTTCGGATGCCTGGAGCTTTACCTGCAGTGTCTCCGGCCCTCCGGCAGCCCTCTCAGACTTGAAGGCTGCAGTCCTGAGGACTGGCCTCCTGCCCTGAAATGCTTTGAAGCATCACGCTGAGTGGATGGAGTTACTTTTCTTTTTTCCTTTTTAATTATTTATTTATTTGGCTGCACTGGGTCTTAGTGGCTTCCCAGGTAGTGGTAAAGAGCCCATCTGCCAACGCAGGAGATGCCAGAGATGGGCGTTTGGTCCCTGGGTTGGGAAGATCTCCTGGAGAAGGGCATGTCAGCCCACTCCAGGATTCTTATCTGGAACATCCCGTGGACAGAGAGCCTGGCAGGCTGTGGTCCATGGGGTCGCAAAGAGTTGGACGCGATTGAATTGACCCTCACACTCAAGCACACATCGGGTCTTCGTTGGGGCACACAACTGCAGTGTCTTTCTTTGTGGCGCCCAGGCACTTCGATGCAGCTCATGGGCGACTCTAGTTGGGGTCCAGGGCTCTCAAGCGTGCAGGCTCAGTAGTGGTGGTACACACGCTTCGCTGCCCCGAGTCATGTGGGATCTTCGTTTCCCAGTCAGGGATTGAACCTGCATCCCCTGCACTGGAAGGCAGCTTCTTGACCACTGGACCAACAGGGAATTCCCAGGTTGCAGGTGCTTGGACTGGCTGCCCTGGATCCTTGTGAATTGATGGTCAAGGCTGATCGGCTGGGGGCGGGAGGCGGGAAGGCCCTGGAAATGCAGGGTCTGGGGAAGGAGGGTCTTTGCGAGGCTCCAGAGGTCCAGCGTCACTCACCTGTGATACGGAGCTCCCCTTTCTGGCTCCCTTCTCCAGGTGTGCACATCCTTCACGGCAGAGTACGCCAAGTACGGACACGTGAAGATGCACCACGGCTACACCAACGTGCTGGGCCTGGGGGACTCGAGCACGTGGAGGCTGCCTTTCCTTAACCGCTACGTCTACATGTTCCTTGCTCCTCTCCTGATCCCCATCGTTACCCCGCTGGTGGCTGTCGGTGAGTACTCCAGGCCCGTGCCCCACAAGGAGCTGGTCCCTCCTTTTCCTTCCTCCCTCTCCTGGTTCGTGGAGGCTTCGTGAAGGAAGCAAGGAGCCCTGAGTTGAGACCAGAGAGAAACTTTCTGAGACAGCCAAGCAGGATGGAAGGAACTCTGGACCTGGGGCCACATCTGGCTCTGTTGCTTACTGGCTGTGGTGACTGCCGGCAGGTCAGTTGACCTCTCTGAACCTCAGGTTCTTACCTGCTCCTCAAGGACGGTGTGAAAGCATAAGGAGGTTGTAGATGTAAAAAGGCTTTGTAAATGCCTCGGGACTGTTTCATGTGATAACTTTTAGTCTCATAGGAGTGATAGCATGTGGAAGGAGCAGGGGTCAAGGGGCAGCCAGATCTGGGTTCAAAGCCCATGTCTCCACTTACTAGTAATATCAGACTGACCTTGGTCAGGTTGCCTAGTGCTCTGTTTTCTCATTTATAAAATGGGTTAAAAATAAAAGAGGGTAGTTCCTGGTTGTTCCAGTGGTGAGGACTTGGCACTTCTGCTGCTGGGGCGCGGGTTTGATCCCTGATCAGAGAGCGAAGATCCCATAAGCCACGCAGTGCAGCCAAGCAAATGGGTGAGCCTGCTTTTCAGGGCTGTGTCTGGATCAGCTGAACACCTCTCACCCGAGGTCACACCCCTGAGCCTCCCGGGAGCCTGCTTCTGTTGGATCAGAACTGTGCCAACCCCCCTCTGTCTCTTGACCCATCTGGCAGAGCGGCTGAGACAGGTGGAGCTCAGGACGGCGCTGCGGACGCTGGGCCTGATTTCCCTGGGCCTTTACTCTCACTACTGGCTGCTCTTGAATGTGTCTGGCTTCCGGAGTCCCGGCTCGGCCCTGGCCTGCATGCTTGTCACCAGATCCCTGCTGGCCCACCCTTACATCCATGTCAACATCTTCCAGGTGAGGCCTCCCCCGCACGCTGGCGGGACTCGGGGACCACCCTCCAGGGTGCCAGGCCGCAGGGTGGACTCTAGGCTCAGGGGAGAGAGAGGCCGCCAGGGGCAGCGCCCTCCTGCCCCGCCCTCTGCCCTTCTCCTTGTGGGTCACCGCAGAGGCTTTTGGTCCCAGCTAAGGCGTCCACTTCTCGTCAACCCTGGCTGCCGCTGGAACCCAGATCAGAGATGTATTAAGCAGCTTCTGTGCAAAGGTGGCGCTGGTGGTAGAGAACCCGCCTGCCAGTGCAGGAGACCTAAGAGACTCAGGTTGATCCCTGGGCCAGGAAGCTCCCCTGAAGCAGGTGTGGCAGCCCACGCCAGTCTTCTTTCCTGGAGAATCCCATGGACAGAGGAGCCTGAGGGGCTACAGTCCACAGGGTCACAGAGTCGGACATGATTGAAGCGACTTAGCACACACGTGTGCAAAGGTTTCTATATGAAGCTTCTTAGGGACACAAGTGCATAGGGCCCAGCTCTGACCCTCGGGGCTCTCACTGTGATGAGCTCAAGGGAAGTGAACCAAGGGGCATCCCTGAGGTCCCAGCGCACATGCGTGGAGAAGCTGGAGACGGGAGGCCTTTGCGGGAGGCCAGCGGCTCAGCACTCAGTTCTGGGGCCACTTAAGTGGGGATGGCCGCCTCCCTGCTCCCTGGACCAGCGAGGATCCTGCCTGTGACCAGACCAGCACTCACCACTTGGCCATTAATGACTTCATCCCATGACGCAATCCCATAGTTGCGTTCCCTCTGCTTGTCCTGTGAGACCGGAAGTTCACATCCACCTCCTCATCCTCTAGATCTAGGGCAACGCCTGGCAGAGGAGGCATTTCTACTTGCTTGTTAAATACACGAGGCTGGACAAGCTGGCTCTTGAACCAGGAGCAGGGCTTTGATCGGTGTAAAGACAGCAGAGAAGGGTCCCTTTGGGATGATGCGAAGGCACAGGGATGTGAGGACAGCAGCGGGAGGTCGTGGACCTAGAGGACCCCGGGGTCAGAGGGGCACCCAGGCCACGCCCTTCATTGTACAGATGGGGAGACTGGTCCGGAGATGGGCGAGACTCAGCACAGAGCTCAGACCGGGTCTCACTGGAGCGAGGTGGAGAGTCTCGGTTTCCTCACGCCTCTGCTGGGTCCTGCCAGGGCGGGAGGTGAGGCAGGCAGAAGAACCCATGGGTTCCCAGGTGCCGCCTGAGGATGCCTGGGCCGGGGTGGGGAGGCACGGGGCTGCCCGGCCCAGCCCCAGGGCCTGACCCCTGTGTCTGTCACAGCACATCGGGCTGCCCATGTTCTCCCCCGACAAGAAGCCCCGACGGATTCACATGATGAGCCTGGGGGTGCTGAACCTTCCCCGGCTGCCCGTGCTGGACTGGGCATTCGGCCACTCCCTCATCAGCTGCCACGTGGAGCATCATCTCTTCCCCAGGCTCTCTGACAACATGTGCCTGAAGGTAGAGGAGGGTGGGGCTGGGGGGCTTGGGTGAAGGAACTGCCGGGGGTGGGGTGGGGAGTCCTTTTGGGGTTCTCTGAACAATGGACCTGCTCAGAGGTTCCCAGGAAGGGCAGCCCAGGGGCCAGCGGTCGTGTGGGTTTCTGTCCTGAGACACCTGGGCTTCTCCCCAGCAGTGTGACTCTGGACAAGTTAACTGAACGCCTTTGAGTCTCAGCTCCTCACTGTAAGGTGGGAGGCCAGCGGCTCAGCACTCAGTTCTGGCCATAGTGGGGATGGCCGCCTCCCTGCTCCCTGGACCAGCGAGGATCCTGCCTGTGACCAGACCAGCACTCACCACTTGGCCATTAATGACTTCATCCCATGACGCAATCCCATAGTTGCGTTCCCTCTGCTTGTCCTGTGAGACCGGAAGTTCACATCCACCTCCTCATCCTCTAGATCTAGGGCAACGCCTGGCAGAGGAGGCATTTCTACTTGCTTGTTAAATACACGAGGCTGGACAAGCTGGCTCTTGAACCAGGAGCAGGGCTTTGATCGGTGTAAAGACAGCAGAGAAGGGTCCCTTTGGGATGATGCGAAGGCACAGGGATGTGAGGACAGCAGCGGGAGGTCGTGGACCTAGAGGACCCCGGGGTCAGAGGGGCACCCAGGCCACGCCCTTCATTGTACAGATGGGGAGACTGGTCCGGAGATGGGCGAGACTCAGCACAGAGCTCAGACCGGGTCTCACTGGAGCGAGGTGGAGAGTCTCGGTTTCCTCACGCCTCTGCTGGGTCCTGCCAGGGCGGGAGGTGAGGCAGGCAGAAGAACCCATGGGTTCCCAGGTGCCGCCTGAGGATGCCTGGGCCGGGGTGGGGAGGCACGGGGCTGCCCGGCCCAGCCCCAGGGCCTGACCCCTGTGTCTGTCACAGCACATCGGGCTGCCCATGTTCTCCCCCGACAAGAAGCCCCGACGGATTCACATGATGAGCCTGGGGGTGCTGAACCTTCCCCGGCTGCCCGTGCTGGACTGGGCATTCGGCCACTCCCTCATCAGCTGCCACGTGGAGCATCATCTCTTCCCCAGGCTCTCTGACAACATGTGCCTGAAGGTAGAGGAGGGTGGGGCTGGGGGGCTTGGGTGAAGGAACTGCCGGGGGGTGGGGGTGGGGAGTCCTTTTTGGGGTTCTCTGAACAATGGACCTGCTCAGAGGTTCCCAGGAAGGGCAGCCCAGGGGCCAGCGGTCGTGTGGGTTTCTGTCCTGAGACACCTGGGCTTCTCCCCAGCAGTGTGACTCTGGACAAGTTAACTGAACGCCTTTGAGTCTCAGCTCCTCACTGTAAGGTGGGACCAAGCAGGGCTCAGACAGGAGCTGGGGCTGGGGAGAGGAGGGTCCCGTGAGGACGGGCCTGCCTGCAGTCCCTCCTCCCTCCCACCTTCTGGCAGGTGAAGCCCGTGGTGGCCCAGTTCCTCCATGAGAAGCAGCTGCCGTACAACGAGGACTCCTACCTGGCTCGCTTCCGACTGTTTCTCCAACGCTACGAGGAGTTCATGGTGCAGACCCCTCCCATCACAGAGCTGGTGGGGCTGCAGTGAGGGGTGGGCCTGCCTAGGTGAAAGTGTTCAACCTCAATTTGAGACTTAAACCCAGGGCCCAGACTTAATCAAACCTGCTTGGGACTTTGGCCGGGACTCGAACCCAGCCTATAGCCTGCTTGGGACTTGAACCCACGCGACCAGGACTCGAACCCAGCCTAAACCCTGGTAATTAAAATCACTCACCCAATGTCTGGACCCACTGAGGTTCAGGTCCTTCATGTCTCTTTGCAGAGAAGAATTCAGCAAGAGACAAAGTGATAGGTAAGAAATGGATGTATTCAGATTCAGAGAAAGCACACTCCACAGACTGAGTGTGGGCCATGGCAGAGCAAATCCAGTGGCCCTGAAAGCATGGCGTTCTTAGCTTTTATAGGCTGGGCAATTCCATATGCTAATGAGTGGGAGGGCTATTCCAGCTCTTTCAGGGAGGGGTGGAACTGTCACGGCGCTTCTGGGCGTGTCATTTAGCTTGCTAACTGAGGATCAAGTCTGGTCTGCCATCTTGGACCCATTTGATTCTAATGGGTTTATGCTGTGTCCTTGGGCTGTCATTCTTTTCAAAAATTGTGCCCTGCCCCTTTCCCTTCTAACCCTTACACAGGCACCCTGCTCTCCCTCCCTGGCCCACCCCGGTCTCTCCAGCTTCTGCTGGCCACCCCTGGGACCAGGAGGGTGCCGGCCCTTGCCCGGGGGCCTGGTTTGGTGGCCTGGAGTGTGGAGGTACCAGTGGACAGTGAGGCGGGAGCTCTTGCTGGGGGTTGCGGGGGTCACCTGCCCTGCTTGCTTTTCTGGGTTTCGAGGGATATCTGGAGGAAAGGAATAAAGGTGGGGTGACTGGGCCTTCTGCTCAGACTGAACCTCAGCCAGCTTCATCTCAGGACTAAACGGCTGGATTCCTCCCCTGTTTGTGCTGAGCCTTGGTAGGGCCGCCACAGGGGTAAGGAGAGGTCCTGGATTGGGGGCAGGCCAGGAGGGGCGCCAAGACCTGTCCCCTGGCTAGAGCCTCTCTGGTGCCAGGGAGCCCCGCACTCGACTGGCCACGGCTCCGTCCTGGGCCCTTTGAGGTTCTGGCCCCTAAGGAGCCCTCTCCCCAGGGACCCCAGGGAGAGGCTGCCTTTGGTAGATCTCCCTCACCTCTCAGCCACGAGGCCTGTGCAAGGCCCTGGCTCAGCAGCTCCGGGACCTGCCGCATCTGTGAGATCAAAGTGTGTGCTCTTTGGGGAAGGCTCCAGGGCAGATGAGGGTGGGAAGGGGTTAAGTAGCTTTGAGCATGACCTTGGCTAGAACCTCTCCCACTTGGCTTTGGTCTGTGGTATTTACCAGGGGTGAAGAATTCTTGGTTGGGAGAGACAGACCCTCACTGGGAGGGCAGCCGAGTCCGGGGAGGAGCTGTGGGAACAAGGCCTGGGGGTCAGATGGCCTCAGAGAGGAGAGGAAGCGGGAAGAAGGGTGGCGGCACACGAGCTGGGGGTCGGGGCCTGGCTGGGCTGTGAAGGAGGCTCTGCAGCCTGGGCGTGAGTGGAGGTTTAAGGGAATGACGGAGGCCAGCCGGAGGAGAGGCTGGAGTACGGGGGACACCACTGAGCCAGCCCAAAGCGGGCGGCCTGGAGAGAGGGCTGGGAAAATTGTGCCCTGCCCTTTCCTTCTAACCCTTACACAGGCACCCTGTTCATGGTTTCCTGGCCCAGCCCGGTCTCTCCAGATTGGGCCCTGGCCTGCGTTGAACCCTCCCGGGCCTGGTCTCTGCTGGCCCAGGTTTGTTTGGCACCCCTGGGACCAGGAGGGTGCCGGCCCTTGCCCGGGGGCCTGGTTTGGTGGCCTGGAGTGTGGAGGTACCAGTGGACAGTGAGGCGGGAGCTCTTGCTGGGGGTTGCGGGGGTCACCTGCCCTGCTTGCTTTTCTGGGTTTCGAGGGATATCTGGAGGAAAGGAATAAAGGTGGGGTGACTGGGCCTTCTGCTCAGACTGAACCTCAGCCAGCTTCATCTCAGGACTAAACGGCTGGATTCCTCCCCTGTTTGTGCTGAGCCTTGGTAGGGCCGCCACAGGGGTAAGGAGAGGTCCTGGATTGGGGGCAGGCCAGGAGGGGCGCCAAGACCTGTCCCCTGGCTAGAGCCTCTCTGGTGCCAGGGAGCCCCGCACTCGACTGGCCACGGCTCCGTCCTGGGCCCTTTGAGGTTCTGGCCCCTAAGGAGCCCTCTCCCCAGGGACCCCAGGGAGAGGCTGCCTTTGGTAGATCTCCCTCACCTCTCAGCCACGAGGCCTGTGCAAGGCCCTGGCTCAGCAGCTCCCGGGACCTGCCGCATCTGTGAGATCAAAGTGTGTGCTCTTTGGGGAAGGCTCCAGGGCAGATGAGGGTGGGAAGGGGTTAAGTAGCTTTGAGCATGACCTTGGCTAGAACCTCTCCCACTTGGCTTTGGTCTGTGGTATTTACCAGGGGTGAAGAATTCTTGGTTGGGAGAGACAGACCCTCACTGGGAGGGCAGCCGAGTCCGGGGAGGAGCTGTGGGAACAAGGCCTGGGGGTCAGATGGCCTCAGAGAGGAGAGGAAGCGGGAAGAAGGGTGGCGGCACACGAGCTGGGGGTCGGGGCCTGGCTGGGCTGTGAAGGAGGCTCTGCAGCCTGGGCGTGAGTGGAGGTTTAAGGGAATGACGGAGGCCAGCCGGAGGAGAGGCTGGAGTACGGGGGACACCACTGAGCCAGCCCAAAGCGGGCGGCCTGGAGAGAGGGCTGGGAGGGGCGCTGCCTGGAGGCTGCGTGAGAACGGGGACGTAGGGGTCGCTGGAGGCAGAGGGAGGGCAGAGGAGGAGGCCAGAGCAGTGCGTTTAAAACAGGGTTTCTCACCTCCGCACTGAGACATTTTGGCTAGATGATGGTCTCCGGAGGCCTTTCCTGTGCACCGTGGGATGTTCCTCAGCATCTCCAGCTTCTACCCACAAGGTTCCCAAGTGGGGACAACCAACAGTGTCTCCAGACATTGCCAGACGTCCTGGGGCCAAAATCCTCCCTGGTTGAGGAAACGAAAGTCTCTTCTGAGTGCCTAATTGCCTTCCTTTTCAGTGAAGTCCTTGGACGAGGTGAAGGGCATGCTGACCCTGAGGATGGGGAGGCGACCCGCCAGCCCGTGGGATGGACGGCGGGGTCGCAGCAAGCCAAGGCCCGTCAGAGAGCCCACCTCTGGTGCGGCCTCAGTGGCTCCGCTGGGTAGCTCCTACTTGCCCGTGCACATCCATTCCCCGCTTCTCCACCCTGCCCTCCTCTCTCTGGAAGCTGATGGCTTCTATCCGGCGCCCTCACCTACTGCTGCCACTCTCACTGCTTCTGAAACAGCTCTCCCCTTCTTGCTCCTTCAGGGCCGAGGGTGAAAGTGGCTTTCAGCCATGGATGGTCCTGGGGGTGGGTGGATGGGGGCCTTCACCGCATCCTTCCTCCTGCTGTACCTCTGCACAAAGTTCCTTCAGTAAACTCTCTTCAATCAGCTCCTCTGAGCGTGCCATCTGTTTCCTGCTGGGAGGCTGATGGATAGAGTCATGTTTTGGATCGAGCAAGCCTCTTGGAACGAGGCAGGCTTGGCAGCCTCCCCTGCCTACTGCTCTGCTATACATTACTGCTGCTTTTTTTTTTTTTTTTTGAAAGGCATTAGCAACTCAGAAATGGCTGAAGGTCTGTCTGGGAATGCGATGAATCAAACTGCTAATTCTCCACATGACAAATGCAATGTCAGAAAAGGCCCCAGTGCCCACGCCTGTCTGATGATTAAAGCCATCCTAATACAACCCGTGACTCACTATTATTGATCGGAGCCTGTGTGGGGAACGGGCTGAAGTTGGAGGCCTCAGGATCAGGTGTGGATACACAACAGGCACCCAAGAACACTCGATCACTTTGAGGCGTGAGTTTCTGTTACTCTGGGATTGTGGCTGAGTTCTCGTGGGGCTTGAGAAATGAGGGCAGGTGGTGGGAGCGGATGAAGTCCTTCGAGGGCGCTACTGAGACCGAAGGTCTACTTTACAGGCATCTATTGGAGGTGACAATATTTATGATGAGGAGCGCTACCATCAATTCAGAATTTACAGTGCATTTTTTTACCTCTGCTGTCTGGCCGGGGTGGTTTAGTTGCCAAGTCGTGTCCGACTCTCGTGACCCCATGGACTGTAGCCTGCCAGGCTCCTCTGTCCATGGAGTTCTCCAGGCAAGAATACTGGAGTGGGTTGCCATTTCCTTCTCCAGGGACCTATGCTATCTAACTTTAATCTTCACAAGAAGTTTGTCCTATTTTTCCCTCATGTTACATACTGTGAAAATAAGCCTTAGATTAAACCTGTCAAGGTCATACAACTTGTACGTGGAGGAAGAAAGCTTTGAACCTGGTGTGCCCAACTCCAGAATTCCTGCTCTTATCCACCAGACATACCACTTCTGTAGGGTAGGGAGCCCTCTAGGGCTTCCTAGGGTGTCTGATCCTGAAACTCCTTCTCTTCCTCCCATGTGAGAGGATAACAGATGGGACGTTAAGACAAACTCCTGAACATCCATCATGTGCCAGGCACTGTGAAAAAAAGAGTGAATGCAATCGGGCCTCGGTCTCCTGGAGCTTACTGTCTAGGGCAGGAACAGAGAAACGTCTTCAGTAAAAGGCTAGATGGTAGATAATCTTTGTGGATGATATGGTCTCTGTCACAACTATTCAACTATGCCATCAAAGTGCAAAAGCAGCCAGAGACAGAATGTAAAGAAACGAGCATCGCTGTTTTTGTTTGTTTGCTATGCTGTGAGACTTGTGGGCTTTTAATTCCCTAAAAAAATGTCTTTTTTAAAGTTCATGTAATTTTCACGTGTCATGTAACAGTATTATTTACAGTTTTAGAAAAACCACTTCAGAATGGAAAGGTCATGCACTTGTGAGGTATACAAAGACAGCTGGTGCGCAGGACTTGGGTTGCAAACCGTAGTTTGCCTACTCCTGGTCTAATGGGCCAAGCGCAAATCACAGTGACTTATTAGAAATCAGGGCAGTGTTTGCTTCTCCGTACAAGGGAGAGGATGTGACTAGAAGGGGCCAAAGGAGCTCCTGAGGGTGCTGGCCAGGCTCTGTTTCTGGATCTGACTCATGGTTACATGGTTACATCTTGCGATGATTCATCAAACAGTGCACTTATGGTTTGTGCAGTTTTCTCTCATCATACTTTGTAAAGAAAGAAAAGATGTCTGCCATTCCAGTTCTAAAGGATCAAGCTATTAGCTACTGTAGTCATTCACCAACAATGGTCCCTGAGGGGAATTCACGATGGGGAGAAACAGGACGTGTTCTGTGCTTTGGATATTGTTGTTGTTTTAATTCCTAAATTGTGTCTGACTGTAGCCTTCCAGGCTCCTCTGTCCATGGGATTTCCCACGCAAGAATAATGGGATGGGTTGCCATTTCCCTGGTCTTCCTGACTCAGGGATCGAATCCATGTCTCCTGCATTGGCAGGTGGATTCTGTACCAATGAGCCAACTGGGAAACCTCAGACTTAGGATAAACTGGCCCCCAGATATTAATGGTTAAGTTATGTAACTAAGGAAAAATTCCAGTGACCCCAGATTCTTGCATATTCCTATACATGGAAAAGTACTCAAATCATTAACTCGCAATGCCTGTTATCTATGGTTAACAGTAATCTTTTTATGCTTGAGTACATGTTATTTCTAGCAAAAAAAAAAAAGAAAAGTTCACAAATATTCTGTTTCCTCCCTTACCTCTTTGAAGCAGTTTCTCAGAGTAATCTGAGAGGCTGTCTCCTAGGCTACAGTCCTCAGTGAGGTCCCAGAATAAAACTGAATTTACAACAACGTGTACCTTGCGCATTATTCTTTAACGTTCTATTAACGTCGACAACGTTAATTAAAAAAAGATAAGAATGATAAAGCAGGGTAATAAGTAATGAGGGGCTGGAGCGTTGACGGGACAAAAAGGGACGCTAACCCAGCTTGGGAGAGGATGGGTCAGGGAAGGCTTCTCCAAGGATGCGCTTGGCAGGTGGCACCTTGGGGAAGTGGTGGAGGAGGCGGCAATCAGGATCATTGGGTCAGATGTGACTATGGACGTCATTTAAAATTGCATCTTCGTTATGGATTTTTTTTGCCTTAATTTTGCTTCTCCGTACAAGGGAGAGGATGTGACTAGAAGGGGCCAAAGGAGCTCCTGAGGGTGCTGGCCAGGCTCTGTTTCTGGATCTGACTCATGGTTACATGGTTACATCTTGCGATGATTCATCAAACAGTGCACTTATGGTTTGTGCAGTTTTCTCTCATCATACTTTGTAAAGAAAGAAAAGATGTCTGCCATTCCAGTTCTAAAGGATCAAGCTATTAGCTACTGTAGTCATTCACCAACAATGGTCCCTGAGGGGAATTCACGATGGGGAGAAACAGGACGTGTTCTGTGCTTTGGATATTGTTGTTGTTTTAATTCCTAAATTGTGTCTGACTGTAGCCTTCCAGGCTCCTCTGTCCATGGGATTTCCCACGCAAGAATAATGGGATGGGTTGCCATTTCCCTGGTCTTCCTGACTCAGGGATCGAATCCATGTCTCCTGCATTGGCAGGTGGATTCTGTACCAATGAGCCAACTGGGAAACCTCAGACTTAGGATAAACTGGCCCCCAGATATTAATGGTTAAGTTATGTAACTAAGGAAAAATTCCAGTGACCCCAGATTCTTGCATATTCCTATACATGGAAAAGTACTCAAATCATTAACTCGCAATGCCTGTTATCTATGGTTAACAGTAATCTTTTTATGCTTGAGTACATGTTATTTCTAGCAAAAAAAAAAAAGAAAAGTTCACAAATATTCTGTTTCCTCCCTTACCTCTTTGAAGCAGTTTCTCAGAGTAATCTGAGAGGCTGTCTCCTAGGCTACAGTCCTCAGTGAGGTCCCAGAATAAAACTGAATTTACAACAACGTGTACCTTGCGCATTATTCTTTAACGTTCTATTAACGTCGACAACGTTAATTAAAAAAAGATAAGAATGATAAAGCAGGGTAATAAGTAATGAGGGGCTGGAGCGTTGACGGGACAAAAAGGGACGCTAACCCAGCTTGGGAGAGGATGGGTCAGGGAAGGCTTCTCCAAGGATGCGCTTGGCAGGTGGCACCTTGGGGAAGTGGTGGAGGAGGCGGCAATCAGGATCATTGGGTCAGATGTGACTATGGACGTCATTTAAAATTGCATCTTCGTTATGGATTTTTTTTGCCTTAATTTTGATCTTTTAAAATATTGCATGACAGTATTATTACCTCGATGACTGAGGTTTTTGGTCCTCCCTTAAATTCTGCACTCGAGGCCAGTACCTCATTCGCTTCTGGCTATTCCAACTGGTTGGACGAGGGTGGGAGATCTGGCTCTGTCCGTCGTACGGAGGGCAAGATGCTCCTCCTCTGTTTCTTCACCCATGTGAAGGGTTGGACGCTTCGCAACAAGATCGCAGGGTTTCAAATGTTTCCTGGCCCGACCCGGGCTGCATCTCGTCCGAGTCAAACCTGCAAAACGCCCCGCGTCGGGGGAAACGTGTAGCCTACATCCTGCCAAAAGACCCTTCTTCCCTGACTTCCGGACTCCTTGAGTATTACCCAATGGGCGGGGAGGCTCGCTTGAATTCCGCTTGTGATTGGCTGGGATGGGTAGACTATCAATGCGTCATCAGTGGGTGACGAGAACCGCCAGAGGAAGAGGTTAAGTAAAGGAACCGCCTTTCTAATTGGTTCCCTCTTTCAGACGGGATTAAAACAGCAGTGGCGATTGGCTCTCCCCCGAGTCTAGGCTCCTCCTAATTTGAGAGCGGTGAAGACGGGGGAGAAACGTATTGAGTCACTGGCCGGGCGGGGCTTCAGCCGGACGGGGTGGTTGGGGGACGGGCTTTTCCTTGGGGGCGGGATTCTTCACGGGGGAGCTGGGGATGCAGGCGCCACGCGGAGCCGTCCCGCAGCGTGGGGGGCAGGTCTGGGGGCGGAGCCCAGAATGTGGGCGGGGTCACTGGACGGGCGGGGCGGGACCGGAGCCGGCGCGGGAGTGCGGGGCAGCCTGCAGGATCTGGTCCGCGGGCTTGTGCTCTTCCCAGGCATGGGTCCGCGCTGTTGGCGCTGGTGGCCCTGGTCGGCGTGGACTCGGACCCGGCCGCCTGCTTCCAGGAGCACCTACAGTAGGAGCAGGGCACCTCTAGGGCTGGATGGGAGCTCGGGGAGGCCTGCGAGCGCTCCCGGGAGAAGTAGGAGCCGAACTGGGGCAGGGCTTGGAGAGAGAGGGGACCAGGGGCGAGACTGGAGGGGCACACTCATGCAGGTGAGATGGGGGTGGTGTGCAGGGGCAGAGGGCGGCTCCTGAGGTAAGATGTGACGACCCGGGGGTGCGACAGGGGTCAACAATGGTGAGAGGGGAGACCATGATGTCCGCAGGTGTGAGAAGTGAATGAGGGCGATAAGGAGGTCTGTGGGGCAAGAGGGAAGTCTCCCATCCAAGTACTAACCAGGCCCGACCCTGCTTAGCTTCGGATCCGCGCCCAGACGAGATTGGGTGGGATCAGGGTAGTATGGCCATAAACAAGAGGAAAGTCCGAGGCGAAACAGGGATCTCCCTCGGCGATAGAATGCTCTGTTGGGAGAGAGGGGTTAGGAGAGGTAACGTGGGGCATTATGGGAAGATCCCCTGGGGCGCTATTGTGTGATCAGGGGTCTGCTGGACAGGTGCGAGATTCTAGCTGGGTGGGTAGGGAACCTAGTAAGTAATACTAAGCTCTGAGCAGGGCAGCTTCAGGGACGAGGCAAGTTGTCGAGTAGGCCATCTACAGCGTGTAGGGGAGGGTATGAGGGGGAAATACTAAGCTCTGAGCAGGGATAGGGGAAACTGGCCCTTTTTCCCTCTTTCAGACGGGATTAAAACAGCAGTGGCGATTGGCTCTCCCGAGTCTAGGCTCCTCCTAATTTGAGAGCGGTGAAGACGGGGGAGAAACGTATTGAGTCACTGGCCGGGCGGGGCTTCAGCCGGACGGGGTGGTTGGGGGACGGGCTTTTCCTTGGGGGCGGGATTCTTCACGGGGGAGCTGGGGATGCAGGCGCCACGCGGAGCCGTCCCGCAGCGTGGGGGGCAGGTCTGGGGGCGGAGCCCAGAATGTGGGCGGGGTCACTGGACGGGCGGGGCGGGACCGGAGCCGGCGCGGGAGTGCGGGGCAGCCTGCAGGATCTGGTCCGCGGGCTTGTGCTCTTCCCAGGCATGGGTCCGCGCTGTTGGCGCTGGTGGCCCTGGTCGGCGTGGACTCGGACCCGGCCGCCTGCTTCCAGGAGCACCTACAGTAGGAGCAGGGCACCTCTAGG
This sequence comes from Tragulus kanchil, assembly GCA_022376925.1. NCBI lineage: Eukaryota > Metazoa > Chordata > Mammalia > Artiodactyla > Tragulidae > Tragulus > Tragulus kanchil. Next base: position 22,079,510 of record JAIOJX010000027.1, on the reverse strand, counting down.
GCTGGATGGGAGCTCGGGGAGGCCTGCGAGCGCTCCCGGGAGAAGTAGGAGCCGAACTGGGGCAGGGCTTGGAGAGAGGGGGGACCAGGGGCGAGACTGGAGGGGCACACTCATGCAGGTGAGATGGGGGTGGTGTGCAGGGGCAGAGGGCGGCTCCTGAGGTAAGATGTGACGACCCGGGGGTGCGACAGGGGTCAACAATGGTGAGAGGGGAGACCATGATGTCCGCAGGTGTGAGAAGTGAATGAGGGCGATAAGGAGGTCTGTGGGGCAAGAGGGAAGTCTCCCATCCAAGTACTAACCAGGCCCGACCCTGCTTAGCTTCGGATCCGCGCCCAGACGAGATTGGGTGGGATCAGGGTAGTATGGCCATAAACAAGAGGAAAGTCCGAGGCGAAACAGGGATCTCCCTCGGCGATAGAATGCTCTGTTGGGAGAGAGGGGTTAGGAGAGGTAACGTGGGGCATTATGGGAAGATCCCCTGGGGCGCTATTGTGTGATCAGGGGTCTGCTGGACAGGTGCGAGATTCTAGCTGGGTGGGTAGGGAACCTAGTAAGTAATACTAAGCTCTGAGCAGGGCAGCTTCAGGGACGAGGCAAGTTGTCGAGTAGGCCATCTACAGCGGTGTAGTGGGTTCACGGGTGAGATGAGGGCTCTGGATGGAGACACGACCTCTGGAGATTCAGATGAAACAAGGAACCCTGGCGACGTCAAAGCTTTGAGGCAAAAGAGAAGCAGAATTCAGATGAGGGTGAAACCTGGGAAACTCCATCTTCTCTCCGACACTGAAGTTGGGGGTTGGCATACAAGAGGGGGTCTTGATCTGATCTTCCTCCCCCATCCCCCCCAGACTTCCGCCAACAGTTCTCCACACAGGAGCAGACCCCCCAGATCTGTGTAGTGGGCAGTGGCCCGGCTGGCTTTTACACGGCCCAGCACCTGCTAAAGGTAAGCTGCTTCCTCCTGGTGTCTTCCCATGGGCCGACTGCTGCTCCTATCCTAAGCACAAGACCTACTCCTTTGGGTTTCTTTTCTTTTCTTTTTTTAAAAATTATTTATTTGGCTGCCCTGGGTCTTAACTGAGGCATGTGGGATTTGGTTCCCTGACCAGGGATCGAACCCGAGCCCCACTGCATTGGGAACACAGAGTCTGAACCACTGGACCACCAGGGAAGTCCTCCCAGCTCCTTTGGGTTTTAAAGGCACTCCTGGATCCCTGACAGGGAAGGGGCTCCCAGCCCATCTGGACAGGCTGCTCTGTACATGCTTTGTCACCTGGGGCTCCCCACCCGAGGTCCTCAGCTGGGAAAGAAGTGTGTTTGCCTCCTGGGTGATGGTCAGTAGTCCATGGCAGACGGTGGGCTATGCCTTCCTGGCCAAGAACTCCAGGGAGCTTCTGCAGACCTAGATGGCACCTTTGTCCCGTTCCTCCTCTTGCCCTCCTTCTCCTCTCTCTTCTCTCTGTCCCCAGTATCCCATGTCTTGAGGCCACCCCCTCGTCTCAGGGCTTCCTGTAACTTCAGGAACCTCACCATGCTCTCCTCGCGAGAGCTCCAGCCCTCCCAGGCCAGGCTGGTTTTTCAGCCTGCTCCCCATCCCCATTCCACCCTTCCCCCTCCCCCATGGCCAGAGTCTCATGGTTTCTAGTACTGGCCTTGGCGGGCAGAGCCCCAAGGTTGCTGGTTACCCTTGACACAGGCAGGCCTTGGCAGGGCAGAGCAGGGGGTGGGGGTGGGGTGCTGGAGACTTAGGCTGTGGAGAGACAGGGGAAAGGATGAATAGATTAATTATACACACATATACAGATACTCAAAAAGTAGGGTGATCAACCTCCCCAGTTGGCCTAAGGTGTGAGGCTTTCAATGTTAAAACTGGAAGGGTCTTGGGGAGGCCAGGATGCGTTGGTCACCCTGCCAAAAAGTGAGCTAAGGACACCACCCAAGCAGCGCAGGTCAAAGAGCTAACTGTGACGAAGTGACCAGTCGGGAGGCGGGCAGTCAGAAAGAGCTTCCTGGAGAAGGTGTGTTGGAGTTGCGCCATAGGAGGCCCAGGCTCTGAAGAGAGCCTCCCATGTGTGGGGCCTCATCCACAAGCCACTTACCGTATATCAGGACAGCCCAGGGTGCCAGGTGGGAGCCCGGTGGTCTTCCGGAGTCTGGGGAGGTCCTAGTAGGCTCTGTTTGGGGGGCGCTGTGCAAGCAGAGCCTGGAATTTGGGGAGAAGGGACTTCTAGGCAGGGTTCTCAGTCCCGCCGGTGGGAACAAGTCTCTGCCCAGCACGTACGTTGCCCTGTGGGAGGCTCTGGGGCTGCCCCGTGGGGAGGGGCCCCAGGCTGGCTACAGGCTGCTGATGCCTGCGGGAGCCTTGAGCTGCTGGCTGCGCCCCCCTGGCAGGAGCACGCGTGGCACCTTTGGGACAGTGGCACTCAGCTGAGTCTGGCACTGTCTGTGCAGCATCGCGTCGCAGCTTCAAGACAGCTTGCGGCGCAGGGGGCGTGACTCGCCTCACAGGGGAGAGGGGCGCGGCCGTCAGGGCCCTCCGCGGAGCAGGGAAGGCCTGGCTTCGGAGTGCGGGCTGTCTGCTGGCAGAGCCTGGTCCGAAGGTCCAGCCCCGGGGCACTGACCTCATGGAGACCCAGCCTGGCCCTGGGCGCACGGCGTGAGCAGGACAGACGTGGTGCCCACGCTCGAGGACCGGACGGTCTACTCTGGGGTTGTGGATGGAGGGAACGGGGTTGACGTGGTATCCTAGGACTCAGGGGGGCGGCTGCGACAGGAGGGGCGCCTAACCCAGCCTGGAGGAGTGGTGACCCCGACTGCCTGTCTGAAGGACGGAAGGAGCTGCCCCGGGGGCTCGGGGATGGGGAGGCGGCCCGAGAGCCCCAGGCACAGAGAAGTTCGTGACAAGCAGCCAGAAGACCGAGGACGTGGGTCTGGGGCGCTGAGGTGGGCGGAGGGTGCGGGCAGAGGCTGGAGGCGGCGGGGCCCAGATCCGGGGGCTAGGGAGCCAGGGAGCAGGTCAGCCTCCGGCGGTTTCTCCTGGTGCTGCCCACTCTCTCCCTCCACCTGAGTCTTCATTTCTAGGCCTAGTTCCTGCCTAATCCAGCTGTGACTGGGCCCCAGGAATCCACGTTTGAAAACAGACCCCTGGCCTTTTCCGCTGGGTGTGCCGTCTGCTACAGGCGGTTGGCTTCCCTGAAGCGTCTCAGGCAGGGGATTGAAAGGACCCCGGGTTTGATCTGGAGCCCTCTCTCTGCCTGCAGGGTGGGAGGCAGGGCTGGGGGTCTCTAGGGTGGCAGTGGTGGGGATGGGTCTGACTGGGGACAGTCGAGGGCAGTCCGTGCAGAGCCCCAGGAGTGGCAGGAAGCCCAGCAGGAGAGCGGGGGCGATGTGGGGAAAGGGAGACTGGCGTCCATCTGGATTGAGGCGTCTGGGGTGAGCTGCGCAGGGGAGGGTCCCCTGGAGGAGGACATGGCACCCCACTCCAGCACTCTTGCCTGGAGGATCCCGTGGACAGAGGAGCCTGGCGGGCTGCCGTCCATGGAGTCACAAAGAGCTGGAGACTACTGAAGCGACTCAGCACGCACTCGTGCATGTGAGAACTCGGCAGGAGGGGCTTCCTGGAAAATGATGCCCCTCCTGTGAGAGGGCCAGTGCACGGGTGCAGAGGGTTCAGTCTTAGGAGGTGGCCTTGGAGAGAGCCGTGAGGGAGGGCTCCGCCGGCAAGAAGGACACGATGGAAAGGCAGGCAGTGGGTGGTGGTGACCTCTGAGCTGAGCTGAACTGACTGACCTCCAGGCTGAGCCGTTTACACTTTGTCCTGCGGCTGGGCAGCCAGGGAGGGTTCACGAGCCCAGCGGTGACATCCCATCACCATGGCAACCCCGGGGACGGGTCATGATGGCTTTGGACTGGAAGGTCTCCGTGGACCACGCCCGGGGCTGAGGGCGCAGGCCTTGCTCATTGCATCCGGAGCGCACGCCAGCAGGAATGTTCTGTGATCTGGAGACATTAAGAAACATTCCAGGGGCGCAGTCACACAGCGGTGGGGCCGGGTCAGCCCCCGCGGCTGCTGACGCCAGAACTGTCGCTCTTCAAGGGCACGGCGAGGTCCGCGGGGCTGGAGCCAGGTGGTTCTGGCACCCCCTGTGGCTGGCATGCATGGGGAGCATCGTGAGGGAGGCCCGGTGGGCGGTGGGGGGCCCGGACTTGGGTGCAGGCAGGGGGCTTCCCAGGTGGCGCTTGTGGTACAGAACCTGCCTGCCAGTGCAGGAGATGGAAGAGATATGGGTTTGATCCCTGGGTCAGGAAGATCCCCTGAGGAGGAAATGGAAACCCTCTCCAGTCGTTTGCCTGGGACATTCCATGGACAGAGGAGCCCGGCGGGCCGCAGCTCCCGGGGTTGAGAGAGTCGGGCGTGACTGAGTGACTGAGCGCACCCACGGGTATGAGTTCCTGAGGGTGCTTCTCAGGTCAAACAGCTCCAGTGGAGGAATGAAAGCTGCCGCCTCCCTCGGTGGGCCAGAGCCTCGCCGTCTCGATGGGCTGGCCGTCCTTGACGTCCGGGCTCGGCGGCCCTGGTTCTGGGCGGCCGTCCCTCCAGTCTGGCTCTCTTGGCAGACCGAGAGCCACGGGCCTTTCTCTCTCCGTGTGTCCTCAGCCCTCGGAGCGGGGCTGTCCTGCCTTGTCCCGGGAAGGGCAGGACCCCGGGGGGCCCAGCCTCTGCCCCCGCCCACCAGCCGCTGCCCTCTCCCCAGCACCACTCCCGGGCCCACGTGGACATCTACGAGAAGCAGCTGGTGCCCTTCGGCCTGGTGCGCTTCGGCGTGGCACCCGACCACCCCGAGGTGAAGGTGGGTCTCTGGGCTGAGCGCAGGCGTTAAGAGACTGTGGTCGACGTGAGGTGGGGAGAAGGAGGGAGGCTGCCAGGCTGCGCGGGATGGCGCCAGGCCCTCTGGAGGGGTGCCGGCCCGGACATGGCGGGGTGCGGGGGCTGCTGTGGGCCCCGGAGCAGCCCCACCTCTAACCCCTCCGCTCCGGGCCTGGCAGAACGTCATCAACACCTTTACCCAGACGGCCCGCTCTGACCGCTGTGCCTTCCACGGCAACGTGGTGGTGGGCAGGGACGTGGCCGTGCAGGAGCTGCAGGACGCCTACCACGCCGTGGTGCTGGTGAGCGCGGACGGGGCGGCGGGGGCGGGGGGCAGGGCCGCGGCCGGGGCGGTGCAGACGGTGGGAGACCTCAGGGTGCGGGCCGGGGGAAGCTATGGAGAAGGAGCTGGAAGGGGGCCACTGGGAGCCTGAGGGGGCTGCCCGGCCCCTTGGCTGATGCTGCAGCCTCTGGGTCTTTCCTCAGAGCTACGGGGCCGAGGACCATCAGGCTCTGGAAATCCCGGGTGAGGGGCTGCCGGGCGTGTTCTCAGCCAGGGCCTTTGTGGGCTGGTACAACGGGCTCCCCGAGAATCGGGAGGTGAGTTTGGGGAGCACTCGCCCTGCTGCATCCCCCCAACTCCTCAGCCAGGGCCACAGACAGCTCTTGGCTGCCCCAGCGTGGGAAAGGCTCCCCGGGGGGTGAGAGGTGAACCATCAGGCTGACCGAGGAGGGAGGCCTCGGGGAACAGAGGCCAGTGGGTGGTGGAGGGAGACCCGAGGGTGCGGCTGCGGACCGGGCGTGAGGCTGAGGTTAGCCCGGCTGGGGCCAAGGCTGGGGGCCTCTCATCCAGACCTCTGCCCTCCAGCTGACACCCGACCTGAGCTGTGACACGGCTGTGATCCTGGGGCAGGGGAACGTGGCCCTGGACGTGGCCCGGGTCCTGCTGACCCCACCTGAGCACCTGGAGGTGAGTGGGTGGAGCTGGCAGGGTGGGGGTGGGATTGCACCAAAGAGCGGAGGCCCCGCCTTCAGGGTTTGGGCCTGGTCCCTCCTTGCCTGCTCCCCCTGGCGCCGGGGGAGGCCTTCTGAGAGGCAGCTCTGTCTCATGACTTTATGCAGCTACATGCTTTTTTTAAAAAAAGAAGTTTTCAGTGTACACACACCCTCCCCTCTGCTCCGAACCCTCACAGCTCACTTCCTGCACTTAACCTGTATTCATCTTTAATTAATTTAAAAAAATAATTTTATTCATCATACTGTTGGCTGTGAGGATCTTCGTTGCGGCTTTTCTCCAGTGGCAGGGAGCCGGGGCTGCTCTCTAGTTGCGTGCGGTACAAGGGCTTCTCACTGCAGCGGCTTCTCTTGTTGCAGAACACAGGCTCCAGGGTGTGGGGCTTCAGTAGCTGCCGCATGTGGGCTCAGTAGTTGTGGCTCCCGGGCTCTAGAGCATCGGCTCAGTAGTTGCGGCGCACAGGCTGCATTGCTCCGTCGCATATGGGATCTTCCCGGATCAGGGATTGAACCCGGGTCTCCTGCTCTGGCAGGTGGATTCTTTACCACTGAGCCACCAGGGAAGGCCACCTGTATTCATCTTTTAGTTCTTGGTTCAGTTGTTCCTTCCTCCAGGAAGCCTTCCAAGACCACCCTGAATGGATCTGCTTCCCTGTAATACCCTCCTTCCACAGACTCGGCTCCTTCTGTTTCAGAGTATGAGGTCGCCACAGCAGTTCTATACTTATTAATATTTGATAAGCCTCTGTCCACCGGATCTGAAGCTCTGGGAGGCCAGCAGTATGTCTCTTTTGCTCACCACTGACGCTGCCCCCATGCCCCTTGCACAGAGCCTGGCAGGTGGTAAACACTCAGTAGACACTTGTTGAATGAAGGTCGGCGGGCCTGGTTTGTAACGAGTTGGAGCCATTTGCAGAATTGGCGGCAGTGCTCCATCTGGCCACCAGGGGGGGCAGTGGTGCCATTTCGGGCTGCCAACCTCACCGCCCAGGGTCTGGACACCCGCAGGTGGAGAGTCCCCTTGCACTGTCATTTTCCAATGACTTTAAGGTCCTCCTTGTTTTTTTTTTTTTTGCCAGAAAACAGACATCACTGAGGCTGCCCTGGGAGCCCTGAGACAGAGCCGGGTGAAGACGGTGTGGATAGTGGGCCGACGTGGGCCCCTGCAAGTGGCCTTCACCATAAAGGTGCTGGGGTCTGAGGGAGAAGAGCCAGGGTGCCTTGGCAGGCATGGCAGGGCCCCTGGGCCCAGTGTCTTCCGTCGTGGTGGCTGGCGGTGGTGTCGCCCATCCGGGCTGGCCTCGGGTGGGCTTGGGATTGGACAGTGCTCGGGACCTGACTGCTTCCCCCTCTCGCCACGCCCACCCCCAAGGAGCTCCGGGAGATGGTTCGCCTACCAGGAACGCGGCCCCTGTTGGATCCTGCGGATTTCCTGGGCCTCCAGGAGAGAATCAAGGGTAAGGGGCCTTGGTCTGGCCCCCGGTTCACTAGGAGGGGATGGCCCAGGTCGGGAGGGCGTGGGGAGGGCCTCTGGGCAGAGGGCCGGAGCCCTGCCATGGTCTGCACTCTGCATCCCGCCGGGCTAAAAGGGGGAACCTGGGTCTCCTGCTCTGGCAGGTGGATTCTTTACCACTGAGCCACCAGGGAAGGCCACCTGTATTCATCTTTTAGTTCTTGGTTCAGTTGTTCCTTCCTCCAGGAAGCCTTCCAAGACCACCCTGAATGGATCTGCTTCCCTGTAATACCCTCCTTCCACAGACTCGGCTCCTTCTGTTTCAGAGTATGAGGTCGCCACAGCAGTTCTATACTTATTAATATTTGATAAGCCTCTGTCCACCGGATCTGAAGCTCTGGGAGGCCAGCAGTATGTCTCTTTTGCTCACCACTGACGCTGCCCCCATGCCCCTTGCACAGAGCCTGGCAGGTGGTAAACACTCAGTAGACACTTGTTGAATGAAGGTCGGCGGGCCTGGTTTGTAACGAGTTGGAGCCATTTGCAGAATTGGCGGCAGTGCTCCATCTGGCCACCAGGGGGGGCAGTGGTGCCATTTCGGGCTGCCAACCTCACCGCCCAGGGTCTGGACACCCGCAGGTGGAGAGTCCCCTTGCACTGTCATTTTCCAATGACTTTAAGGTCCTCCTTGTTTTTTTTTTTTTTTTGCCAGAAAACAGACATCACTGAGGCTGCCCTGGGAGCCCTGAGACAGAGCCGGGTGAAGACGGTGTGGATAGTGGGCCGACGTGGGCCCCTGCAAGTGGCCTTCACCATAAAGGTGCTGGGGTCTGAGGGAGAAGAGCCAGGGTGCCTTGGCAGGCATGGCAGGGCCCCTGGGCCCAGTGTCTTCCGTCGTGGTGGCTGGCGGTGGTGTCGCCCATCCGGGCTGGCCTCGGGTGGGCTTGGGATTGGACAGTGCTCGGGACCTGACTGCTTCCCCCTCTCGCCACGCCCACCCCCAAGGAGCTCCGGGAGATGGTTCGCCTACCAGGAACGCGGCCCCTGTTGGATCCTGCGGATTTCCTGGGCCTCCAGGAGAGAATCAAGGGTAAGGGGCCTTGGTCTGGCCCCCGGTTCACTAGGAGGGGATGGCCCAGGTCGGGAGGGCGTGGGGAGGGCCTCTGGGCAGAGGGCCGGAGCCCTGCCATGGTCTGCACTGCTCGCAGAGGTCCCCCGCCCGAGGAAGCGGCTGATGGAACTACTGCTTCGAACAGCCACGGAGCGGCCAGGGGTGGAGGAGGCTGCCCGCCGGGCGTCAGCCTCTCGCGCCTGGGGCCTCCGCTTCTTCCGAAGCCCACAGCAGGTGCTGCCCTCACCCGACGGGCAGCGGGCGGCAGGCATCCGCCTGGCAGTCACCAGACTGGAGGTGAGTCTCCTGTTGCCCAAAGACGCCCCCATTCTCACGTCCCCCCACCCCAGCCTCCTCTTTCCCACACTCTGCACAGGGTGTCGGCGACACCACCCGGGCAGTGCCCACTGGAGAAGTGGAGGACCTCCCTTGTGGGCTGGTGCTGAGCAGCATTGGATACAAGAGCCGCCGCATCGACCCCAGTGTGCCCTTTGACCCCAAGCGTGGGGTCATCCCCAATACGGAGGGCCGGGTTGTGGACGTGCCAGGTGAGGGTGCCGGGGGTGGATGGGGGCGCTGCTGTCTCTCAGGGGTGCTCATGTTCATTCATTCATCCCGTGACGATGCACAAGAAACTGTTCTGAGTCAGGCCCTGTTGTAAGACCCTGAGACTGAGCCCCACCCCACTCCTGGCCCTACCAGAAGTCCCCAGTCTAGCGAAGATGCCCACCTCTGTGTCTGGGTGTGAGGTCGTCCATGTACTAAGGCCTGCTCTGGGCCAGGCCGGTGCTGAGGCTGGAGATGAAGCAGCAGCCACTTGTTGTCTGTGAGTTACCAGCCAGGTGAAATAGCCACATGCCTGTCTAGCTGTTAATGCATCCAGCCAGTGTTTACTCAGCGCCTGCTGAAGCCAGGTGGGCAGGACCCTGCTCCACCAGGGAGCTCCTAGATACAGGGACACCGAGGTGCAGCAGGGGCGGGCAGTGCATGGTAAAAACAGGTTTTGGGAGAAATGAGGGCAGTGGTCAGTGGCCAGAGAGGGCCCGGCTGATGGATGCTGGGAGGCCACGGGGTGTACCTGTGTGTGCTGGGCTCAGGCTTGCCAGGGTGCCCAGCCGACTCCCCCTTCCTCCCCGCTCTGTCGCCCCCTCCCAGGCCTCTACTGCAGCGGCTGGGTGAAGCGGGGGCCCACGGGCGTCATCACCACGACCATGACCGACAGCTTCCTCACGGGCCAGATTCTGCTGCAGGACCTGGAGGCTGGGCTGCTGCCATCTGGGCCCCGGCCGGGCTCGGCGGCCATCAAGGCTCTGCTCTGCAGCCGAGGTCTGGGCCTTGAGTGAGCTCCCGGGCGGCGGGGCGGGGAGCCCCTGGGCTGGAGGGGGTTTGCTCTGGGCTGGGGTAGAGGAGGAAGTGGAGGCGCTGAGCTCTCTTCCTTCTGCCGCAGGGGTCCGTCCTGTGTCTTTCTCGGACTGGGAGAAACTCGATGCCGAGGAGGTGCACCGGGGCCGGGGCTTGGGCAAGCCCAGGGAGAAGCTGTTGGATCCTCAGGAGATGCTGCGGCTGCTGGGTCGCTGAGCCCAGGTCCCAGAGCCCGGCGTGGAGGGGAGGCGTGCCGGGCGGGAGACAGGGGTTGGGGTCAGCCAGAGCTGGACTCTGCACCACAACTGCATTGCCTGCCTGTCCTGGCACGCGGCCCTGGCTGCCGCTTTTCCAGGGGCCACTGAGTACTTCCTCATGATGGAAGGAAGGTCGCTCCGGCCGGGGGTGGGTACCTCTCAATAAGGAGAGAACCTTAGTTAGGGATGGATGCAGGTGCAGGCTGACCCTCCTCCCTCCCGCCTCTCTCCTGCTGCTCTGTGGAGGGTCACCGGGTGGGGCATAGGCTGGAAATAAACCACCTGCCACCTAGGGTTCCTGGTTGATGTGTGACTTCTTTCAGGACCCTGGGGTCACCTTCCAGCTACAACTCCCTTTTGGCCGCCAGGTGGCGCTGCGGAGCCAGCTCTCAGCTCTGGGGGCTCGAGGGGTTTTGGCAGCCAGGCCTGGCACCCACCGTCTTTTTCTCAGCTTGGTCCTGCTGCTGCGGCCTGCCTGCCTTCTGCCCACACCGCAGGCACCCTGTGACCCCAGCCTGCCTGCTCGGCTGGCCCTACTGCGGGTCCCTCCTGGTCTGTCTCCAGAACAACCAAAGCAAGACAGAAAGGGGAACAGCTTGCCCCACTCCGCCTCGTGGCCCCTCTGCCTGGTGTGAGCCCCACGGGCGTCATCACCACGACCATGACCGACAGCTTCCTCACGGGCCAGATTCTGCTGCAGGACCTGGAGGCTGGGCTGCTGCCATCTGGGCCCCGGCCGGGCTCGGCGGCCATCAAGGCTCTGCTCTGCAGCCGAGGTCTGGGCCTTGAGTGAGCTCCCGGGCGGCGGGGCGGGGAGCCCCTGGGCTGGAGGGGGTTTGCTCTGGGCTGGGGTAGAGGAGGAAGTGGAGGCGCTGAGCTCTCTTCCTTCTGCCGCAGGGGTCCGTCCTGTGTCTTTCTCGGACTGGGAGAAACTCGATGCCGAGGAGGTGCACCGGGGCCGGGGCTTGGGCAAGCCCAGGGAGAAGCTGTTGGATCCTCAGGAGATGCTGCGGCTGCTGGGTCGCTGAGCCCAGGTCCCAGAGCCCGGCGTGGAGGGGAGGCGTGCCGGGCGGGAGACAGGGGTTGGGGTCAGCCAGAGCTGGACTCTGCACCACAACTGCATTGCCTGCCTGTCCTGGCACGCGGCCCTGGCTGCCGCTTTTCCAGGGGCCACTGAGTACTTCCTCATGATGGAAGGAAGGTCGCTCCGGCCGGGGGTGGGTACCTCTCAATAAGGAGAGAACCTTAGTTAGGGATGGATGCAGGTGCAGGCTGACCCTCCTCCCTCCCGCCTCTCTCCTGCTGCTCTGTGGAGGGTCACCGGGTGGGGCATAGGCTGGAAATAAACCACCTGCCACCTAGGGTTCCTGGTTGATGTGTGACTTCTTTCAGGACCCTGGGGTCACCTTCCAGCTACAACTCCCTTTTGGCCGCCAGGTGGCGCTGCGGAGCCAGCTCTCAGCTCTGGGGGCTCGAGGGGTTTTGGCAGCCAGGCCTGGCACCCACCGTCTTTTTCTCAGCTTGGTCCTGCTGCTGCGGCCTGCCTGCCTTCTGCCCACACCGCAGGCACCCTGTGACCCCAGCCTGCCTGCTCGGCTGGCCCTACTGCGGGGTCCCCTCCCTGGTCTGTCTCCAGAACAACCAAAGCAAGACAGAAAGGGGGAACAGCTTGCCCCACTCCGCCTCGTGGCCCCTCTGCCTGGTGTGAGTCCGAACACCTTCGCGCCTTGTTGCTTTCCAGCCAGGATAGACAAGTCTAAAAAAATAGTACCCCAATGTCCATAGCGTGCTCACCCTCATTTTGTCAGCCCCCAAGCTGCCGACTTCACTGTATAGACTGGGGGATCCTCGAAATTAACCAGTCCAAGGTCACACACCCAGTGAACCTCGGGCGCGAACCCAGGGCTCCGGGTAGCCTGTTTTCTCCGAGGCTGCACTTTGCCGTAGGGTCGTGTTGAGTCTGGGGACAAAGGGCGAAGGGGCGCTCGGGCGAGCAAGTAGGGGCCGGGAGCGGCGGGGGAGCTGGCGGCGGGGCGGGGCGGAGGCGGCGGGCCCCGGTGGGGCGGGCCCGCGCGGGTGGCGGCGGCGAGCGCTCGGCCACAGCCGGCTGGCGAGCCCCGGGAGCCGGAGGCCCCGCAAGCAGCGCCGCCCGGGACGGAGCCGGGCGCCGAGCGGGCCGCGGGCGGGGCGCGGGCCGCGCCAGGGGCGCCAGCCCCGCAGCGCCCGGGCTCAGGCGCCCGCCGAGCGAGCACAGAGCGCGCCAGCGCGCGGAGCCGCGGCGCCGGGACATGCACCGCGCGGGAGGCGGCCGGCGCGGGCTCCGGGCGCGGGCGCAGGGCTCCTTCCCCCCGGTGAGTGGCGGGCGGCGAGCTGGGGGCTCCAACTTCGCCGCCAACTTGGGGCTGGGTTCCAGCGCCTTGCGGGCAAGGACGGCAGAGGCAGACGCGGGGCACCGGGGAGCGTCTGGCGGGCGCACGGAGCCCGAGGCGGGTTGAGCTGGGGTCCGGGACCCTGGGGCACTCGGCCCGGGGTTTGGCTCCAGGCGCGCGGAGACGAGGTGAGGAAGAGGGGCCGAGGTGACAGGCGCGGCGGGCGCGAGGGAAGGACGCTGGCGAGGCGCCCAAGGCGTTCGTCTCCCGGGTCTCCGAGCCCTCCAGCTCCTCATCCGCGCGGCGCCGCGGCCCAGGGGTCGTCGCTCGAACAACCAAAGCAAGACAGAAAGGAACAGCTTGCCCCACTCCGCCTCGTGGCCCCTCTGCCTGGTGTGAGTCCGAACACCTTCGCGCCTTGTTGCTTTCCAGCCAGGATAGACAAGTCTAAAAAAATAGTACCCCAATGTCCATAGCGTGCTCACCCTCATTTTGTCAGCCCCCAAGCTGCCGACTTCACTGTATAGACTGGGGGATCCTCGAAATTAACCAGTCCAAGGTCACACACCCAGTGAACCTCGGGCGCGAACCCAGGGCTCCGGGTAGCCTGTTTTCTCCGAGGCTGCACTTTGCCGTAGGGTCGTGTTGAGTCTGGGGACAAAGGGCGAAGGGGCGCTCGGGCGAGCAAGTAGGGGCCGGGAGCGGCGGGGGAGCTGGCGGCGGGGCGGGGCGGAGGCGGCGGGCCCCGGTGGGGCGGGCCCGCGCGGGTGGCGGCGGCGAGCGCTCGGCCACAGCCGGCTGGCGAGCCCCGGGAGCCGGAGGCCCCGCAAGCAGCGCCGCCCGGGACGGAGCCGGGCGCCGAGCGGGCCGCGGGCGGGGCGCGGGCCGCGCCAGGGGCGCCAGCCCCGCAGCGCCCGGGCTCAGGCGCCCGCCGAGCGAGCACAGAGCGCGCCAGCGCGCGGAGCCGCGGCGCCGGGACATGCACCGCGCGGGAGGCGGCCGGCGCGGGCTCCGGGCGCGGGCGCAGGGCTCCTTCCCCCCGGTGAGTGGCGGGCGGCGAGCTGGGGGCTCCAACTTCGCCGCCAACTTGGGGCTGGGTTCCAGCGCCTTGCGGGCAAGGACGGCAGAGGCAGACGCGGGGCACCGGGGAGCGTCTGGCGGGCGCACGGAGCCCGAGGCGGGTTGAGCTGGGGTCCGGGACCCTGGGGCACTCGGCCCGGGGTTTGGCTCCAGGCGCGCGGAGACGAGGTGAGGAAGAGGGGCCGAGGTGACAGGCGCGCGGCGGGCGCGAGGGAAGGACGCTGGCGAGGCGCCCAAGGCGTTCGTCTCCCGGGTCTCCGAGCCCTCCAGCTCCTCATCCGCGCGGCGCCGCGGCCCCGCAGGGGAGCGGGCGGTGCGGGGACGCTGGCCTCGGCTGCGGGCCCCGCAACTGTTGCTGCGGGCAGCCGGGCGCGGGCTGGGGAGCGGGAGCTGTGGCTGGGCTCGGGCGGAGCGGAGGGCGCTGGCGGGGGCGCCGAGCAGAGAGGGCGAAAGGGGCTGTCGGCGGCTGCAGGAGCCGAGCCCCCCGCTGAGCACCCGCGGCGCGCACCTGCCTTCACAGCCCCGCCCCGTCCCCGCGGTGCGTCCCGCGGGTCCTCCCCTCCCGGCTCTTCCTTCGGGTGGGGTGAGCCCTCCCTCCTCTGACCTCAGAGAACCAGCCTGGGCTTCACCGGGCGGTGGATCTTTCCGGCGAACCCAGGCTCCAGGATGGGAAACGAAGGGTGGGCGAAGAGGCCCTGGGAGAGCCGAGAGCGCCGGTGCGCTGGGCCTTGGCTGCCGCTCCAGCGGGCAGCTCTGGTCTCCAGGGCCTTCGACCAGCATCCCCGACGACGGGGAAGGGGGCCCCCGAGCCACCCGCGGCAGAAGGAGGTTCGTGCCTAGGCCTAGGCGGGCAGGGTCATGCGAAGGTAAAGTCACCCAGTGGCCAGAACCCCCCATGGGTGCGTCTCACGACCCATGGAAAGGTTCCGCTGGGTGAGCGAAGGGGGACTGCCCGCCGGGGCCCTGACGCTCATCCGACTGGTCCTAGCCCTGCTCATTCGGCGGGACTTCGGGCTTGGCTCCCAGCCCTGGGATGCGCACCGCCCTGGCTCATCCCCACTCGGGGCGTGGAGACATTGAGGGAAGAAACTTCTGGCGAGGGCATTGGCTGCTCTGTCTCAGAGCCCGTCTAGTTTCTGGCTGGCTTCCAACCCGCTCCTAAACTCCGTCCTAGGAACTGGAACAGGAACGTGAAGGGGACCGGGTAGGCTGGGAACGGGACTCCTTGGGTTCGCCCTAGGGACAGGGCTGAGCCGGTACGCGCCCACAAGTCCCACCTGCCGGGCGAGCTCGGTACCCACCTCCCGCGGGGCCTGGGATGCGATTCGGCTTGGAGGGCAGTGGGGACGGGGCCCCGGGGGCCGGGGACGCCCGCGGAGGCTGGCGGCGCGGCCGGGGGCGCCGCGCGCGTGGTGCCCGGATCGGCCGCCAGGAGGCGTGGGTCCCGGCGCCCGGAGTCGCCGCCGCCTCCGCCGCCGCATCGCGAGTGTCCTTGAGCCGCGGGGGACGGTGGCTCTCGCCGCTGGCGCCCCCTCCTCCCGCGGGGGGAGCCTGGTGCCACGTGGCCTGTGAATTATTTATCGCTGGCCTAAAAATACCCCGAACTTCACAGCCCGAGTGTAAGAGATTCCCCCGGGGGTCCGAGCGGAATCGGCGGGGAGCGGGGCGCGGAGGGAGACCTCGGGGCCCGCGCCCAGCGGGCGGGCTGGGCTCCTCCCTGGCGCCGGGGCTCAGGGCTCAGCTCCGCCGGAGGGAGGGAGGGAGGGAGGGAGGGAAACCCGACGGCAAAGCCGAGGAGGCCGCGCACCCCGGAGGGCGCTGGATCCCGGCGAGCCGAGCGCGCCGCCGGGGTCCCTTGGCTGCACGAAGCCGCGCCGCGGGTGGATGGGGCTCCCGGCCTGGGAGAGGGGCAGCCGTCCGCTGTCTGGCCTGGGAGAGTGTGTGCACGTCCTTAGGCGAGAATCCGTCTGGGATTCGGGGAGCAGGGGGAAGAGAAGAGCGTTAACCAGGAGGAGGTGCTCGGGCTGTTCAAGTTGATGCTGAGGGTCTCGGAGGACCGACCATGGCCACCGTCCCCTAGGCTTTATTTGGGGACGGGAATTCCGTGTTCATCAAATGTTCACAGCTCGTTTGTGGAAGATGTGGACCGCAAATGAGTGGGCAGAGGTCTGGGAGACAACAGTCCAGCGTGGGGCGGGGCGTCATGGCGTGGGCAGCTCCCTGCCCCGGAGCAGAGCGACAGGCGCCATCACAGAGGTCTGAGCTCCCCAGCCCAGAGGTGGGGCGGAGGAAGGGGACTGGCCTGCAGCCAGCCCCAGGCCCTCTGGGTTCTCACCTTGGCCTCCAGAGCCCGAAGGACTAAGGCAGGTGCTCTGTGGAAGAGGGATTTCCCTGGGGCTCTGAAAATTCTGGAACTTGTCGTGTAGACAAGAGAGAGACCTAGGAAGAGGTCATTGTAGCCTGAGGGTGCAGCGGAGCGAAGGCCTGGGGTCGAGGGCAGTGGGCGCTGTCTGGCCACCAGAGGGAGGGGGCGTGAGGTCCACAGAGAGGAGGCCAGTCCGGGTGTGCGGGGCTCTGTCCATGGCACCCAGGAGCAGCCGTGCTGTTTGGGGAGGGGTGCAGCAGCCAGAGGACTCTTTCAGGCCTCGAGGCAGGTGGGGGTGGCTGGATGGGAGGCGGAGAACGGGGAGACCCGGGGGAGGCAAGTGGGGGATTGAATCAGGCTGGGGCTCGGGTCTGACTCTCCTGCCTTGTGGGGAGGCGGGATGCCACGTGGTGCTGAGACTACAGAGCCGGAGACTCTCGGAATCTGCCTGTTGCTCTTTTTTCTTTAAATGTTTTTAAAATTTATTTTTAATTGGAAGATAATTGCTTTACAACGTTGTTAGTTTCTGCTGTTCAATGAAGTGAATCGGCTGTGCGTGCTCCGTGGCTCCGTCGTGTCCAGCTCTTCGTGACCCCGTGGACGGTCGCCCGCCAGGCTCTCTGTCCGTGGGATTCCCCAGGCAAGAGTAACAGAGTGGGGTGTCGGGAATGGGTTCCTCCAGGGAATCTTCCTGACCCAGGGATCAAGCCCGTATCTCTTGTGTACCTGTCAGGCGATCTTGTCTTTAAATTTTGCCTCTAAGTTTTTCAAGCGTTAACCAGGAGGAGGTGCTCGGGCTGTTCAAGTTGATGCTGAGGGTCTCGGAGGACCGACCATGGCCACCGTCCCCTAGGCTTTATTTGGGGACGGGAATTCCGTGTTCATCAAATGTTCACAGCTCGTTTGTGGAAGATGTGGACCGCAAATGGGTGGGCAGAGGTCTGGGAGACAACAGTCCAGCGTGGGGCGGGGCGTCATGGCGTGGGCAGCTCCCTGCCCCGGAGCAGAGCGACAGGCGCCATCACAGAGGTCTGAGCTCCCCAGCCCAGAGGTGGGGCGGGGGAAAGGGGGACTGGCCTGCAGCCAGCCCCAGGCCCTCTGGGTTCTCACCTTGGCCTCCAGAGCCCGAAGGACTAAGGCAGGTGCTCTGTGGAAGAGGGATTTCCCTGGGGCTCTGAAAATTCTGGAACTTGTCGTGTAGACAAGAGAGAGACCTAGGAAGAGGTCATTGTAGCCTGAGGGTGCAGCGGAGCGAAGGCCTGGGGTCGAGGGCAGTGGGCGCTGTCTGGCCACCAGAGGGAGGGGGCGTGAGGTCCACAGAGAGGAGGCCAGTCCGGGTGTGCGGGGCTCTGTCCATGGCACCCAGGAGCAGCCGTGCTGTTTGGGGAGGGGTGCAGCAGCCAGAGGACTCTTTCAGGCCTCGAGGCAGGTGGGGGTGGCTGGATGGGAGGCGGAGAACGGGGAGACCCGGGGGAGGCAAGTGGGGGATTGAATCAGGCTGGGGCTCGGGTCTGACTCTCCTGCCTTGTGGGGAGGCGGGATGCCACGTGGTGCTGAGACTACAGAGCCGGAGACTCTCGGAATCTGCCTGTTGCTCTTTTTTCTTTAAATGTTTTTAAAATTTATTTTTAATTGGAAGATAATTGCTTTACAACGTTGTTAGTTTCTGCTGTTCAATGAAGTGAATCGGCTGTGCGTGCTCCGTGGCTCCGTCGTGTCCAGCTCTTCGTGACCCCGTGGACGGTCGCCCGCCAGGCTCTCTGTCCGTGGGATTCCCCAGGCAAGAGTAACAGAGTGGGGTGTCGGGGAATGGGTTCCTCCAGGGAATCTTCCTGACCCAGGGATCAAGCCCGTATCTCTTGTGTCTGCAGGCAGATTCTTGATCACCACGGCCACCTGCGAAGCCCTGCTTGTGGCTTTTTTAAAAAAAATTTTGGCCTCTTTTTATTGATTGATTGATTTTTTATGCATCTTTATTCTTCAGCTTGTGTGGGCTTCCCACTGCAGTGGCCTCCCATGTTGCAGAGCACCAGCTCTGGGCGCATGTGCTCCAGAGCGCTGGCTCGTAATTGGACACACCGGTCCAGCTGCTCCACGACATGCGGGATCTTCCCAGGCCAGGGATCGAACCAGTGCCCCTTGCACCACAAGGTGGACTCTTTACCCACTGGGCCACCAGGGAAGCCCTGCCTGTTGCTTTTTGAAGCTTGGGTCCTGATTGGGGTCACTCCATCTGGGATTCTGTGACCACTCCTGGGGAGAGGCAAGACCTGTCCCAGCTTCCGCTCCTCAGCTCCAGTCCTGGGGGACACTTACTCACCAGAGAGAATCTCTGGGGGCAGTGGCCCCTCGGAGCTGAGGGAGGACCTGGGTCCTTCACCTAGAGTCCCGTGGCCCGAAAGAAGCAAAATGAGAGCCACATGTGGGCACAATAGAAAACAAGGAAAAAGAAAGGTGAAGTGAATTCTAGCACTATACTGTGTCTAACTCAAGGTATCTAAAACATTTCTTCAGAATGTAATTAGCATGAAAATACTGAGATGTGTTCTTTTAGAAACATGAAGTCTTCATTATCCAGGGTGTGTCTTACACTCACGGCTTGCCTCAGTTTGGACGAGTCGCACTCAAGTGCCTGGCAGCCGCGCGGGACCCGTGGGTCTGGAGCTCCGAGCTGGGGAGGCGGAAGCAGGGCAAGCTCCAGGCTTCCCAGAGGATGGGGGACTTGCGGAGATGGGCACAGAGGGGCCTTGCAAGCGGGGAAGCGGGCAGGACAGTGCCCTTGGCTGGTGTGATTTGAATCTCTGGTTGGAGGTAGCAGTGGGCACAGCACACCTGGGCTCCCACCCTGGAATCCCACACCTCTCCCAGCTAACATTCTTTTCATTTATCTGGCTGCGCCGGCGCTTGGTTGCGACACGTGGGGTCTTTGATCTTTGTTACTGGCGTGCAGAATCTTCAGTGGTGAAGTGGTGAACTCTTGTTCGTGGCGTGTGGGATCTCATTCCCCGACTAGGGATCCAACCCAGGCCCCCTGCGTTGGGAGCTCAGAGTCTGAGCCACTGGCCGACCAGGGAAGTCCCTGCAAGCTGACGTCCTAAGCACGCCAAGAGACCATACCTGGGGAAGATTTCAAGGGCACGGACACAGAGTGTTCTCTCCTCTGCCCAAACCGCTGTCTTCTCGTTCTGAAATGAAGCCCGGCCCCGCCTGGGCACCCCCTGGCTCTCTCCCGTTCAGAAGTGTCATCGGGGGTGGGATGGAGATGGAGAAGGTGGCGAGGCTGTGGCCGGCGGCCAGCTGGGAGGGAGCGCTGCCTCCCCGGACTCCACTCTCCCGTGTGGCTGTTGGTCCCAATCCAGAGCAGCGGTGTTTGTTTCACAAGGATGCACGTCAGGCCCTTTGGGGTAGGTTTCCTAGTCCAGAGAGAACGGGATGGCCAGCTGAGGGAGGACCTGGGTCCTTCACCTAGAGTCCCGTGGCCCGAAAGAAGCAAAATGAGAGCCACATGTGGGCACAATAGAAAACAAGGAAAAAGAAAGGTGAAGTGAATTCTAGCACTATACTGTGTCTAACTCAAGGTATCTAAAACATTTCTTCAGAATGTAATTAGCATGAAAATACTGAGATGTGTTCTTTTAGAAACATGAAGTCTTCATTATCCAGGGTGTGTCTTACACTCACGGCTTGCCTCAGTTTGGACGAGTCGCACTCAAGTGCCTGGCAGCCGCGCGGGACCCGTGGGTCTGGAGCTCCGAGCTGGGGAGGCGGAAGCAGGGCAAGCTCCAGGCTTCCCAGAGGATGGGGGACTTGCGGAGATGGGCACAGAGGGGCCTTGCAAGCGGGGAAGCGGGCAGGACAGTGCCCTTGGCTGGTGTGATTTGAATCTCTGGTTGGAGGTAGCAGTGGGCACAGCACACCTGGGCTCCCACCCTGGAATCCCACACCTCTCCCAGCTAACATTCTTTTCATTTATCTGGCTGCGCCGGCGCTTGGTTGCGACACGTGGGGTCTTTGATCTTTGTTACTGGCGTGCAGAATCTTCAGTGGTGAAGTGGTGAACTCTTGTTCGTGGCGTGTGGGATCTCATTCCCCGACTAGGGATCCAACCCAGGCCCCCTGCGTTGGGAGCTCAGAGTCTGAGCCACTGGCCGACCAGGGAAGTCCCTGCAAGCTGACGTCCTAAGCACGCCAAGAGACCATACCTGGGGAAGATTTCAAGGGCACGGACACAGAGTGTTCTCTCCTCTGCCCAAACCGCTGTCTTCTCGTTCTGAAATGAAGCCCGGCCCCGCCTGGGCACCCCCTGGCTCTCTCCCGTTCAGAAGTGTCATCGGGGGTGGGATGGAGATGGAGAAGGTGGCGAGGCTGTGGCCGGCGGCCAGCTGGGAGGGAGCGCTGCCTCCCCGGACTCCACTCTCCCGTGTGGC
Organism: Tragulus kanchil; assembly: GCA_022376925.1. Lineage (NCBI taxonomy): Eukaryota > Metazoa > Chordata > Mammalia > Artiodactyla > Tragulidae > Tragulus > Tragulus kanchil. Next base: position 22,059,202 of record JAIOJX010000027.1, on the reverse strand, counting down.
TGTTGGTCCCAATCCAGAGCAGCGGTGTTTGTTTCACAAGGATGCACGTCAGGCCCTTTGGGGTAGGTTAAAAAATCCCTCACTCCCGCGGTGGCCCAGGGAGACGGCTCACGTGTGAGATATCTCGGGGTTTCAGGTGCCCCAAACCCTGAAAAGCTCCGTAGTGTCAACTGCCCGCTGTGAGAGAGCTGCTAGTAACCGAGGCCTCGGAGGGAAGGGCAGCGATGGCCAGCGCCCAGGAGGAGGGCGCTTCATGCAGGCCGAGTTCTGCAGAGCGGCGTCCTCAGGGATGTTAGACTCCGTTTAGGCTGGAGAAGGGGTGTGTGTGTGTGTATGTGTCTGTGTGAGAGACAGACAGGAGCTGCCTTCCTCCACCTGACCGTGGGGCTGTCCCCAGAGGATGAGGTTGCTGATAACAGCGGGTAGCCCTCCCACTGCTGGGAAGGAGGTCCTGTGATTATTGCAGGCAAGAAATCATGGCTCAGAGAGGCTAAGCAACTTCCTCAAGATCACACAGCCAGAGAGTGGCAGAGCTGGGACTTGAACTCAGGTCTCCCTGACTCAAATCCATGCACTTGGTACCAGATGAGTATTTGATGTGTGCCTTCTTGGGGCAGACACCAGATGAATGAGTTTGAAATAACTGGCCGCTCTAGCCAAGCATGCCGTTCAACAGCAGAAGGGAAGTCATGAGTACCTGTCCAGGCTGCATCCTGCTCAGAGCCCTCTCTCCAGGCTGCGTGTGGACGCTCGGCTAACCGCTCTCTGTCTGTCTGTCTGTGCTAACCGCTCTCTGTCTGTCTGTCTGTCTGTCTGTGTCTGTCTCCTCCGCTCTCTCCGCTCTCTGTGGAGGGAGGCTTCTCCTCTCCTCTGGGTGGGCGTCCCTCTGGCCCTGACCGGCTCTCCCATCTGTCGTCCTCTCTTCTCTCCGCCCCGTGCCTATCCCGTCTCTCCGCAGGAGCCTCCTGTGGACATGGGTGTGGCCCTGGGGCCCGCCCTGCTGCTCGCCTCGCTGCTCGGGGCCTGGGCAGGGCTGGGCCTGGGGCAGGGCCAGCCGGCGGTGACCGTGGCCGTGGTGTTTGGCAGCTCAGGGCCACCGCAGGCCCAGGCCCGTACCCGCCTCACGCCCCAGAGCTTCGTGGACCTGCCCCTGGAGATCCAGCCGCTGGCCGTGGGGGTCAACACCACCAACCCCAGCAGTCTGCTCACCCAGATCTGCGGGCTCCTGGACGCCACCCGGGTCCACGGCATCGTCTTTGAGGACAACGTGGGCACCGAGGCTGTGGCCCAGATCCTGGACTTCATCTCGTCCCAGACCCACGTGCCGATCCTCAGCATCAGCGGGGGCTCTGCTGTGGTTCTCACCCCCAAGGTGCTCGTTCAAAGTCATTCCTTTGAGCCTGAAGCCAGGCTGGGGGTGGGGGTGGGGGCTGAGCCTGGCCTGGGAGATGCTTAGGTCTGGGAGGCTGGGATTGGGTGGGCCGGGCAAGGACGTGGGGGCCGAGAGAGACGTGGGGAGGGAGGAGAAGGCTCTGGGAGTAATGGTTCCATGTTCTGGAAGATACGCTTTCTGAACTGTTTGCACATTTGTGTCTGGATGAGGGGCGGGCAGGTGGAAAGCCCACCTTTGGTTTTGGGGCAGCCCTGGCCCACTTTCTCCTGTTTTTTCTGGCTTTCTTGGGTCAGCTTCCAGACCCAGGGGTGAAGGGCTAGGCTGGTCATGAGATCTGAGCGAACTGGCCTGCAGGCTAGAGCTTGCAGGGTCAGGTGGCTATCTGAGGCCTGGGCGAGGCGGGCCCTCGCTGTCCTGGGCAGGGGGAGAAAGTTCTCAGCACATATTCGCCTGCGGTCACAGCTGGGACCAGCGTCCTGAGCGAGAAACACCAGAGTGCCGTCAGGGAGTCCAGCGGGGCCCCTTCTGGGTCGGGGGTTGGTCGGAGAAAAAGGTCTCTTAAGAAGTGACCCCTAGGGCTTCCCTGGTGGTCCAGTGGGTAAGGACACCGCCTCGCAGTGCAAGGGGCGCCGGTTCGATCCCTGGCCTGGGAAGATCCCACGTGCCGCGGAGCGGCTGGACCGATGTGTCCAATTACCAAGTCGGAGCTCTGGAGTGCATGCGCCCAGAGCCGGTGCTCTGCGACAACAGAGGCCACCGCGATGGGAGGCCCAAACAGGCCAAAGAACAAAGATGGATGAAAAATAGATAAATGAAAGACCAATAGAAGTAGCCCACCTGCCCTCTCCCTCCCCAACCTGCATCCCCCCTGCCAAATAAAAGCAATAGGAAAAAAACGTGACCCCTAAGCAGAGACCTGGAGGATGAGGCATGGACCTGGGGTGGGGGGTGGGGAGCGAGTGTTCTAGGCCCAGGGAGCTGTGCCGCGCGGTTCACAGTGGCGCAGATGCTCAGAGGTGAGACGGAGTGCCGAGGTTTTAAGGAACCGGGGAGAACCCCGGAGAGGGAGGTGAGGCCCCGACCACATGGGGAGGCACTGGGTTTTACCCCAAGTAAGTGAGGAGCTGAAGGTGTGGAAGGCAGAGGCGGATCTGTTTGCCTGTCTCGTATGCTTATATGTCTATACAGGGAATTCTGAGCATATGTAGACATAGAAGAGCCTACGCACCCCACGCACCCCTCTCACCCCAGGCCGACCGTGCCTCAACCTTATGTCCCCCTGCTCTCCCCTCTTCTGTGTTATTTTGAAGCAAAACCCAGATGCAGTATCTATTCCATCCATCAATACCTCAGTACACCGCTATGGATGATAGGTCTTTATAAAAATAATAAAACCACCAGACATCATCCCATCGGAAAAACGATAAAAATTCCTCAACAGCAGCTGACATTCCGGCGGTGTTCACATCCGTCCCCATGGCTCGTACCTGTCATCCATGTTTATTTTAAAGTCTTTTGGCTTGAGTCAGGAGCCAAGCGAGTGTCGCACGTGGAGACCGAGGACTTCAGAGTCTCTGTCTCAAGGCTCCGCCTCCACCTCGCTCTTTTCCCCTTGAAAATGTGTTTGTTGAAGGAACTGGGTTACTTGTCCTATAGGCTTTTTTCGGAGTTGCTTCTTTGAAAGAATGGGACAGTCGCAGCGTGAAATCGTGGTGGGGCTGCGTGGCAGTGGAGAAGCCACAGCCTGGAGAGGACTGCCCTGGGCCACGCGGGCTCTGCCAGTGCCAGGGCGCTTGTGGTGGCAGAGGCAGCGGGGTGGAGGAACTTTCTCGTCGCCAGGGCTCCGTCGAGGATGGAGTTTCCCAGTTCTCTAGAAAAATACAGACGCCCACAGTGTATCGTTTCTGAAATTCCCATTCAGTCGGCCTGGACTAGCGGGCTCAAGAGTCAGCTGAAGAGCTGGTTGAAATACAGATCTCTGGGCGCCCTCCTCAGAGATTTTGACCCAGCAGGTGCTCATTGCGCCCAGAATGCCTGAGAATACAAGCTCTCGGGTGACGCTGCGGCTGTTGCCCGTCTGCATGCCGGCCTTGGTCGGCGCGAATGTTTTAAAGAGGCTCTCCAGGGGATTCTCCTGGACATCAGGGGCAGCGAACCACGTGCGGAGCGGGAGGGAGGGACGAAGGGTAGAGCGGGGCGGGGGCTCCGGGGTCGCTCCGCGTCTTCAGTGGCGGGGGCGTGTGGGGCTCTGAACCCAGGGAGCGGACGCTGGGGCGGGGCGGGCCACGGCACGCCCCGCCCCCGCTCAGGCCCCGCCCCGCCCCGCCCCGCCCCCAGGAGCCGGGCTCCGCCTTCCTGCAGCTGGGCGTGTCCCTGGAGCAGCAGCTGCAGGTGCTGTTCAAGGTGCTGGAGGAGTACGCCTGGAGCGCGTTCGCCGTGATCACCAGCCTGCACCCCGGCCACGCGCTCTTCCTCGAGGGCGTGCGCGCCGCCGCCGACGCCAGCTACCTGCGCTGGCGGCTGCTGGACGTGCTGACGCTGGAGCTGGGCCCCGGGGCGCGCGCCCGCGCCCGTACCTGTCATCCATGTTTATTTTAAAGTCTTTTGGCTTGAGTCAGGAGCCAAGCGAGTGTCGCACGTGGAGACCGAGGACTTCAGAGTCTCTGTCTCAAGGCTCCGCCTCCACCTCGCTCTTTTCCCCTTGAAAATGTGTTTGTTGAAGGAACTGGGTTACTTGTCCTATAGGCTTTTTTCGGAGTTGCTTCTTTGAAAGAATGGGACAGTCGCAGCGTGAAATCGTGGTGGGGCTGCGTGGCAGTGGAGAAGCCACAGCCTGGAGAGGACTGCCCTGGGCCACGCGGGCTCTGCCAGTGCCAGGGCGCTTGTGGTGGCAGAGGCAGCGGGGTGGAGGAACTTTCTCGTCGCCAGGGCTCCGTCGAGGATGGAGTTTCCCAGTTCTCTAGAAAAATACAGACGCCCACAGTGTATCGTTTCTGAAATTCCCATTCAGTCGGCCTGGACTAGCGGGCTCAAGAGTCAGCTGAAGAGCTGGTTGAAATACAGATCTCTGGGCGCCCTCCTCAGAGATTTTGACCCAGCAGGTGCTCATTGCGCCCAGAATGCCTGAGAATACAAGCTCTCGGGTGACGCTGCGGCTGTTGCCCGTCTGCATGCCGGCCTTGGTCGGCGCGAATGTTTTAAAGAGGCTCTCCAGGGGATTCTCCTGGACATCAGGGGCAGCGAACCACGTGCGGAGCGGGAGGGAGGGACGAAGGGTAGAGCGGGGCGGGGGCTCCGGGGTCGCTCCGCGTCTTCAGTGGCGGGGGCGTGTGGGGCTCTGAACCCAGGGAGCGGACGCTGGGGCGGGGCGGGCCACGGCACGCCCCGCCCCCGCTCAGGCCCCGCCCCGCCCCGCCCCGCCCCCAGGAGCCGGGCTCCGCCTTCCTGCAGCTGGGCGTGTCCCTGGAGCAGCAGCTGCAGGTGCTGTTCAAGGTGCTGGAGGAGTACGCCTGGAGCGCGTTCGCCGTGATCACCAGCCTGCACCCCGGCCACGCGCTCTTCCTCGAGGGCGTGCGCGCCGCCGCCGACGCCAGCTACCTGCGCTGGCGGCTGCTGGACGTGCTGACGCTGGAGCTGGGCCCCGGGGGCGCGCGCGCGCACACCCAGCGCCTGCTGCGCCAGCTCGACGCCCCGGTGCTGGTGGCCTACTGCTCGCGCGAGGAGGCCGAGGTGCTCTTCGCCGAGGCGGCGCAGGCTGGCCTGGTGGGGCCCGGGCACGTGTGGCTGGTGCCCAACCTGGCGCTGGGCAGCACCGACGCGCCCCCTGCCGCCTTCCCCGTGGGCCTCATCAGCGTCGTCACCGAGAGCTGGCGCCTCAGCCTGCGCCAGAAGGTCCGCGACGGCGTGGCCATCCTGGCCCTGGGCGCCCACGGCTACTGGCGCCAGCACGGCGCCCTGCCCGCCCCGGCTGGGGACTGCCGCGGCCACCCCGGGCCCGTCAGCCCTGCCCGGGAGGCCTTCTACAGGTAGGCCCCTGCCCAGGGCGCGGGAGAGAGGAGCGCTTTAGGGCGCGCGGTGGCAGTGAGTCTGGGCTTGCTCTGACACCAGCCCCTAGCGGTTTGCCTGGGGCCAAGTGACCTCACCTCCCTGGGCCCCAGTTTCTTCATCTGAGAAGAATGGGGTGTGAGAGTGTGGCGAGGATCTCGGGGGTCAACACGGAGGCACAACAAGAAGTACACAAACGCTATGTATCCGTGGTGGTGATGAGGCGGGAGGTGGGGACGGAGCGTCCGGACCTGGGCAGGGCGGCAGGCAGGGCTCGGGGGACACCGGCTTCTCCGCCCTCACAGGCACCTTCTGAATGTCTCCTGGGAGGGCCGGGACTTCTCCTTCAGCCCCGGTGGGTACCTGGTCCAGCCCACCATGGTGGTGATCGCCCTCAACCGGCACCGCCTCTGGGAGATGGTGAGAAGGGGGTGAGCCCAGGGGCCCTCCGTGCACTTTCACTGCCTCCGCCGCCTTGTCCACAGCTGGGCAGAGGGGCCTTTCTGCCCCTTATCCAGCCCCGCGTCCTTCAGGTCTCAGCTGAGGCATTTCCGCTGGGAAGGCTTCCAGGTCCCCGGGGGTCCCCGTGAGGCACGTCTGCCCTGGGCTCCCACATGCCCCCGGCCCCCCTCCCTTATGAAGCGCTTTCATCACACATCCCTGCTCCCGGCGGAGTAACTCACAGCTGTGCAGGCTAGATGGACATGGACACAGAGAGAGCCGCGGGAGAGCAGTGCTTAAGAAAGACGGCTCGCAAAGCATTATGGGCGTGGAGAGGAGGGGCAGAAATAAACTGCCTTCAAAGGAGGAAACTGGGAAGGGCTTCGCAGAAGTTGGGACATTTGGCCTGGGCTGTAGACGGTTGGGTAGGAGCCCACCAGGAAGGGACACTAGCCTGGTATAGACCGAGGGGATGGAAGGTCCGAGGCAATGGAGGGGGTGGAGCATTTAATCGATGTGGTCAGGGGTGTGGAGACTGGGGAGGAAGGGTGGGTATTGGAGAGATGCTAAACCTGAGTGTGCAGGGCCTTGAGTGCTGGGCTAGGGACTTTATGTGAAGGTCAGGGAAATGCGTGCTGAGAGACAGGCTCAGGTCTGCACTTAGGAAGAGGCCCCAGGCCAGCAGCAGTGCGCAGGCTGGACTGGAAAGTGCAGGGACCAGAGGGCTGGGAGGCCCTTCTGGCCAAGCCCAGCCCCTTGTCCTGACTCTCCTATCCTCCAAACACCCCTGCCCCAGGCCCTGCTCTGTCCTGCCCCAAGTGACCCTAGGTGTGGTGGGGGATTTTTGGTCCTGGCAGGCCCCGCCAGAAGCCCCGTCTACCGGATGGACGTGGAGGGGCTGACGAGCCCAGGCTGAGGCGGCTCGCCCTCTGCAGGTGGGGCGCTGGGACCATGGCGTCCTCCACATGAAGTACCCCGTGTGGCCTCGCTACAGTGCCTCCCTGCAGCCCGTGGTGGACAGCCGGCACCTGACGGTGGCCACCCTGGAAGAGCGGCCCTTTGTCATCGTGGAGAGCCCCGACCCTGGCACCGGTGGCTGCGTGCCCAACACCGTGCCCTGCCGCCGGCAGAGCAACCACACCTTCAGGTCCGCGGGGACACACCGGGTGGGGGTTGAGGGGGGCGATGTGAGCCCTCCGGGGCGGCAAGGGGGCGGTGTGGGCCACGGACCGCGGTGGGATGGCAGGCGCGTGTGTGTCTTACCCTCGGGCGTGGGGACAGGGTCCACGTGCCTGGCTGGGGGAGCCGCGGGCTCTGACCCCTCTGGGTCTCTTGGCGCCAGCAGCGGGGACGTGGCCCCCTACACCAAGCTCTGCTGTAAGGGCTTCTGCATCGACATCCTCAAGAAGCTGGCCAAGGTGGTCAAGTTCTCCTACGACCTGTACCTGGTGACCAACGGCAAGCACGGGAAGAGGGTGCGCGGTGTGTGGAACGGCATGATCGGGGAGGTAGGCCCGCCCCCAGCCCGGGCCCCGCCCCGCCCCTGGGCCCCGCCCGCCCCGCCCAGGCCACGCCCCAGGCCCCGCCCACCCGCGGCCACATCCAGATGGCCCCTTAGATGTCTCGTCGGGGAGAGACCCAGGCCTAGTCCTGAGGTCCCTGGGCTGGTGGAGGGCTGTGCAGGTACCAGTGTTGGCTCCGGGGGTGGTCAGTGCTGAAAGAGGAGCTCTGAGGACTCATGGCGGGGGGTAGGGGGGGGAGACTGCTGGCGGGGGGCGGGGCAGAGGGAGCGTGGGGGAGCGCTCCAGACTGCGGGTGCCCCTCCTCTGACCCGGGCCTGACCTCAGGTGTACTACAAGCGGGCAGACATGGCCATCGGCTCCCTCACCATCAACGAGGAGCGCTCCGAGATCGTGGACTTCTCCGTGCCCTTCGTGGAGACGGGCATCAGTGTGATGGTGGCTCGAAGCAATGGCACCGTGTCCCCCTCGGCCTTCCTGGGTGCGGCCCCGGGGGAGGGAAGGGGCAGAGGCATGAGAGGAGCAGGGGGGAGGCTGGGGTGGGCGCCCAGAAGGCCCGCCTGGGTGACAGGCCCCTGTCCCAGGGCAGATGGAGAGGGGAAACCAGGGGTGCTGGGGAGCCTGACCTCCCTAGGGCTGGCATCTCTCCTGGGGCCCTGCTGGGAGTCAGAGGTCCCTCGGCTCTGTCCAAGGGGCCGATGACCCGGTGGACCCACCGGTCTGCACCCGGGGCTCCTGAGCTGTGGGTGGGAGGGCCGGCGCCCGGGCCTTCAAGCCGCTCCCTGGGTCCCCAGAGCCCTACAGCCCCGCCGTGTGGGTCATGATGTTCGTCATGTGTCTCACCGTCGTGGCCGTCACTGTCCTGTCGGATCAGCCCGTCAGCTACAACCAGCACCTCGCCAGGGAGAGTGGCGCCACGTGGGCCTGGCTGGGGAGCTCTGACCCTCTGGGTCTCTTGGCGCCAGCACGGGACGTGGCCACCAAGCTCTGCTGTAAGGGCTTCTGCATCGACATCCTCAAGAAGCTGGCCAAGGTGGTCAAGTTCTCCTACGACCTGTACCTGGTGACCAACGGCAAGCACGGGAAGAGGGTGCGCGGTGTGTGGAACGGCATGATCGGGAGGTAGGCCCGCCCCAGCCCGGGCCCCGCCCGCCCTGGGCCCCGCCCGCCCGCCCAGGCCACGCCCCAGGCCCCGCCCACCCGCAGCCACCTCCAGATGGCCCCTTAGATGTCTCGTCGGGAGAGACCCAGGCCTAGTCCTGAGGTCCCTGGGCTGGTGGAGGGCTGTGCAGGTACCAGTGTTGGCTCGGGGTGGTCAGTGCTGAAAGAGGAGCTCTGAGGACTCATGGCGGGGGTAGGGGGAGACTGCTGGCGGGGGGCGGGGCAGAGGGAGCGTGGGGGAGCGCTCCAGACTGCGGGTGCCCCTCCTCTGACCCGGGCCTGACCTCAGGTGTACTACAAGCGGGCAGACATGGCCATCGGCTCCCTCACCATCAACGAGGAGCGCTCCGAGATCGTGGACTTCTCCGTGCCCTTCGTGGAGACGGGCATCAGTGTGATGGTGGCTCGAAGCAATGGCACCGTGTCCCCCTCGGCCTTCCTGGGTGCGGCCCCGGGGGAGGGAAGGGGCAGAGGCATGAGAGGAGCAGGGGGGAGGCTGGGGTGGGCGCCCAGAAGGCCCGCCTGGGTGACAGGCCCCTGTCCCAGGGCAGATGGAGAGGGGAAACCAGGGGTGCTGGGGAGCCTGACCTCCCTAGGGCTGGCATCTCTCCTGGGGCCCTGCTGGGAGTCAGAGGTCCCTCGGCTCTGTCCAAGGGGCCGATGACCCGGTGGACCCACCGGTCTGCACCCGGGGCTCCTGAGCTGTGGGTGGGAGGGCCGGCGCCCGGGCCTTCAAGCCGCTCCCTGGGTCCCCAGAGCCCTACAGCCCCGCCGTGTGGGTCATGATGTTCGTCATGTGTCTCACCGTCGTGGCCGTCACTGTCTTCATGTTCGAGTACTTCAGCCCCGTCAGCTACAACCAGCACCTCGCCAGCGGCAAGAGTGAGCGCCCACGTGGGCCTGGACGAGCAAGCAGGGCTGGGGTTTCCCAGAGGGGTGGGCTCGGGGCCGGGGGTCAGGGGTTAGAGGGGAGGGCGGTGGAGTGGGGTGGGGGGCACGTTTCAGAGAAGGCCCCCCGCGGAGGCCTCTGGCCTTCAGACAACATGCTGGGGACCAAGCAGATACAAGAGAGAGGGAGAAGCAAAGTGAGTCGAACCCTGGGATGGGGTCCGTGGAGACAGAAACCCTGGAACGGGGGGGCTGAACCTGACCCCCTCTGTGCGGGGCAAGGGGAGCCCTAGTGTCGGCCCTCTCGCCCCCAGAGTCCGGGGGCCCCTCCTTCACCATCGGCAAGTCCGTGTGGCTGCTCTGGGCGCTGGTCTTCAACAACTCAGTGCCCATCGAGAACCCCCGGGGCACCACCAGCAAGATCATGGTCCTGGTGTGGGCCTTCTTTGCCGTCATCTTCCTGGCCAGCTACACCGCCAACCTGGCCGCCTTCATGATCCAGGAGCAGTACATTGACACCGTGTCCGGCCTCAGCGATAAGAAGGTTCTGGAGCCACAGCTCTAGATGCAGGGGGTGGAGCGGGCGTGGATGCCTCGGGCAGAGGCAGGCCTTTGGACCAGAGGCAGGAGCAGGAAGAAACCGGGCTTGGGAGAAGTGGCTCGGGTTCCCCTCGTCTGCCCTGAGGACCTCTCCCCCTGTTCTGGCCTCAGTTTCCCCATTTGTAAAACACAGGTGTGGCCGGGTCAGTCTCGAGGCCCATTCTGGTCTCACTGTGCGAGTCCAGATGATGGGGATGGTGTTACCGGGCTGCTGACCTCCCTAGGGCTGGCATCTCTCCTGGGGCCCTGCTGGGAGTCAGAGGTCCCTCGGCTCTGTCCAAGGGGCCGATGACCCGGTGGACCCACCGGTCTGCACCCGGGGCTCCTGAGCTGTGGGTGGGAGGGCCGGCGCCCGGGCCTTCAAGCCGCTCCCTGGGTCCCCAGAGCCCTACAGCCCCGCCGTGTGGGTCATGATGTTCGTCATGTGTCTCACCGTCGTGGCCGTCACTGTCTTCATGTTCGAGTACTTCAGCCCCGTCAGCTACAACCAGCACCTCGCCAGCGGCAAGAGTGAGCGCCCACGTGGGCCTGGACGAGCAAGCAGGGCTGGGGTTTCCCAGAGGGGTGGGCTCGGGGCCGGGGGTCAGGGGTTAGAGGGGGAGGGGCGGTGGAGTGGGGTGGGGGGCACGTTTCAGAGAAGGCCCCCCGCGGAGGCCTCTGGCCTTCAGACAACATGCTGGGGACCAAGCAGATACAAGAGAGAGGGAGAAGCAAAGTGAGTCGAACCCTGGGATGGGGTCCGTGGAGACAGAAACCCTGGAACGGGGGGGCTGAACCTGACCCCCTCTGTGCGGGGCAAGGGGAGCCCTAGTGTCGGCCCTCTCGCCCCCAGAGTCCGGGGGCCCCTCCTTCACCATCGGCAAGTCCGTGTGGCTGCTCTGGGCGCTGGTCTTCAACAACTCAGTGCCCATCGAGAACCCCCGGGGCACCACCAGCAAGATCATGGTCCTGGTGTGGGCCTTCTTTGCCGTCATCTTCCTGGCCAGCTACACCGCCAACCTGGCCGCCTTCATGATCCAGGAGCAGTACATTGACACCGTGTCCGGCCTCAGCGATAAGAAGGTTCTGGAGCCACAGCTCTAGATGCAGGGGGTGGAGCGGGCGTGGATGCCTCGGGCAGAGGCAGGCCTTTGGACCAGAGGCAGGAGCAGGAAGAAACCGGGCTTGGGAGAAGTGGCTCGGGTTCCCCTCGTCTGCCCTGAGGACCTCTCCCCCTGTTCTGGCCTCAGTTTCCCCATTTGTAAAACACAGGTGTGGCCGGGTCAGTCTCGAGGCCCATTCTGGTCTCACTGTGCGAGTCCAGATGATGGGGATGGTGTTAGGGACGTTGGCACCTGGAAGGTCGGAGGAAGTGTTTAGGAACGCCGGTGGATGCCCTCTGCCCGCAGTTCCAGCGGCCGCAGGACCAGTACCCGCCCTTCCGCTTCGGCACGGTGCCCAACGGCAGCACGGAGCGGAACATCCGCAGCAACTACCGCGACATGCACAGCCACATGGTCAAGTTCAACCAGCGCTCGGTGGAGGACGCGCTTACCAGCCTCAAGATGGGGTGGGTCTGCAGCACCGCACCTGCCCTCTGACCGTCTCTACCCGTGTGTCTCCTCGAGCGACCCGAGGTGGGGCAGAGAGACTGGGTTGCCCCGGAGGGCTCCTTGGCTCCTCGGAAGGGGCGGAGTGGAGCGTGAGGAAGAAATGGACACCCACCAGAGCCGAGGGACCCAACTGTGGTACTGACCAGGATTCAGCTGCGCCCCCACATGTTGGTTATGACCTTAGGGTCTTTAGGGGCCTGGAGGGCAGAGAGAGGGTGTTCTCTGGGGGCAGAGAGTCTCCTGGCCCCCTGGGGAGGAGGGCAGGTGGGGCTCCCAAGCCGTGGGAGGGGGCTTTTCTGCAGCCAGCACCCCAGGGAGCCAGAGAAGGCTCTGCCCATCCCTCCCTCCTGGGTGGCGACCCATGGGCTCACATGGCCCAGACCCCATCAGGCCCTGGGGTCGGCGCCCCGCACCCTGCTCACTCCCCAGCCCGAGGGCTCAACCTGTCCCCCAGGAAGCTGGATGCATTCATCTATGACGCCGCTGTCCTCAACTACATGGCGGGCAAGGACGAGGCTGCAAGCTGGTCACCATCGGCTCTGGCAAGGTCTTTGCCACCACCGGCCGCATCGCCATGCAGAAGGATTCCCACTCGGGCAGAGGCAGGCCTTTGGACCAGAGGCAGGAGCAGGAAGAAACCGGGCTTGGGAGAAGTGGCTCGGGTTCCCCTCGTCTGCCCTGAGGACCTCTCCCCCTGTTCTGGCCTCAGTTTCCCCATTTGTAAAACACAGGTGTGGCCGGGTCAGTCTCGAGGCCCATTCTGGTCTCACTGTGCGAGTCCAGATGATGGGGATGGTGTTAGGGACGTTGGCACCTGGAAGGTCGGAGGAAGTGTTTAGGAACGCCGGTGGATGCCCTCTGCCCGCAGTTCCAGCGGCCGCAGGACCAGTACCCGCCCTTCCGCTTCGGCACGGTGCCCAACGGCAGCACGGAGCGGAACATCCGCAGCAACTACCGCGACATGCACAGCCACATGGTCAAGTTCAACCAGCGCTCGGTGGAGGACGCGCTTACCAGCCTCAAGATGGGGTGGGTCTGCAGCACCGCACCTGCCCTCTGACCGTCTCTACCCGTGTGTCTCCTCGAGCGACCCGAGGTGGGGCAGAGAGACTGGGTTGCCCCGGAGGGCTCCTTGGCTCCTCGGAAGGGGCGGAGTGGAGCGTGAGGAAGAAATGGACACCCACCAGAGCCGAGGGACCCAACTGTGGTACTGACCAGGATTCAGCTGCGCCCCCACATGTTGGTTATGACCTTAGGGTCTTTAGGGGCCTGGAGGGCAGAGAGAGGGTGTTCTCTGGGGGCAGAGAGTCTCCTGGCCCCCCTGAGGAGGAGGGCAGGTGGGGCTCCCAAGCCGTGGGAGGGGGCTTTTCTGCAGCCAGCACCCCAGGGAGCCAGAGAAGGCTCTGCCCATCCCTCCCTCCTGGGTGGCGACCCATGGGCTCACATGGCCCAGACCCCATCAGGCCCTGGGGTCGGCGCCCCGCACCCTGCTCACTCCCCAGCCCGAGGGCTCAACCTGTCCCCCAGGAAGCTGGATGCATTCATCTATGACGCCGCTGTCCTCAACTACATGGCGGGCAAGGACGAGGGCTGCAAGCTGGTCACCATCGGCTCTGGCAAGGTCTTTGCCACCACCGGCTACGGCATCGCCATGCAGAAGGATTCCCACTGGAAGCGGGCCATAGACCTGGCTCTCCTACAGTTCCTAGGGGATGGTAGGTGTACCCGCTGGTGAGCACTGGGGTGGGTCCCTGGTGGGCCAGAGAGCCTGTGGCGGGGACAGCTGCCCGGTGGCTGATCAGCATGTCCACAGCTGTTCTCTCAGTGCCCAGTGCCCTTGGGCAGGGAGAGAGGTCTCTGGGGATGAGAGGTTGGCGCAGTAGCTGGTGGAGACCTGGGCAGGGATGAGTTTTCCAGGAGAGAGCAGGACCTAGCTGGGGAGTGCCTGCAGGAGGGCAAGACAGGAAGGTGCTCAGGCCACACCCTGGGGGTGGGGATGTTTGAACCTCGTTACTTTTCTGCAAGACCCGTCCCCTCCATTTCCATCTTTAAAAGAAAAACAAAACAGCTATCTTTTATTTATTAATTTATTTGGGCTGCACCTTGGGGCATGCAAGACTTTAGTTCCCTGACCAGGGATTGAACCTGTACCCTGTGCAGTGGCAGCATGGAGTTCTAACCACTGGACGATCAGGGAACTCTCTCCATTCCATCTTGAGATGACCGGGGTGGTGCTAAGAGCCAGCCTAATCGCAGAGCCCGGGCCCGGCTTGCCTTGCTACTGGGAGCTCTGTCCGGCTGGGCTGTCCTGAGACCCAGAGAGAGCTTTGAGTTTAGAGCCCCAGTTAGATAAATACCTGGTTTTCCAGTCATACCCTGGAATCATCTGAGTGGTAACGGTGCCTGCCGCCTCCTCGGGAGCCTAGGCCTTTTGTCTCTGTGTGCCCAGCTCCGTGCCTGGAATGCAGGGGATCAGGGCCTTTGACAAAGAAATGGACGGTGACATCTATTCAGTCAACAAGCCTCGACGGGGCAGGCGGGAGATGGCGTGGCGTGGGCTGGCGCTGTCCCCCTAGCTCCCTATCGACTCTCATCCCTGCCTGCTCATTGGCAGTCCAGCCCGCACCCCTCCCCGGTGGGACTCGATGCCTGTGCCGTCCTACGAGTGGGGTGTCCCTGGCCCCAGACCCCGGCTCACTGCAGCTTCGCTGAGCGCTGGAAGGGCCCTTTCTGAGCCAGATGTGCCCCCGCCCACCTCCAGGAGCGACGCAGAAGCTGGAGACGGTGTGGCTCTCGGGGATCTGCCAGAACGAGAAGAACGAGGTCATGAGCAGCAAGCTGGACATCGACAACATGGCCGGCGTCTTCTACATGCTGCTCGTGGCCATGGGGCTGGCCCTGCTGGTCTTCGCCTGGGAGCACCTGGTCTACTGGAAGCTGCGCCACTCGGTGCCCAACACGTCCCGGCTGGACTGCCTGCTGGCCTTCAGCAGGGTGGGTGCCCAGTGCCCACCCCACCCTAGCCAGGCCCCCGCTTTAGAGGCACCCACACGGCCGGCCACGACCCCATTTACAGATGAAAACACACGGCGCTGAGCCCCATGTTTGAACCTCGTTACTTTTCTGCAAGACCCGTCCCTCCATTTCCATCTTTAAAAGAAAAACAAAACAGCTATCTTTTATTTATTAATTTATTTGGGCTGCACCTTGGGGCATGCAAGACTTTAGTTCCCTGACCAGGGATTGAACCTGTACCCTGTGCAGTGGCAGCATGGAGTTCTAACCACTGGACGATCAGGGAACTCTCTCCATTCCATCTTGAGATGACCGGGGTGGTGCTAAGAGCCAGCCTAATCGCAGAGCCCGGGCCCGGCTTGCCTTGCTACTGGGAGCTCTGTCCGGCTGGGCTGTCCTGAGACCCAGAGAGAGCTTTGAGTTTAGAGCCCCAGTTAGATAAATACCTGGTTTTCCAGTCATACCCTGGAATCATCTGAGTGGTAACGGTGCCTGCCGCCTCCTCGGGAGCCTAGGCCTTTTGTCTCTGTGTGCCCAGCTCCGTGCCTGGAATGCAGGGGATCAGGGCCTTTGACAAAGAAATGGACGGTGACATCTATTCAGTCAACAAGCCTCGACGGGGCAGGCGGGAGATGGCGTGGCGTGGGCTGGCGCTGTCCCCCTAGCTCCCTATCGACTCTCATCCCTGCCTGCTCATTGGCAGTCCAGCCCGCACCCCTCCCCGGTGGGACTCGATGCCTGTGCCGTCCTACGAGTGGGGTGTCCCTGGCCCCAGACCCCGGCTCACTGCAGCTTCGCTGAGCGCTGGAAGGGCCCTTTCTGAGCCAGATGTGCCCCCGCCCACCTCCAGGAGCGACGCAGAAGCTGGAGACGGTGTGGCTCTCGGGGATCTGCCAGAACGAGAAGAACGAGGTCATGAGCAGCAAGCTGGACATCGACAACATGGCCGGCGTCTTCTACATGCTGCTCGTGGCCATGGGGCTGGCCCTGCTGGTCTTCGCCTGGGAGCACCTGGTCTACTGGAAGCTGCGCCACTCGGTGCCCAACACGTCCCGGCTGGACTGCCTGCTGGCCTTCAGCAGGGTGGGTGCCCAGTGCCCACCCCACCCTAGCCAGGCCCCCGCTTTAGAGGCACCCACACGGCCGGCCACGACCCCATTTACAGATGAAAACACTGAGTCGGGAGAGATGGCGTGGCCTGACGGATGAGAAGCAGAACCCCTTCTCTGATGGGCAGGGCAGGACTTAGGAGCCAGGCTGACCTGGGTTCCAGGCCACACTGCCATATACAAGCTGTGTGACTTCAGCAGAAGGAGTTAACCCCTTGGCGCCTCAGAGAGTGCCTCTGTAAACGCAGAAGAGAGTTCCCTTTTTCCTGGGACTTAAGAGATGCTGGAGCGGATGCTTCCCACCTGGGCGGGCGGCGTGGGGCGGGGCGCCGGCCCGGCGGGCAGGGCGCAGGGCGCGGCTCGCGGCTCGCGGCTCACGGCGGGCTCTCTCCTCCCCCGGCCCAGGGCATCTACAGCTGCTTCAGCGGCGTGCAGAGCCTGGCCAGCCCCGCGCGCCCGCCCAGCCCGGACCTCACCGCCGGCTCGGCGCAGGCCAGCGTGCTCAAGATGCTGCAGGCGGCCCGCGACATGGTGACCACGGCAGGGGTGAGCAGCTCCCTGGACCGCGCCACGCGCACCGTCGAGAGCTGGGGCGGCGGCCGCCGGGCGCCCCCGCCGCCCGCCTGCCCCGGCCTGCGGCCGCCCACCCCAGACCCGCTCCCCGAGACGAGCTCCGCGGGCTGGGGGCCGCCGGGCGGGGGCCGCGCCGCGCTGGGGCGCAGGGCCCCGCAGCCCTCGGGCCGTCCCCCGACGCCCAGGCCCTCCCTCCCCGACGCCTCCCGGGCCTCGGGCCGGCCGGCCTGGCAGGCGCGGTGGCCGCTGCGGCTCGGCCGCGGCGGGCGGCACTGCTCGGCCCCTGAGCGGCGCGCGGAGCGCCCCCTGTCTCCGGAGCGCGGCCGCTACAGTTCCTTCCCTCGAGCCGGCCGGTGCGGACGTCCTTTTCTCCCGCTCTTCCCGGAGCCCCCGGAGCCCGAGGACCTCCCGCTGCTCGGGCCGGAGCAGCTGGCCCGGAGGGAGGCGCTCTTGCGCGCGGCCTGGGCCCGGGGGTTGCGCCCGCGCCATGCTTCCCTGCCCAGCTCGGTGGCCGAGGCCTTTACTCAGCCCTTTTTGGGGCCCCCCAGGTGTGCCCGCCCGGCCTGCGGGCGCTTGATCCAAGCGCAGTCGATGCGGCTGCCGTCCTACCGGGAGGCCTGCCAGGAGTGTGTGTGGGCGGGGGTCCGCGCCTGGCCGCCAAGACAGCACGCCTGCCTCCACGCCCACGCCCACCTGCCGCTTTGCTGGGGGGCTGTCTGCCCTCACCTACCACCCTGTGCTGCCCACGGCCCCTGGCTCCCTGGAGCGTGGGGGCCTCCGGGGCACAAGGACAGGACCCTGGGGCTGAGCACAGAATGCAGGGACAATGAGGGGCTGGACGGGGCCAGCAGGGTGGCCTGTGGGATGCACGGCTTCCCCCGACCTTGCACCTGGAGGCGGATCTCCAGCTTGGAGTCGGAAGTGTGAGGTCTCGGCCCCTCCAGTGCCTGTGTAGCTGGACTCCGCCTGGCCCTGCCAGCGTTCGAGCGCAGGTGGGCTCGGGCTTTTCCGGCTTCTGTCTTGAAATCCAACCCATGGACAGATCCCTTTAGGCTCAGCTCGGAAGACCTCAGCAGCCTTGGGCCCTGGTGTGGGTTGGGCTTTTACGATATTCTTATGCAAATCCTCTCCCACCGGGCCTGGAGTCACGGGGGGAGCAGTGGGGTCGCCCTTCCCTCCTGGGAGCCGGGCCCCTTGTCGTGGCTGCTGGGGGTGTGGCGCGGGAGGCGTCCAGGCCGGAGCTTGCGGGTGGGGCAGGGCTGCCGTGCGTCCTGCTCGACCTCAGAGGTGGGACATTAAACACATCTTTCACAGCCCACTGGCCCTGGCTGCCTCATTCTGCATCCCTGGAGGGGACACACTACAGCCTTTAGGGGGCGGGAGCATCGTGGGCGTCTCCCCGGGGGGCGAGTCTGTCTAGAGCAGGCGGGCAGCTCCCTTAGTGAGAGGTTCCAGGAGGCGAGGCTGAGCGAGGACTCCAGGCAGAAGCCGCTTGGTCTTCAGTGCCGGTTCCGCCCACCCCGGGTGCCGAATGTGACAGGTGTGCTCAGCGGGGGGCTCTGGTGGTGACGGGTAGAGCTCATTCTTCAGTGTCCTTAAAAACAGGGCTCATGCCTGGGGCTGTGGGTGCCCTGCCCTGCCAGGTGCCCCTGTGGGAGCCAGGTAGTGCCTTGGTGGAGATGGCCAGGGGAGCTCTGTCGCAGGGACCCTGCTGGGCTCTGCTGGCCAGCTGTATTGGCTCTGTGGTGGATGTGCAGACTGCCTGCGGGCTCTGGACGCCTGGCGTGAGCAGCTCAGCTCCGCTGGTGCTGGGACTCCTTGGGAAAGGCCCCAGATCGAGAACTCTCTTGCCCTTTGGGGTGGCATTGGCCGTGAATCATCTAGCTGTAGCGGGGACTCCGCCCCTGGGGCTGAGCACAGAATGCAGGGACAATGAGGGGCTGGACGGGGCCAGCAGGGTGGCCTGTGGGATGCACGGCTTCCCCCGACCTTGCACCTGGAGGCGGATCTCCAGCTTGGAGTCGGAAGTGTGAGGTCTCGGCCCCTCCAGTGCCTGTGTAGCTGGACTCCGCCTGGCCCTGCCAGCGTTCGAGCGCAGGTGGGCTCGGGCTTTTCCGGCTTCTGTCTTGAAATCCAACCCATGGACAGATCCCTTTAGGCTCAGCTCGGAAGACCTCAGCAGCCTTGGGCCCTGGTGTGGGTTGGGCTTTTACGATATTCTTATGCAAATCCTCTCCCACCGGGCCTGGAGTCACGGGGGGAGCAGTGGGGTCGCCCTTCCCTCCTGGGAGCCGGGCCCCTTGTCGTGGCTGCTGGGGGTGTGGCGCGGGAGGCGTCCAGGCCGGAGCTTGCGGGTGGGGCAGGGCTGCCGTGCGTCCTGCTCGACCTCAGAGGTGGGACATTAAACACATCTTTCACAGCCCACTGGCCCTGGCTGCCTCATTCTGCATCCCTGGAGGGGACACACTACAGCCTTTAGGCGACGGGAGCATCGTGGGCGTCTCCCCGGGGGGCGAGTCTGTCTAGAGCAGGCGGGCAGCTCCCTTAGTGAGAGGTTCCAGGAGGCGAGGCTGAGCGAGGACTCCAGGCAGAAGCCGCTTGGTCTTCAGTGCCGGTTCCGCCCACCCCGGGTGCCGAATGTGACAGGTGTGCTCAGCGGGGGGCTCTGGTGGTGACGGGTAGAGCTCATTCTTCAGTGTCCTTAAAAACAGGGCTCATGCCTGGGGCTGTGGGTGCCCTGCCCTGCCAGGTGCCCCTGTGGGAGCCAGGTAGTGCCTTGGTGGAGATGGCCAGGGGAGCTCTGTCGCAGGGACCCTGCTGGGCTCTGCTGGCCAGCTGTATTGGCTCTGTGGTGGATGTGCAGACTGCCTGCGGGCTCTGGACGCCTGGCGTGAGCAGCTCAGCTCCGCTGGTGCTGGGACTCCTTGGGAGGGAAAGGGCCCCCAGATCAGAGAACCTACCCCACATCTCGGTTCTTTGTCCTTCCTCTGGGGCTCCCAGCCCACCTCCTTCCTCTGTCGCAGGTCGGTGGCCGTGAATCATCTAAAGAGATGGATGGCTCTTTGTACCATGTGCTTTCACATCTGTGATTGCATTTAGCCCCATGGTGATGGAAGCCCGCCAGCACTTCTTCTTCCGCTTATTCTGGAAACACTGGTGTGGGCAGAGCCTTTTCTGACTGCGCGCATAGGAAGCCTGGGGCCTTGCTATCCTGGACAATTTGAGTGAAGCAGGGCGGAAGCTAACTCCCTGTCGTAGCGGGAGGCCGGGAGGGTGCCGCTGGATGCCAGCACCACGTGTGGCCGCTGCCCAGGGCCCTTCCCCACGTCACCTCTCCTGGCTGGCTTGCAGGGGGCTGAGGCCCCTCGCCAGTCTCGGAACAGTCCACTGCTAGGACTGGAGCCGTGAAAACGGGAAGGTTTTTGTTTGGCTTTAGGGGGTGAGAGCAACCGAGAGAGCAGTGTGGGGGAGATTTCTCAAACCCCTCCATTCCCAGCTGGAGCTCCCGGCCCCTGCAAGACTGCGGGGCCCCCATCCATTACACTCAGTCTCCCTGCTCTACCCCATGGGTTTTCATGGATCCAGGCACAGGATCCGGGCGTTCAACAGCAGGTGGTGAGTGTGAGTTTCGGTGAGCACTGGCGGCCAGGGCTGTGGAAAGGAGCAGCCGCTGGTGGTGAGAAGGTTAACCGTTGGCCACAGCCCCTGGACAGGAGCAGGCTGGGTGGAAGGCAGCCGTGGCTGAGGCTGGGAGTGGCTGCAAGGTCCAAGCTGCTTTCTGCTCGCTGCCTAGGATCATTCATAACCAAGAGCTGGAAGGATAATTCAGAGCCACGTGTGGAGCTGAGCCTACTGCTGGCTGGCTCTACGGAGGGGCCAGTCCTGCACCCGGGGCCAGGCTCTTGGCTGCCTGGCTGCTTCTCTAGGAATGTATTCTGGGAAGAAGCGAGTTCCGTGGGGACCTGGAGCAGGAAGGATGCCTCCTGCGGGTTCAGAGCTGCAGTGCCCGCTGCCCTTCTGTGGGAGGACTGAGGAAGGGTCCTGCATGATCAAGGGGAGGGCAGGTCTACGGCCATACCACCCTGAACGTGCCCAGTCTCAGCTGACTGCAGAAGCTGAGCAGGGCCAGGCCTGGTCAGTACTTGGATGGGAGGGCAGAGAGCCTGCAGGGAGGCAGGACCGGCCGTGTGGGTGAGCGCCGTGAGGCCGTGTGTTTATGTTCAATCTTCATAAACTAGGGTGTGACTGTGTAGCAAACAGTCGGCTGAACCCAGACACCAGACACCCAAATGGTGTCTGTTTCTTTTGATGGAACACACAGGGAGAGTGGCCTTTGGTCACGTCTCAGCAGCAGAAATTCCTGCTCTCTTACTCTGTTCCCTCCTGCGGTTGCTGTGGCCCTGCATCTTCCTCTGTGTTTCCCGAGTGGCTCGTCACCTACCCCACCGCTTTCCTGGGGCCCGCGTGTGGGGAGAGGGGCACAGAGCTTAGACAAGTGTGGGCGAGATGGCTTCGGCCCGGAGAGTCTTGGCTCCAGAACGCCTCGGCCTGACCCGAGGCGGGCTCTGGGAAGGGGACAGGCTGGCCGTCGGTTTGCTGGGAGACTCAGGGAACCAGAGACGACTCTCTCCCCAAAGTCCTAAAGAATTCAAGTCCATTTCTGGTTTCTGAATTGTGGCAAGCAATTGCCAACGAGAATACCCGTGACTCACTCGGAGGCTCTGAAATCAATTAGGTGCCTGAGGACCCAAGCCAGGGGTCGCTGGCGCGTCTAGAGGCACGAGGCTACAGTCATGTCTGGCGAGGGAACTGGGTGTCAGCTTTACTGAGCACGTCTGTGCCAGGCACCACGCTTAGGACTTCCGCTCCCATATGGCTCAGTGACGAAGAAGGTACACGGGACAGGAGGAGAGAGCATGGGGGGCTGCTGCCTGCAAGTGGGAGGACCGACCTCTCGGTCTCCAGTCTTACCTGCACGTTATGCCGCGTAGGGCCACCAGAGAGGGCCCGGTGCCGTGCCTGGAGCACAGCAGGCGCCAGGAGACGTCATTGCCCCTTCCTCCAGTTGACCCCGAGCCCCAGGCCCTGCGGAGGAGGGATGGGAAAGCTTCCCCCTGCAGGTCTGGATCCTGGTTGGGGTAGAAGCAGGTGCCAGCCCTGATCAGGCATCCAGTCCCTCCAGATGCCTGGTCTCAGCCTTCGCTTGCCCAGTGTCGTTCACCCTGCCGTCTCTCCCCCGGGCTGGCTCCTCCCTCATCCACTCTGCCTTTAGCCTCTGCCTGTTGCCGTGGCGGCTCCCGGCCCCCTTGTGGCAAGAACAGCGGTGTGGCTGAGGGCCTGGCGAGGTGCCTGCTGCCCGCCTCCCACCACTTGGCAGTGCCTTCCGGCCCATCACCTGCCATATGCCCCATCCACAAGCCCGCAGCTGCCTCCTGGCCTCAGGTGAGGGCACAGCCAGGAGCTGCTGGCACGAGCCTCAGCGTGTCTGCGGGGAGTGAGACAGAGGAGGCTGCCTCCCGCCTCGCCTGGCCTGCCCTCGAGGCCAGTCTGAGGCAGTGCAGGTGAATCGCCACTGAGTTTCTGTCCTCCTCTGTAGCGACATTTGGACCTGGGCCAGGTCGGGCTGGCATCCTTTTCTGGCTTCCCGCCCCCACTCACCCCAGGGCCCATCTGTAGACCGGGAACCATCACCTGACTTGCCCACCTCCATAAGCGGGTGTATAGCTCACGCTGAACGTGCGGATGGGCGAGGTGAACAAGCAACACCTGGGGACCCGTCCCGCGGACCGTCACCACAGCGAGGACGCTGACCCTGCCTGACCTCCAGCAGGACAGATAGCCGGCAAACACCAAGGAGCCCAGACCTGCAGGGGCGCGGGCCCTGGGTTGCCATCAGTGACGTGGTCACCTGGGCCAGTTCCTGCTGGGACGGTGGCCGCCCAGCGCGGAAGTTGGGGGGAGCGCAGCCACCCAGCTCCATGGCTGTCACCTCCAGATTGCCACATAAATCAACCTGGCTTTACGACGCCAATAAATTTGTGTCCAGAATTTGGTTTGGAGCCCGAAGCGGCAGGATGATTTAATTTGCTTTGTCCCTAGGCAAGAGGGAATGTAACTGCAGAAGGGTAAGGACAGATGTTTTAATTGGGTTTTCAGTAAACATCTGGGCAGCCCCAGGAAGGGTCTGAGCCACTGAGGGCGGGGCTCCGGGGCGGCCTCCTGGCCCCGCCCACCCCGCAAGGCCTCCTGGGAAGCAGCTGCGAGGGCAAATGGGGCAGGGGCGTCTTTCTTCCACAAGGAGGGAAAAGGACAATACACTGGACAAGCTGTGAGAACGGAAGATGCGCGACTAGAGAAAGCAGATCGCGGCTGATTGTGATATGGGACTCACAGGCCAGGGCTGCCGGACGGCTAGAGAGGAGGGCAGGGGCCGCCTCCGGGCTCCCCATGCTCTTGCGAATCCCGCGTCCCTCTCCCTGAAGACCCCTGAGGGCTTCTCGAGACCTGGCGTCCACGCTCTGTCCTGTTTGAAGACAGTGAGGTGCGGGGGTGGTGGTGGGCAGCAGGCTGCAGGAGTTCCCTGGAGAGCTGAGCAAGGCACTGAAATTAAAGGACGGAGGTGGGAGGGGCGGAGACCCCACCCCAGAGGCTGCTCCTGGTCCTGCTGCTCCAGCTCCAGGAAGGATTATGCCCAGGGCCGGGGACCATGCCAGGGAGGGTCCGGAGGAGCCCCCAGGTCCTGAAGCAGGAGAAGGCACGTTGAAAAATGCAGAGTTCATTAGAATCACCTGTGTCTCCCAGAAGACTGGCCCAGCAGGTGCATGCATGATTGTGGGGGAGTGGGGAACCACGTGGAGGGGAGGTGCCCCGGAAACTGGCCCTCCTTCCATGGGAAGGGTGGCCGGGGCCCCGTCTTACCCCACGGCACCCAAGGGACATGGAGAGCGTGAACGTCGGGCCTGTACCCACAGCCCAGCTTCAAAGGGAGCCGCCGTTAGTGTTGGAGCGGGAGCAGGGGCATCAGGGGGCGGGCCCGGCCTCGCTTCCGGGGTGGGAGCCATGGGCGATATGCCCAGCGGTTTCCCAAGCCACTGTGGGGACAGCCGGGGACAGGGCCCCTCCGTGGCCCTTGTACCCTGCCCCCGCGCCCCACCCCGCGCTGCAGGAGGTTCAAGGATCCCTTCCGGGGATGTGTAGGCTGCTGTGTCCCCGAGGAAGGGCCATTCTGGGGCCGATTAGCACTTTGGGCCCTTGTCGTCGGCTGACGAGGCGCTGCAGCCGCTGCCCCAGGAGAGGCGCTTGGCTCCTCGAGGCCAGGTGGGAGGAGGGGCGGGGCCGGGGCTGAGGGAAGCAGCTGCGAGGGCAAATGGGGCAGGGGCGTCTTTCTTCCACAAGGAGGGAAAAGGACAATACACTGGACAAGCTGTGAGAACGGAAGATGCGCGACTAGAGAAAGCAGATCGCGGCTGATTGTGATATGGGACTCACAGGCCAGGGCTGCCGGACGGCTAGAGAGGAGGGCAGGGGCCGCCTCCGGGCTCCCCATGCTCTTGCGAATCCCGCGTCCCTCTCCCTGAAGACCCCTGAGGGCTTCTCGAGACCTGGCGTCCACGCTCTGTCCTGTTTGAAGACAGTGAGGTGCGGGGGTGGTGGTGGGCAGCAGGCTGCAGGAGTTCCCTGGAGAGCTGAGCAAGGCACTGAAATTAAAGGACGGAGGTGGGAGGGGCGGAGACCCCACCCCAGAGGCTGCTCCTGGTCCTGCTGCTCCAGCTCCAGGAAGGATTATGCCCAGGGCCGGGGACCATGCCAGGGAGGGTCCGGAGGAGCCCCCAGGTCCTGAAGCAGGAGAAGGCACGTTGAAAAATGCAGAGTTCATTAGAATCACCTGTGTCTCCCAGAAGACTGGCCCAGCAGGTGCATGCATGATTGTGGGGGAGTGGGGAACCACGTGGAGGGGAGGTGCCCCGGAAACTGGCCCTCCTTCCATGGGAAGGGTGGCCGGGGCCCCGTCTTACCCCACGGCACCCAAGGGACATGGAGAGCGTGAACGTCGGGCCTGTACCCACAGCCCAGCTTCAAAGGGAGCCGCCGTTAGTGTTGGAGCGGGAGCAGGGGCATCAGGGGGCGGGCCCGGCCTCGCTTCCGGGGTGGGAGCCATGGGCGATATGCCCAGCGGTTTCCCAAGCCACTGTGGGGACAGCCGGGGACAGGGCCCCTCCGTGGCCCTTGTACCCTGCCCCCGCGCCCCACCCCGCGCTGCAGGAGGTTCAAGGAGCCCTTCCGGGGATGTGTAGGCTGCTGTGTCCCCGAGGAAGGGCCATTCTGGGGCCGATTAGCACTTTGGGCCCTTGTCGTCGGCTGACGAGGCGCTGCAGCCGCTGCCCCAGGAGAGGCGCTTGGCTCCTCGAGGCCAGGTGGGAGGAGGGGCGGGGCCGGGGCTGAGGGGAGGCTGAGGAGACCTGGAGAGCCGGGCGGGGGACGCGCGTCCGGGAGCAACAGTGGCAGTGCCAGCACCGCGTCTCCACCGTCCGAGAGACGAGGGCTCGAGTCCAGGAGCCAGTCCTGAACCTGGGAGCAGCGCCCGCGGGCCCCGGCTGGGGGGCTCGGCTGGCCGGGGGCAGCCCCAGGCAAGAGGACCTGCAGGAGGGCGACCCCGGTGAGGCGCAGGCTGCGTGGAATCCTGGGCGTGGAGGGCTCCCCTCTGGAAGCCCGGAGCCTTGCCTGCCCCATCGAGGCCAGGGAGGCCGGGGGCCCCCACCCCTCTCGTCACCACACGTCTCGCCGTCAGAGCTTGGTCTCGCTGAGGACGATGTTCGCCGTGACAAAGAAGAAGCAGGAGAAAGCCCAGAGCAGCACGAAGCCCACCCAGAAGGTGTGGCGGAAGGGGGACCTGTGCTTGTTGACGGTCCCGTAGCCGAAGGCCAGCTGGGTGTCCTTGCGCGAGAGGTACACCAGGAAGGCCGGGATGACGTACTGGATGCCCGTGCCCGCGTAGGCCCCGGTGATGCCCACCAGCGACTCCAGGTCGTGCGTGCAGAAGGCCACCAGCACCGGGGGCAGCAGGGTGATGGTGGGGAACACCACTCGGTCCACCACCCAGGGGTACGTGCCCCCCTCGCGGTGGAAGAGCGTCTTCCAGTTGTTGCGGAGGGTCACCGCGATGATGGGGAAGTTGGTGCTGATGGTGAAGACGGGGAAGAGGCCCAGGAAGAAGCGCACGGCCGCCACGCCCACCACGTCGCAGCGCGCGAAGTTGAGCGTGTACATGTCCAGCAGGCTGTCGCCGCGGAAGCAGAAGATGGCAGTGAAGCAGAGGAGGCCGTAGAAGGCCAGGACCAGCACGTAGTCCAGGAAGACCAGGCGCGTCAGGTGGCGCTTGGAGGAGACGGGGGTGACGAGCGACGGCAGGGAGTGCTGGCACATGAAGGAGTAGACGCACACGCCGAACAGGTTCCGGACGCCGGAGAGGTCGGCCAGCGGCGGGTGGCCCTCCCCGCGCCCGTGGCCGATGCGGACCAGGGCCAGCACGATCATGATGGCGAAGGCTGCGAGACAGGAGGGAGTCAGGCGGGGAGGGGGCAGCGGCCGGGCGCGTCCGCGAGGGGCAGCGTGACATCCCCCAGAGCCCTGCGCGGGGGCAGGCCAGCAGTGGCTGCTGGGGACGTCCCGCACACGCCCCGCGCCCGCAGGCACAGGAAGGTATCTGGGGGTGGGGGCCGGCCACGGCAGGAGGGCGATCTAGCCACAGGCTGTCCTCCGGGAGGCGCTCAGGCTCCCTTCAGGCCCTGGGGTGGGGGCTTCCCGCCGGCTTCCTAGCACCTGCAACGTCAGCACCTGAAGACCCACTTCCGGGTCCAGGACCCTCAGTGGCTTCTCCTGTATGTCATCCAGGGTTCCCAGGACCCTCGTTACCACTCCGCACACCCAGGGAGCTCCGCGCCCCCGTCCCCAGCGCGGACGTCCACCCACGCTTGCTTTCTCTGCCCAGACCCGACCTGCGGGTCCCTCCACCCTGGGCCCCATCGCTCAGGCAAAGCCCATACTGACACCTCCTCGGCGGTGGAGGGACAGTGGCTGAAGAGACAGGCTGCCAGCCACAGGGCTCCTGCCTGCCAGGCTGTGGGGGGCTCGGGCTCCTTCCAGGCGGGAGCTGGGGGTCTCCCCACTGTGACCTTCGGGCCACGTCACACGGCCCGCGCCCCGGAAGATAAGGCCTTCCTCGGGGGACTCATGGGACGCCAGGCTGCTGTCCCCCACAGTGACACTCGCGAGCAGAACCAACGCAACTGTCATCTGTTACTTTTAACTGGAGCTGCTGACACAGCCGGGACGAGACGGGAGGAGGGAGCCAGGGGCAGGCCTGGGAAACTGCCAATAACGACAACGATTTGTTTTCCGAGACTGTTAGCTGCTCCTGTCTGCGGCTCCTGACTCCGAGGGGCATCACAGGTCCTGCCAGTTCTGGTCAGTCCAGGGGAAGCAGTGACCCGGGTCCACCCTCGGGGACACGCAAGACCCACCGTGGTCTGGCTCATCTGTTTTCTCGGGGTGGGTGCAGGGAGGGTGAGCAGGCAGAGGCCTGTGGGGGGGACCCACATCCAGGAAGCTCGCTGGGGCAGGAGAGGAGGGGGAGAGGCTGGACGGGGTGGAGGCAGAGTCGCCCGGGGACAGGGAGTCCGTCCCGGGCCAGGAAGGGTTACAGAGCCGAGCCGGGCAGGCGGGGGCTGCAGCTGGCCCTGGGGCCACCTGGTGATTAGCCCGGCAAGAGCTGCCAACTGCAGCCGACCCCGGCAGAGGTCGGCCGCCGGGGTCAGGGCTGAGGCCGCGGGGGCAGCTGCTGGAAGGCAGGAGCTCCGTCTTGCCGAGCGTCACCGGGTGACCTGGCGCTACTTCCGACCCCAGCCGAAGCCAGCACGGACTGTGAAAGAGGCGAGCGGGAAATCCCCTGGGGCCCTGCTACTGGGCCGCGGGGCCTTGGCGCTGGCGGGCATGTAGGAGACGCTGCCCGCGTGGACGCGAGCCCACCCCTGCTCCCTCCACTTGGGATGACGGCCAGCACTTCTCGGCCCACCTTCCTCCTCAGCTCTAAATCTCCAAGAGTTTGTAAGAAACACAGAAAGAAACTGGCTGGCTGACTTCAAAGCGAGCTATCTGGGCAGCCCTGACAGGTGGCTCTGACCTTGACGGGTCCTGGCGCCAGGGGCCACGGGGACCAACGTCCCCCTAGCCGCCCGGCCTGCCCTCTGGACCACACTCCTCCCGGCCCTGCCCTCCCCGGGGTGGCGTGGGGGGCAGAGTTCAGCAGCCGTCTCCGAGATGGATTGGCCTGTCCCTGGAGATGGCTGCTCCGAAAACTCATCAGGTCTGATCATAAATCAAGATGAAATGAGGATGACAGGCTGGGAGCAACGGGCGCGGCCGGGGAGCACGGCGGAGCGCGGGGCGCTGCGGGCACAAGGACGCCCGGGGCGCGGGCGCCACCGCCGCCAGCGCTCGCCACCTGGCCGAGGCCGCGGGGGAGAGGGGATGGGGCTGCACGCATCCTGACCTCCAGGCGAGCAGCACCTGCCGTTTCCCCGGGGCAGGGTGGGCGGGGCTTCTTGTTGAGAGCCCGCGTGACAGATGGGGTCTCCGTCCACGTCCACTCGCGCCAGGAGTCGCGCTCCAAGGGGCGAGGAGGCGCAGCGAGTGGCTGGGGAGGCTGCCGTGGGGGCTGGGGAGGAGGCGAGGGCCTGACACCCGCCACAGAAGGTGCAGCTGCTGAGGTGACGAGTGGGGTCAGGAGACTTCTTTTAGTATCTGTGGCCACAGCCCACGGAAAAACAGCTGGGCTTGTTTTGAGCAAATCGAGGGGCTCGAAAGGACCATTTGTTCATTCATTCAGCAGAGGTGTTCTGGGAACCCACCGTGCTGAGACTCTTCTGGGCATCTGGGGACGGTGCCCTGTGCCAGCAGGTACGAGCCTCGTCCTTCTGGAGCCTACAGTCCAGAGGGCCCACTGGGTGGGACAGGAGAGAAATTACAACAGAAGAAAGGACTGGCTAACAGCCATCGGGGCTGGGGCGGGGAGGAGGCGAGAGCCCTATCTTGGGAGGCCTGAGCCAGGACAGAAGGCGAGCTGGCGGGGGTCACAGAGGGGAGCCAGGTGCCGGAACTGATTCCGAAGAACCTGTAGGACTGTCCTTGTCTCAGTAAAGAAGGGGAGGGTCGGTCTGATGAGAGCGGTGGTGGGTCAGGGCCCCCTGGACGTCACTTGCTTCGGCGTCCTGTTCCACCCTCAGCATACTGATCCACCTTGAGCTGTTGCCCCCGGAGAGAAGGGCGGAGGGAAGGAGAGAGAGAGACAGACCAGAGACAGGAGCCGGCGGCAAATCCTAATCTCAGCCCAAATCCTGGGCCCTGGGCGGACAGCTCGGAGGAAACACGTCCCTGATTCCTTTTCTGAGATCAGGCTAAGAGTACCACTGACACCAGAACCGGCCCTCCGGCTCAGGCGCGTCCAGTGGACAGTGTCAGGACCGTGTCAGGTGAGTGGGGGTCACGTCAGGACCTGCGTCCCGTCCCAGGGCCATCGGCAGGCTCAGGTGTGGTAGTCGAGATCATGTCTTACGTCAAGACGCGGGCTCACAACAGCAACCACGGCCCCCAGGGCGCTTAGCGGAGAAACACCCCTCGGCCACCTGCCCGGGTCCGCAAGACACTTCAGACCCTGGACTGAGGCTGGAGCTGCCCTCGTCTTTACGAAGCTTGAGGACAAGCAAGCGCTCGGTTCCCCTGGGCTGTGACATGCTTGCAGCGGGGCACCGGCCTGGACATTTCGGAAGAGGCCTCTGGTCTTGGGCCTGCCCCCACAGAAGGTGAGGTGACGAGTGGGGTCAGGAGACTTCTTTTAGTATCTGTGGCCACAGCCCACGGAAAAACAGCTGGGCTTGTTTTGAGCAAATCGAGGGGCTCGAAAGGACCATTTGTTCATTCATTCAGCAGAGGTGTTCTGGGAACCCACCGTGCTGAGACTCTTCTGGGCATCTGGGGACGGTGCCCTGTGCCAGCAGGTACGAGCCTCGTCCTTCTGGAGCCTACAGTCCAGAGGGCCCACTGGGTGGGACAGGAGAGAAATTACAACAGAAGAAAGGACTGGCTAACAGCCATCGGGGCTGGGGCGGGGAGGAGGCGAGAGCCCTATCTTGGGAGGCCTGAGCCAGGACAGAAGGCGAGCTGGCGGGGGTCACAGAGGGGAGCCAGGTGCCGGAACTGATTCCGAAGAACCTGTAGGACTGTCCTTGTCTCAGTAAAGAAGGGGAGGGTCGGTCTGATGAGAGCGGTGGTGGGTCAGGGCCCCCTGGACGTCACTTGCTTCGGCGTCCTGTTCCACCCTCAGCATACTGATCCACCTTGAGCTGTTGCCCCCGGAGAGAAGGGCGGAGGGAAGGAGAGAGAGAGACAGACCAGAGACAGGAGCCGGCGGCAAATCCTAATCTCAGCCCAAATCCTGGGCCCTGGGCGGACAGCTCGGAGGAAACACGTCCCTGATTCCTTTTCTGAGATCAGGCTAAGAGTACCACTGACACCAGAACCGGCCCTCCGGCTCAGGCGCGTCCAGTGGACAGTGTCAGGACCGTGTCAGGTGAGTGGGGGTCACGTCAGGACCTGCGTCCCGTCCCAGGGCCATCGGCAGGCTCAGGTGTGGTAGTCGAGATCATGTCTTACGTCAAGACGCGGGCTCACAACAGCAACCACGGCCCCCAGGGCGCTTAGCGGAGAAACACCCCTCGGCCACCTGCCCGGGTCCGCAAGACACTTCAGACCCTGGACTGAGGCTGGAGCTGCCCTCGTCTTTACGAAGCTTGAGGACAAGCAAGCGCTCGGTTCCCCTGGGCTGTGACACCCGGTTGGCCTGCCCTGCAGCGGGGAGGCAGGCCCTGCTGGGCGGGGCTGGAGGCATTTCGGAAGAGGCCTCTGGTCTTGGGTCAACGAGTTCTCTCTGGAAGGTGGGTGTGGGGGCTCTGCCCTCCTGTCTCCTCTGTGGGCCCCGGAAGGAATCCAGCTGTCACGGGAGGAGAGGGGACCCCTGTCCACTAAGGCCAGGTCCCTCGTCCTTAACCCCCGAGGGCCCCGGAGCACACAAACAGAGCTGCGACTGAGTGCTAAGGGTGAAGCTGGTGATGGACGCCCCCCAGGGGTGGCGTGGGGGGCCCCGTCAGCCGCCCAGCCCCTCCCCGCCCACCGCGTGGCAGCGCTGCAGCGGGCCTTGCCTGGGCGCGGCTGCACTGTCTCCTGGAGCGCGGCCGCCTCCCCGCCTGAGCGCTGAGCCTGGCCCCAGGTGCTGCTCCCGGACACCCCGCTGTCCTCCGAGCCCCGCACGTGGCTCTGCTCTGATGCGTGTGAGGTGGAGGCCATCCATCAAGGCGGCTGTCGCTGGTGGGGGGGGGGCGGGCACAGAACCCTCCTCTCTAGGCAGGGCATCAACGTGCCAGGGCTGATGATAACAGATGGCCGTGGGTGCCCATCCAGCTCGGGCACCGGTCTCCAGGAGGAAAGCTGGATCTGGGGGGAGTTCTGTGCCCAGCTTCCTCCTTCACCCCCAGAACTGCCCTCAGAGGTGCGGGGACACAGATGTGACTGTCCTGAGGCTGGGCCGTCAGCGCCGGGCCACCACCTCCTCCTATCCCCACCCTGAGATGCAGGACGGCTGGCAGGTGCTGACTGAAGACCATGCAGTTTCTTGTCCCTAAAACCAGGAGCAGGTGGCTGGGCAATCGTTCCTTAAAGAACAGGGCTGACTGGGAGCCGAGAGCGCCAGGCAGGTTCCCAGGACCCAGGTCAGGGGTGTGAGTGGCAGCTCAGCCCGCGAGGCTCTAACCCCTGGGGAGAGCGGGGGAGAGCGGGGAGGGAGGGAGGAACGGAAAGGAGGGAGGTGGCCGCTGCTTTTCTTCCCAACAGGCTTAAGTTTTCCAGTTACTCCAGTTCAGCTCCTGCCTCTGCCTCTGAACTGTGTGATCCTGGGGCGGTCACTTCACTTCTCAGTGCCTCTGTTTCATCACCTTTAAAAAGGAGCCGCTCATGGGCGCAGGGAGAGGGAACAGGATGCAACGATAAAGCACGGGGAGGGCTTCCCTGGTAGCTCTGTGGTGAAGAGCTCGCCTGCCAATGCAAGAGACACAGGTACGATCCCTGATCCGGGAAGATCCCACATGCTGCAGAGCAGCTAAGCCCGTGAGCCACAACGACGGAGCCTGTGCTCTAGAGCCTCGGAGCTGCGTCTATGGAGCCCACGTGCCGCAACTACTGAAGCCCGAGTGCCCTACAGCCTGAGCTCCACAACAAGAGAAGTCACCGCAACAAGAAGCCTGCTCACCTCAACTAGAGTAGCCCCACTCCCTGCAACTAAAGAAAAGCCTGCGGCAGCAGTGAAAACCCAGAATAGCCAAAAATAAATAAATAAGTAAATAAATAAAATTAAAAATAAATAAATAAAGCACAGGGGAGGGCCTGGCCACATCATTGCTCACAGATGTGTCTGTCCCTTTGATCATCACAGAAACCTCGCTTCCCAGCCTGAAAAGCCCGGGCCAGCAGGAAACCTGTAAACTCGCTGAGTTCTCCCTTTGCTCAAGGCAGGTCCTGGGGTCAACCCCGTGACCCTGCTCAGGTCCAGCGCAGTGGTGACCCTTTGTGCTAAGCCTCTTTGGCCCAGGCTTCTGCTTGTCTCTGGTGGTCTGTGAGGACCCGCAGCAGGCCACTCAAACCTGCTCTGTGAACCACAGCCACCTCCTCCTGCCCCACCGAAGGCCACACCAGGCCACGCCGTCCCCGCCTCCCTGTCCTCCGGGCGGCTCGGCGTGTGCCCTCTGTACAGGGCTGGGCGGGACTAGAAGCTGGCCGGACTGCAGGGAGTCCTGTTTGGGCTCTTTGGGCTTGTTCTGTCCTTCCTTCCGGTCATCGCCCTCCCACCTGAGCTCAGGCTGTGGTCGGGGTTCCCTCTGGGGAGAAGGGAAGCTCCCCGGGCAGCTGCCCTCGGCTCCAGAAGCACTGTGGCCCTGGGTCAGATTTCATGCCAGGCCCACGAGACGGTCTGTGACTTCTGGCCCGCCTGCAGTAACTCACACAAGTCACCTGGGCGTCCACTGAAGGGAGGGACTTTCGATCTGATCTGACTGCCTTCTCCTGCTGGATCGGCCACTGCGGTTTCCAGAGGATTCCGGCTCTGTGGTCAGCATCGTCATCATGGAAGCAGATCCTCCTCCTCATCATCTCGGAGGTAGAAGAGAAGGGCATTTAAATAATTAACTTGCGGGACGGAGGGTCGGCTCCAGAAGACTCACGGCAGAGCCTCAGGTGTGTTAGGAGGAGAAGGTCGTTGATGAAGGGGTTTGGAGCCTCTGCAGCAATCAAGCCTCAAGTAGGAAATCAAGAGCTCTGGCCTTCGCATCTTTCAGCTGTCCACACCCTCGAGGCACGGCAAGGGGCGTGTGGGAGGGCAGGCTCTCAGTTCTCCGTTCTTCATCTGTCTGAGTCGGCTCAGTTTGTAATCGCTGGGAGCCTCTGGTTGCTGGCGGACTAATCTCCTTCCGGGAGATCAGGAACATAAACCTTCCACGCCGTCCCGTTTCCTGAAGGCCGCTCAGTCCTTTCTGAGCCTTTTCTTCCTGCTGCTGTCTCCCTCCGGTTTGTAAGTCAGAGACTTAACCCCTAAAATGGCTGCATCTGGGGCGATCGTGTGCTTCCCAGATGGTGCCAGTGGTAAAGAGCCCCCTGCCAACGGAGCTGCGGCCAGGGCCTCTAAGAAGCTGTTACAGGTTGAATGAGGTCCTGAGGGTGAACCCTAATTGGATGGGATATTTGGTCTTACTTAAAAAAAAAAAAAAAAAAAAAGAAACTAAAAAAATAATTTATTTAGTTACTTTTGGCTGTGCTGGGTCTTCATTGCTGCGTGTGAGCTTTCTCCAGTTGGGGCGAGCGGGGGCTACTCTTCGTGGTGGTGCCAGGGCCTCTCGCTGGTGCGGCTTCCCTTGTTGCGGTGCGCAGGCTCTAGGGCGCGTGGACTCAGTCACTGTGGTGTGCGGGCTTAGCTACTCCGTGATCTGTGGGATAGTCCCAGACCAGGGATCAACCCCCAGTCCCCTGCATGGCAAGGCAGACTCTTAGCCACTGGACCACCAGGGAAACTCTAAGTTGGTTTTTTTTTTTTCCAGTATTTATTTGGCCGTGCTGGGTCCTAGGTGTGGCACAAGGGGTCTTTGATCGTCACTGAGGCATGAGAACTCTTAGACGCAGCATGGGGGATCTAGTTCCCTGATTAGGGATCAAACTCCAGGCCCGCTGCATTGGAAGCGTGGAGTCTTAGCTAATGGACCCCCAGGGCAGGCCCACGTGCTCCTATAAAGAGACATAGAGCATGGGCCGGGGGCACTGTTGGTAGTGGGGGTGAAGTGGGGCTGCTGCTACGGCCCCTTCTAGCCTGAGAGTGGCCCCACCACCCCGGGCGGCCGGGGGGCACAGTCTCTCTCTCTCTCCATGCAGAGGAGAAGCCTCGTGAGGACAGATGAAGAGGTGCTCGTCTGCAAGCCAGGGAGGGAGGCCTCTCCAGAAGCCTGCCCGGACAGCACCTGACCCTGGGTGCCAGCCTCCAGAATTGAGCGCCCAGACTTCTGCTGTTTAAGACACACGTTTCACGGCATTGTTACAACAGCCTGAGCCCACTAAGGCAGCTGAGAAGCAGCTGTTGGATGCAGAGAGAAGCCAGCAAAGTGAGAAAGTGGAGAGGCAGTGCTGTGACAAGGGCAGGGGCTCCCCGGGTCCGAGGGTAGGTTCTCGAGCCCTGGGGTGGCCCTGGGCCACAGCAGCTCTGCAGAGGGATATGGCTGCCTGACGCGGCGCCCGGGCTCGTGTGGAGCCTGACTCCGTGCAGAGGTGTGCCTACAACTGTCGTCCGTCGGCCACCTTGCCTGTCTGGGCCTCACCCTCTTCCCTTGCCGGCGTCTGGGCCGCTGGCCTGTGGACCTCCCGGCCGCGCGGGAGTCTTCGCCTGAGGACCGGGCTAGCACAATGTCGGCCGCACGCAGGGCGGAGCTGCCGACATCAGAGGCCGCTCAGCGGGGAGGTGCGGCCGGGAGGCCACGGCCTCTGCTTGGGGCCGAGCAGGGCTCTCAGGTCAGCCAGTCCTGCCGCGAATGAAAGGGGTCATTTGGTGACATGTGGCTGGCCTTTCGGCAAACTTTAATTAAGCGTCCACTCTAAGAGCCTTAAGGCAGCATCCTCTCATTCTCCTTTCAACTAACCTCTGCATCTGCAGAGAGAACTTTCAGAAAACCAAGAATAAAACTAAGGCCGATGTGAAACCTTCATAGAAAGCTTTTCCTGGAGCCCCTCTGCTGCCTGTGTAACAAGGGAGAGCCAGACGCGAGGAGAGTCCTGGGCAGTGACCCGAAGGCGGTGAGGAGGCAGCAACAACAGCTTGGGACGAAGCCTGGCGGGAAGTACAGACGGGGGCCCACCTGCCACCTTCGTGCGGGAGGGGGTCCTTCCTGGCCCTCCAAGAAGCCCCAGTGGAGTGAGGGGGCAGCAGGGAGCGGCCGTGAAGGAATTCAGACACCGAGCTGGCCTGTCGAGCCGACAGGAGGTGGGGACAGATGGCCAGGCCCAGAGACCCCAGGCTGCTGGTGGTGACAGATCAGAGCGGTCCCACCAGGAGACGCTCGGCGATCAGTCAGGGATCCGCGGGGGAGCTGGCCACCCGGCCACAGCTAATCCCGGGGAAAGGCAAAAGCAGGGCCCTCGTGTTCCCAGGCGGTGGCTCCTCCTGGGGACCTTCTGCTACTCGGGCCACCGCCGCCGGGTCCCGCCTCTCCCTGCTGGCTCGGTCTGGAAGACGAATCTGGGGCACCTGCCAGGGGGAGGCGGGGCGAGCGGGGCTAAGCACATTCACGAGGCTCCCGTTTATGCACAAGCAGTCGGGGAGGATGCTGCCTGACCCACTTTGAGGGGAGCACGGAGATGGGAATAATGCGCGGGGTGCTGCTCTGAATACACAGAGGGGAGGCAGCCCTGTGGGCCCCCGACAGCCCAGGCCGAGGAGGGCTGCCGCGCCCGAGCAGCCTTTATTAGAAAGACTCGGTCTTTTAATAACACAGAACGGGGCGCTCCCGAGCCGGGCCGCCTGTCCGTGTCCCCGAGCGGGAGACGTCTGCTGGGGGTGAGGCCGGGGGCACTGTTGGTAGTGGGGGTGAAGTGAGGCGGCTGCTACGGCCCCTTCTAGCCTGAGAGCGCCCCCACCACCCCGGGCGGCTGGGGGGCACCGTCTACAGCGGTCGGTTTCACCGCTGACGGCCCGGCTCTAGTGTCACAGCTTCTGGGCCTGTGGGCGCAAAGGATAGTGTCTCCTAAGTGTCCCTGGTGGACGGACGGCTGACAGTGAGGGCTGGCAGTCGGGGGGAAGCCGGCCTCCCTGTGAGGCGGGCCTGTGCCTCGTTCCCGCTTTCCTTGGAGGGGGTGGCGGTGGGGGGGCTGCGGGAGGCGCCCGGCCCGCGTGCCTGGCGACCTGTGCTGGGTGGGGGAGGGGAGGCCACGGAGAGGCGGCCGACGCTCCAGGATCCCGGTGGGGACACCCAGGGACACAGCACTTTCTAGGGGCGCCTTGGGCCACATCGCCGGCTCCCGGCCAGCCCCAAGGGAGGCCCATGCTGAGGCCGCTCCTGGGACACAGTGGCCAGAGACGATGGGGAGGTCATGCACAGGCTGGTGTCTGGATGGTGACCTGCCACTGAGCGCTGTGCTGACTGCACTCTCTGCCCGGCCCTGTTTTATCTTCCGGGTCTCTAGACTCGGCAGCCTGGTCTCCCCAGAACTTATGTGAGCAGCGAAAGCAGTGAAGCAACGCTGGCGCTTGTCAGACGTGATCTGACAATTTCCCGACAAAGCGGCTAGCGGCCAAGGCCGCCCTCCCCTTAGG
Organism: Tragulus kanchil; assembly: GCA_022376925.1. Taxonomy (NCBI): domain Eukaryota; kingdom Metazoa; phylum Chordata; class Mammalia; order Artiodactyla; family Tragulidae; genus Tragulus; species Tragulus kanchil. The sequence continues at coordinate 22,022,918 of JAIOJX010000027.1, read as the reverse complement.
GCCCAACCGGGCCGCGCCAGGGGCTTCTGGTGGAAGGCATGGCCAGCCCTGTGGAGGAACTGGCCTGCAGGCTTCTCAGCTCGCCTGGAGCTCTGGGGGGCCCTGCTGGGGTGGGGTCCCTGCAGTCTACCCCAGCCTCAACAGACGGCAGAACTCCTAATTACGTGCGAGCATGTTTCTGGCTCAGCACATCTACTGGTAATGTTCCGGTCCCTTTGGTGTTCATTCTTGCCTTTGTCTTCCAAGAACCCAGGCGGGCTCTTTGCGGGGTGAGCCGGGCCGCCTGTCCGTGCCCAGCGGGAGGCGTCTGCTGGGTGAGGCCGGGGGCACTGTTGGTAGTGGGGGTGAAGTGAGGCGGCTGCTACGGCCCCTTCTAGCCTGAGAGCGCCCCCACCACCCCGGGCGGCTGGGGGGCACCGTCTACAGCGGTCGGTTTCACCGCTGACGGCCCGGCTCTAGTGTCACAGCTTCTGGGCCTGTGGGCGCAAAGGATAGTGTCTCCTAAGTGTCCCTGGTGGACGGACGGCTGACAGTGAGGGCTGGCAGTCGGGGGGAAGCCGGCCTCCCTGTGAGGCGGGCCTGTGCCTCGTTCCCGCTTTCCTTGGAGGGGGTGGCGGTGGGGGGGCTGCGGGAGGCGCCCGGCCCGCGTGCCTGGCGACCTGTGCTGGGTGGGGGAGGGGAGGCCACGGAGAGGCGGCCGACGCTCCAGGATCCCGGTGGGGACACCCAGGGACACAGCACTTTCTAGGGGCGCCTTGGGCCACATCGCCGGCTCCCGGCCAGCCCCAAGGGAGGCCCATGCTGAGGCCGCTCCTGGGACACAGTGGCCAGAGACGATGGGGAGGTCATGCACAGGCTGGTGTCTGGATGGTGACCTGCCACTGAGCGCTGTGCTGACTGCACTCTCTGCCCGGCCCTGTTTTATCTTCCGGGTCTCTAGACTCGGCAGCCTGGTCTCCCCAGAACTTATGTGAGCAGCGAAAGCAGTGAAGCAACGCTGGCGCTTGTCAGACGTGATCTGACAATTTCCCGACAAAGCGGCTAGCGGCCAAGGCCGCCCTCCCCTTAGGGCCCAACCGGGCCGCGCCAGGGGCTTCTGGTGGAAGGCATGGCCAGCCCTGTGGAGGAACTGGCCTGCAGGCTTCTCAGCTCGCCTGGAGCTCTGGGGGGCCCTGCTGGGGTGGGGTCCCTGCAGTCTACCCCAGCCTCAACAGACGGCAGAACTCCTAATTACGTGCGAGCATGTTTCTGGCTCAGCACATCTACTGGTAATGTTCCGGTCCCTTTGGTGTTCATTCTTGCCTTTGTCTTCCAAGAACCCAGGCCAGCTTATTGCCGCCCTGAGCTTGGCTCTCTTGGGCACTGATCTGGGCAGCGGGAAGAGGCGGGGGGTGCGGGAAGTGGGGAGGTGGGGGGCACGGCCGCAGAGCTGCAGCTCAGAAGCAAAACGAAGTGGGAGGTCGTGGCAAACTGACAACCTGGCACATGCTCGAGAGGACACTCTGAGTGCTCGCTGCCTTTGGAGGAGTTCTAGAAAAATCACCTGGGGTCCGTGGGGCCAGGAGAGGCCCCCACTGTGATGTCCCACGAGCAGGGCCGGCTCGCTCCCTCCCGCAGCGGGGTCGCCCGGCAGCTCCCCCAGCTCCACGATCTCTGCGTCCCGTCCCCTCCCTCGCTCCATCTGATGGTCTGGGGTCCGCGCCAGGGAAACACCCTCCAGCAGGCCCGTGGCGGAAGACGCCCGGTGGCTCCGGTGCCCCGGGCTGGGGACGGAAGCCCGGGCTCAGCGAGCTGCGAGAGCGGGCGTCCCTGGGAGCTCGGCCCTCCACCCGAGGGAGCTCTGTGTCACAGACGACTTTACTTGTTAAGCCCAGAGGGCTGAACGTCTCGGGGAGACACAGGGCAGGCCTGAGCTGTTACCCGCGGCTCGTGGATTATCTCTTGGATCAGGAGGAGACGAAAGGCAAGCGACGCTTGAGAGACAGCGATGTCACCACTCCGGTGGCTTCCCGGGCTGCTCTCGACCTCGGGCCACACTCTCAAGGTCACAGCTGCCTTGCTCTGCGGCCCCTGCAAAGAGCTGCCTCCAAGGCCCAGGCGCTGCAGGTGGGGACCACAGGAGTCCCCGCGGTCCCCTCACTGCCCTGCGGGGGGCGCCGACCAGGAGAAGCAGAATGGGGCTGCCGGGGGTGGGGCGGCCCGCGCCCCGAGGAGGAGCGGCCGGTCCTCTAAAGCAACTGAGCCGCGGGGTCGACTCCACGAGCCGGCTCTTGGGGAACAGGACCCCGACAGCAGGACTGGGTGGGGCGGGGGCTGCCGGGGGGCCTGAGGACCCGGCGCCCGGCTGGCAGGGGTGCGCGGCGCTGCCTCTGCGGGTGCAGCTGGGTCTGACCCGAGCCTGGGGGCCGCCTCTGTCTGTGCCCGATCGCTCTTTATTCACCGGCAGCTCTGTTCTCCTTCCCAGCTCACTGATCTGGGCAGCGGGAAGAGGCGGGGGGTGCGGGAAGTGGGGAGGTGGGGGGCACGGCCGCAGAGCTGCAGCTCAGAAGCAAAACGAAGTGGGAGGTCGTGGCAAACTGACAACCTGGCACATGCTCGAGAGGACACTCTGAGTGCTCGCTGCCTTTGGAGGAGTTCTAGAAAAATCACCTGGGGTCCGTGGGGCCAGGAGAGGCCCCCACTGTGATGTCCCACGAGCAGGGCCGGCTCGCTCCCTCCCGCAGCGGGGTCGCCCGGCAGCTCCCCCAGCTCCACGATCTCTGCGTCCCGTCCCCTCCCTCGCTCCATCTGATGGTCTGGGGTCCGCGCCAGGGAAACACCCTCCAGCAGGCCCGTGGCGGAAGACGCCCGGTGGCTCCGGTGCCCCGGGCTGGGGACGGAAGCCCGGGCTCAGCGAGCTGCGAGAGCGGGCGTCCCTGGGAGCTCGGCCCTCCACCCGAGGGAGCTCTGTGTCACAGACGACTTTACTTGTTAAGCCCAGAGGGCTGAACGTCTCGGGGAGACACAGGGCAGGCCTGAGCTGTTACCCGCGGCTCGTGGATTATCTCTTGGATCAGGAGGAGACGAAAGGCAAGCGACGCTTGAGAGACAGCGATGTCACCACTCCGGTGGCTTCCCGGGCTGCTCTCGACCTCGGGCCACACTCTCAAGGTCACAGCTGCCTTGCTCTGCGGCCCCTGCAAAGAGCTGCCTCCAAGGCCCAGGCGCTGCAGGTGGGGACCACAGGAGTCCCCGCGGTCCCCTCACTGCCCTGCGGGGGGCGCCGACCAGGAGAAGCAGAATGGGGCTGCCGGGGGTGGGGCGGCCCGCGCCCCGAGGAGGAGCGGCCGGTCCTCTAAAGCAACTGAGCCGCGGGGTCGACTCCACGAGCCGGCTCTTGGGGAACAGGACCCCGACAGCAGGACTGGGTGGGGCGGGGGCTGCCGGGGGGCCTGAGGACCCGGCGCCCGGCTGGCAGGGGTGCGCGGCGCTGCCTCTGCGGGTGCAGCTGGGTCTGACCCGAGCCTGGGGGCCGCCTCTGTCTGTGCCCGATCGCTCTTTATTCACCGGCAGCCTCCTCCTCGTGCGCGCGCTCTCACCGTCTTCTCCCTTCCAACCCAGGCATCGCTCCCCAGACGCATACAGGACCTCATCATCCTGAGCAGACCCCGGGGGTCCTCTCGGGGGCTCTGGAGGCTGGGTAGAGCCCCTCGGCCAGGCCCGTCAACCAGAACAGCAATAGCATCTCGGCTTTGGGGCCAGAATAAGTGCGCGACGGACCCCAGAGCGCCTGCTGGTGGCCGGGGTGACAGCGACTCTGCGTGGGTCCCGGGCCTTCCGGGTGGCTGGCAGGATGGTGCCGGAAGTGACCGAGCTCCCAACCGCAGGCCTGGCACGGGGGAGACCCCTGAGCTCCCCCGAGCACACTGGAGGGCTTGCTCTTTGGAGCGTCAGTTGGAAGGTACTATGGTGTCTTTATGCCCCGGTGGCTGGGGACTCAGCGGTGGCCACCTCGGCCTGCTGGACTGTGCCGTACGTATGTCCACAAGAACGAGGGGCAGCTGCCCCCTTGCCCTGAAGAGAGCCCAGGCCCACCCAGGCCGCCAGGAGCCCTGGAGCCCCCTGTGGGGTGGCGGGGACCTAGCACTGTCGGAATCAGTGCTCCTGGGCTGACCCCCACATCTGCCCACAGTGCCTTGAAGTGACTTGTCTTTCCGGGGGCAGAATTTGTCCACCGATAAAAAGGCACAAGAGCCCGTGCCTTCTCCCTGCCCTCGGGAGTCCTCTCCACCTTCCAGCTAACGTGGCCGTCTTGGGAAGGCGGGGAACGAGGGGAGCAAGGGGGGACCGGGGTGTTTCTCAGACTCACCGATCCATCTCATGAGCGACGTCAGGATCTGCAGGTACTTGGTCTTCTGGACGTCAAAGAAGGTGAAGGGTCCCAGGAGGAGCGTGAAGACAGCCTGGGATGGAAGCGCGAGTGAGAAGGTGCGGAGGCCAGGGGCACACAGCACCCCATGCGTGTGGGGAGGCATGCTGTTCACGCAGCCTCCAGCTACGGCCAGGGCCGCCTAACCCAGGGGTCCCCCTGCAACGGCAGAGGCTCCCCGGGGTCAGACAGCATCACCTGGAGAGGTCCCGGGGCCAGGGGTGCAACAGAAACTGAGAGCTGTGCCTCTGCGGCTCCTCACCCTTGTGTCCTGAGGCTGCTGTCTGGACAAATCCCAGGCGCCCGCCTAGGGCCATGGCTCTGCTGGCCCCTCTTGTCAACACTGACCGAGGGGGTCACGGACCTGGCGCTGAGCTGCTGTGCGCACGGGTTAGGAAGAGGCTCCGAAATAAACCCCAGGCACACGCTGGGGTCTCATGGTTTACTGGGAGGGGAGGACGGGGGGTGGGGACGCAGGGCACAGTGGGAAGGACACCATCCTGAAGGGTTCAGATGATCCCCGGGATGGATCAGGATGTCGTTAGCCAGCAGCCTCTGGAACTTCGAGAGAAGGGGAAGCCTGGACCACCAGAGCCGGTGGCTCCCGGGACAAAGCCATCAGAGAAACATCCTGGGCCAGGAAGACCAGGGGCCACCCCGCCCCCCAGGAGGCCGGGAGTGGACAAGTGTTGGGGTGGGAGCAGTGGGGGCTGCCGGCACCACCCCCCTGGCTACCCTTCCTCCCTGGAGAGCAGGGAAAGAGAGGGTTTACTTAGGGGGCAAACAAAAGAGAGTTCAAATACTGCCTTAGAGAATTGGCCTGTGGGAAATCCGAACCCTCTTTGCAAAGGAAACCCGGGTAGACGTGGCCCTGCCGAGACTGGGGCTGGGAACTGAGGGACGCTGAGGATCTCCAGGCCAAGTCGGCTGCTCCGGGAGCAGAGCAATTAAGCTGCTGGTTGGAGTTACGAGGATGGCGCCATCTCCAATCTGCCACTCGGAAGCGGCAGCGGAGACAGCAGACCCTATTAACATTTACACGTGCCCTTCGATCACGTTCGTGCTAATGACCCTCGCCAGAGACGCGGCAGACGGTGCCAAGCCGGGAAGTGGGGAGCGGGGCCCGCTTTGAGGAATCGGGGCTGGCCCTGTGATCCGGGTGAACACTCCCAGCTGCTCGGCCTGGCGGCCAGTCCCTGGCTCCGCTGTGGCTGGGCTGAACCCATCCCTCCACGCCCCGCTCCGCCCTGCCCGAAAGGGGGGCAGGATGTGGGAGAGGCTGTGACCCCTCATCCAAGCCCATTATCACTGCGAGAAGGGATGACAGGAAACACTAAAGGGCCGCCCGCCTACGCAGGGCTCTAATTAGCTGGGATGGGTACGGCCTCCTGGCAGTCGCGGGGCTAGAAGACTTCTGGAAAGAGCTTCCTCCCCGAGGCCAACCACCAGCCTTGCTTCCGCCCTGGAAGGAGCAGCGTTTCCAGCGGGCGGGGTGCCTCGCGAGGCAGAGGACAGGGGCTCTTGGGCAGCCCCCGTGGCCTGGGGAGACAGCGAGGTGTCCGTCAGTCTGTCTGTCCGACTCTTTGCGACTCCACACACCGCCAGGCTCCTCGACGGCGGGATTCTCCAGGCAAGCGTCCTGGAGTGGGTTGCCACTTCCTTCTCTGGGGATCTTCCCGACCCAGGGATGGACCCCTGGTCTCCTGCACGGCAGGCGTGGCCTGGGGACACAGGGAGGTGTGGGAACCCCAGCTCTCGGCTGAGCCAGCCTGTCTGCAGCGCCACCAGCACGTCCTTTAGGAAAATTACCACTTCAGGGGAACTTTCCACTGACGAATTGCTCTTTTGAAGGATGGGGGAGGGACACGTCACGTAGAAGATCATGCACCAAGCCACCTGCCGTAAATGTTCCCCGGTGACCCTGGGCTGCTTGAGACCGGACTCGGGGGTGCCCGGGCCAGCCGTCGGGGCGCCTCCCTCCTGACCTGTGAAGCCTCCAGCTGTGGGTGCAGGACGTTTTCTTGGTGGGTGGCTTATACGAGGCGGGCTTCAGCCCTCGTCTTGGAGGCCGGCAGACTGGGTCCTGGAGGCTTCCACTGCTGGCAAACAGGGAGCCCACAGAGCCAGTCCTGCAGTCAGGTGGGGAATCCCGCTGCCGCGGGCTCCGGGGACTCCTCTCCAGGAGGGACTCCGTCTTCCGCCTCCTCCTCGACAGATCTTCCTGAGCGTCCGTTTACACACGAGGCCCCATTTATACGACCCCGAAGACGGGCCCTCACTGAGAATGCCCCTCGTTTAAAGGGACAGAGCAGACAGACACACCTCCCGGGGCAGCATCTGGAAGTGGGTGTGAGATGCCCACCAAGTGCCAGGGAGCGTCAGCTGCGCTGGGCAGGAGGGTCCGCCCCGCCCCCGCCAGCTGAGGGACCACAGGTCTGTCCTCGGGGTGAAGGTGGGCGGTGAAGGGCTCTTTTGGAAAACTGGGTCAACAGCTGCGCCTCTGTGGCTGGACGGTGGCTGGGACGTGCTTTCTCCTCCCCCTACCCCCCAACTGGGGGCCACAGACCGACCACGGGGCCCGAGAAGATGCAGGGCCGACAGCCAAACAGCGGCCCTGAGGCACGGGGAGCCGGGCTGAGACGAAGCGCGAGCTGGGGCTAATTAAGGAGCAGGTGTCTTCTGCAAACGGGTTCCAGCCAGACCATCCAAAACCGGGGCGCCGAGGGCTGAGCGCCACCAGCACGTCCTGGAGTGGGTTGCCACTTCCTTCTCTGGGGATCTTCCCGACCCAGGGATGGACCCTGGTCTCCTGCACGGCAGGCGTGGCCTGGGGACACAGGGAGGTGTGGGAACCCCAGCTCTCGGCTGAGCCAGCCTGTCTGCAGCGCCACCAGCACGTCCTTTAGGAAAATTACCACTTCAGGGGAACTTTCCACTGACGAATTGCTCTTTTGAAGGATGGGGGAGGGACACGTCACGTAGAAGATCATGCACCAAGCCACCTGCCGTAAATGTTCCCCGGTGACCCTGGGCTGCTTGAGACCGGACTCGGGGGTGCCCGGGCCAGCCGTCGGGGCGCCTCCCTCCTGACCTGTGAAGCCTCCAGCTGTGGGTGCAGGACGTTTTCTTGGTGGGTGGCTTATACGAGGCGGGCTTCAGCCCTCGTCTTGGAGGCCGGCAGACTGGGTCCTGGAGGCTTCCACTGCTGGCAAACAGGGAGCCCACAGAGCCAGTCCTGCAGTCAGGTGGGGAATCCCGCTGCCGCGGGCTCCGGGGACTCCTCTCCAGGAGGGACTCCGTCTTCCGCCTCCTCCTCGACAGATCTTCCTGAGCGTCCGTTTACACACGAGGCCCCATTTATACGACCCCGAAGACGGGCCCTCACTGAGAATGCCCCTCGTTTAAAGGGACAGAGCAGACAGACACACCTCCCGGGGCAGCGTCTGGAAGTGGGTGTGAGATGCCCACCAAGTGCCAGGGAGCGTCAGCTGCGCTGGGCAGGAGGGTCCGCCCCGCCCCCGCCAGCTGAGGGACCACAGGTCTGTCCTCGGGGTGAAGGTGGGCGGTGAAGGGCTCTTTTGGAAAACTGGGTCAACAGCTGCGCCTCTGTGGCTGGACGGTGGCTGGGACGTGCTTTCTCCTCCCCCTACCCCCCAACTGGGGGCCACAGACCGACCACGGGGCCCGAGAAGACGCAGGGCCGACAGCCAAACAGCGGCCCTGAGGCACGGGGAGCCGGGCCGAGACGAAGCGCGAGCTGGGGCTAATTAAGGAGCAGGTGTCTTCTGCAAACGGGTTCCAGCCAGACGCGGCATCCGGGGCGGCAAAGGACAGAGGACGCGGCGCAGCGGCCTGTGCGGCCTCGCCTGCGTGGCTGCGAGGTCCGGGGAGAAACGGGCTGGCATCCTGGGGGTCCAGCGGGGCCGGAGCGCCTCTCCAGATGCTGGACAGCCCAGCGCGGTGGCATCTCCTGTTTTCCCTTTTCTTTCTCACCCAGAGAAGGAATGAAAAGGCAGGAGACAGTCTGTCCTCCTGGGTTTCCTTGTCCAGCCTGTAGGACATTACAAATTAGCTGGCTCCCCGAGCCACTTCCAGACACCCAGATGCCATTGATCAGCTCAAGCTCAGTCTCTCTTCAAGGACTTGCCAAGCCCGACTCATTGCAGGAGGCAGGGACAGCGACTGCTGTGGCCAAGGGGGAGCCTTTAAAACTAGCAGACAAAAGGAACGACTGCTTTGGTCTCTAAGTGAAACCTTCCAACGGGTCACTGGAATGAAGCCTGAGACCCGGGAGGGTGCAGACGGGGCCGCTCGTGGGCCTCTGGTCTGGTCAGTGAGTTTAGACGTGCACCCGAGGCCCCAAGGAGTCCTGGGGGTCCTGATGGCCAGGAGGCAGCTCATGCCCCAGGCACGCTTGGCCATGGCTCTCAGTGTCCCGCTGCCTTGGCAGACTTGACCGGGGCTCTAGCACTCACACAGCGGCCTCTCCCACCTGTGTCCCTGGGCAGGTGAAGGGTACCACCCACCTCTGGCTGCTCCCACGACCCCTGATTCCTTCCTCATTCCCTGTGCTGATGTTGGCGACCCCCGTAACTTGGTGGCTTAAAACCACAGGAGCATGCTGTTTGCAATTCTGGAGAAACACAGGGGTCACAGCGGGTGGAACGGCGGCGGTCACAGTGGAAACAATGTATAAAGCAAGAGGACTCAGGAGGGTGGAGGGCCGGGGCAGGCTCGGGCTGGGGAGCCGTTTGGATCCCGTGCCCCTGTCCTGACCCCCCCTGGGCCCCAGCGGGCTGGCACCAGCGTCCCCTCGGCCAGCCCCAAGCACACCTGTTCACACTCGACCCCCTACCCGCGTGGTTTCGTGGCCATCTGTGGGGCCGCCAGGCAGGTGACGGTGCCTCACTTTACTGACAGGGGAACAGAGGGCCTGGAGAGGCTGGGTGGACGGGTAAGGCAGCGGCGGAGGGGGCTGGGCGTCCCCTGGCCCTGTCCCCTGCCCGCTGTGATGCCCACGCTGTGTGAGGCTGTTTGCTCCACGACACCTCCTCTGCCCACGTGGAGCAAATTCTCACCCTCACACCTTTCCCCTCTTCCCCGCTCCAACCTTCCTTCTTCCTGTCACCTCTCCAGCCCCGCGCGGGTGCCAGCCTCCCCACCTCGCGTCCTCATGGGGGGGCTCCTGACCAAGCCCCCAGGGGCATGGCGGCTCCACAGCACTCGGTGCCTGCAGGCTTCCATGTTGCTCCCTGCGCACGGGTTGGTTCTGTGTCCCCAGCAGAGCGTAAGGGCCGTGACAGCGACACGGAGACCCGCAGGACGCCAGTGTTTGCAGGGTACGCGGCACGTGGGGAGGGAGGGCCTGGGAGGAAGGTCTGGGCCAGCAGGCGGGAAGAACCACCCAGTCCTCCGGCTCGCCCCGGAGCCCCTGCCATGGGCCACATCAGCGATGGCCGCCGCACAGGACAAGTGTCTGAGGAACCTCTGGGCAGCCCCATGGATCAAAGAGCGTCACCCCAACTACCTCCTGTGACAAGCGACCGTGGGAAGACATCCTGAACAAGCAGCAGAGAGGGTCCCTCCCAGCCCAACTGCCGACCGAGAGGGGAGCGGAGGGGGCAGGATCTGGGCGGATGAAGGCCCAGTGGTCAGGGAAGCCAGCAGCGGCCCCAAAAGCACCAAGGCAACACTTCCAGGACACTTCCAGGTGTCCCCTTGTCCCCGGGCCGAGAGAGGGCCTGGAACGGGAGCTAACACTCTGCCCGGTCAAGCAACCGGCTGGATGGCCAGCCGTCAGGAGTGCCCGCTTCCCTACTTCCTCTCTAAAACTAAGCACGTTTTTGGCCTGTCTGTGGCTCCACAAGTGAGCTGGAGCTTTCAACAGGCCCGAATTCAGGCACGAGCAGCTTTCTCACTCCAGCTGCCAGCTCTTGGAATTTTTTTCAGTATTTATCTGGCTGCCTGAGGCCTTAGTTATGGCGCATGGGCTTAGGTGCTCAGAGCCTCTGGGACCCTCTTGGGCCAGGGACAGAACCCATGTCCCCGGTATTGCAAGGCGGATTCTTGCCCACTGCACCACCAGGGAAGTCCTGGAGTCTCAACATCAAAAGCCAGGAGACCTACTTGGAGCCTCCATGCTCTAGGACTGGGGGAGGGAGGGCAAGCTCAGGCTTCTGTAAAGCTGGCAGGGGTGATGAAGAGACAAGGCTTGGCAGGGTGAACGCCAATGCGGTGCCTGATCCACCCGAACACACAGAGGCCGCTGGGGCTGCGGACACAGTACACGGGCCCAGGGAGTCTGTTCACACACACCAAGGGCACGGCTGTGAGCCTCTCGACCGGTCCTGAGGTCATTTCAAGCGACAAAGGAAACGCACACCCCAAATTCAAGGCTGTTCTGGTTGGGCAGCGAGGGGTTAAAGAGTTAATTGGGGTTAATGGCAACGCAGCAGGAGCCTGAACGGGAAGTGAACTTTCCACGCATCCTTGAAGTGCCCTGAAGACACATTCAAGGAGTCTATTTTTATTTCTCAAGTGGCTGTGAAGGTTTTGGTTTGGGAGTTTACATTTTACCCACTTGAACTGCGTCTGCCGGTCGAGGAGGAGGTCTCGGAGGCAGCGAGGGGCAGTGACGGCGGCCACGCGCTCAGGGCGGGGGTCTTGCATCCCGATGGTGTCCCCAGCTAATGCAACGGCGAGACCCCAGAGCGCGGGTGAATGTCCCAAAGCGCATCGCGTGCGCAGAGAAGGTCATCGATAACATCAGGCCTGGCCGCGTGACCCCAACAAAGCTCAGCACACCCTTATGGGAGGATGGCGTGAGGCCCATCCGTCCTCCCAGCGTCCTGGGGCGGGGGCGGGGGGAATGCGAAACGGCTGAAGCCGAGAGAGGCGCTCGGCCCAGGACGCCAGGTCATCACCGTTCTTACGGCACGACCTCCCCACAGACGCTCCGCAGGGGGAGTTCAAGTAGGAAGGAGGATCCGTCCTCAGCAGGACGGACGGACGTGGGGGAAGAACAGAGGCTGGTGCCGCAGGCCCGGTGGACCAGGAGCTCAGCTCATCAGCCGGAACCCAATGACGAGAGGCATCACGCCACCTAGAGGCTGGCTGAACTCTGCAGGAGGACCAGCTCTTCCCAGGACCCTGTCCCCAGAGGGCGGAGGACGGGCAGGGAGCCGCTGATCCCAAGAGCAGGAGGGACCCTGTTGCAGGGGGTTCCTGCCAGGACAGGCTGCCTGGCGGCGTCAGACGAGCGACCTGGCCATGACGAGGGTGCCGCCAGCCTCTTCTCCGCCCATCCCTCAGACACATTTAGCTGATGGAAAAGGGGAGATGGGAAGAGATGGAGGCACCCCGAAGGCGCTTGGGAGATGCTTGCCGGATGGGTGGATTCAGGAGAAGCCCGAAGATAAAAGTGGAGGCCCAGACATTCTACAGGAGTGGGTGCTTCTTGAGCACAGAGGTCAGCTCTAGAAACCTGGCTGTTGTCTCACGACGTCCTTCAGCAGGAAGCCAGGTCAGCTCACGTCAAACACGTCAGCCCCATTTGGATGGAGTGAGCGCTGAGACGCTCCCGTAACCCCCATCAGAAGGCGAGCGCGTGCCTGCTGAAGGTGCGGAGCCCGGGAGAAGAGGGCGCGGAGCCCCAGGGCGAGCCCACAATGAGCCGAACGTTACAGACTCCCCAGAACGTTCTTAAGTAGCCAGGGGCAAGTAGAACAGGGCAAGAAACCAAACCCACAGGGTGGGAACTTGACCACCCATCAGACCTGGGCATCAGGGGGCTGGCCGCGAGGAAAGACCCGTCCACACATCTGGTTAACTGAGAAGCGGCTGCAGGTCGGGGGACGGCTTCTGGAAGGAGGCAGACCGGCCAGGGAGGGTACCTGAACCGCCTCTGCTTGAAGACCGGTGAAAACGCTGTTTGTCTCTGGAATGGGGGAGCCTGGGAGAGCGATTTGGGGGAAGAACCAGGGAAGGAGTGGCAACCCTGCACGCGGGTTCGGCTCTGGCTCTCGATGCCCAGGGTGCTGCCTCCCAGGGGACGGGAGCGCTGGTGGCTTGGGGCAGGGAGGGGCGGCGCCTGGAAGAGAAGAGCCAAGACACCCTGGAGGGCGCCCACGCAGCCGCTGCACAGGACAGGGCTCCCCGGGCTGTCTGTGAGTGCGGGGCTGGACACGGGACGGTCCAGGCCCCTGGGGCGTCGCTGCCCAGCTCGCAGGAGCCTGGGTGATGTGATCCCAGCCCCATCAGCCTGCAGACAAGCGGGCATCTGGGCGGGGGCAGGTCTTGGGCTCACTCTGTGATCCCCCAAATCTGCTGCTGAAAGGCCACCTGGACTGGTTGACCATTGACAACACCCTCAGATCCCTTTCTAAAGCCTCCCCTTCTCCTCCTTTCTAGGCAACCGAAACAGAACGGACCTAGGAAAGAGCCCCTGGCACCTCTTGTTCTGAGCCCCCTGCTCTCAACCATCTCCTGCCCTGTTTCGATGAGACAGAACATTCTTGCTGAAGGACCTGAGATTTGTATCCAACGTTACGGTAACCCACAGATGGTGAGCTTGGAAACTTATCCCGAAGTCTTACTACCGAGCATGGTGACGTCTCGTCAAGGAGCCCTGGCTGCTTAACGCAGCTTTAGAGAAGCTGGAAGGAGCTACCTGGGAGGCAGGGAAGGGTCACGAGCCACAGGAGGCTCCTCCAGTGCAGGGTGGCCTGGCGGCTGCTGGGACCACTGCCGGAGGGAGCCCGAGTCTCTCCAGAAGGCACGCTGTGGCCCCTGGGCAGCCGTCTCCACGTCACATCACACTCTCCTCCCGGCCTCTGGAGACAGGAGGCCTTTCTCACACCTGGTCCGGGTGCTACCCCCCGTCTCTCCACACCCCACTTCTGAGGGGATGCTGCCTCGGACAGGCCACCCTCAGGCCCGGGGCCACCTTCTGCTTCCTACCACTCCTGAGGAGACAGAGCCACCCCTCGGAGAAGGCTCTGCCCTGCGGGCGGGAAGAAAGAGGCTCAGAGAACCGGCAAGGGAGCCAACGTCTGTTGTTGTTTAGTCTCGAAGTCGTGTCTGACTCTTTGGAATCCTATGGACTCTACCCCGCCAGGCTCCTCCGTCCATGGGGCTCTCCAGGCAGGGATACTGGAGCGGGTGGCCACTTCCTCCTCCAGGGGACCTTCCCAACTCAGGAATGGAATCGGCATCTCCTGCACTGGCAGGCAGGGTCTCCAGCCCTGAGCCGCCTGGGAAGCCTGAACCGACATTACGGGGCCCTACCGAGTGCCCAGACGTGACTGCAGCTTCCCTCTGAGATCCCTTTTCAACTGAACACGCTTCGCACCGGTTGTTGTCTTCATTTGGAAACAAAACTGCAGTCGAGGGGGAGTCGTGAACTTGTCCACGATCTTATATAACAACCAAGGCAGCTGCGATCAGAGCTCAGGTGGTCTGTATCCAATGCCCCTCTCTCTGTGGAGGCATGGGACCGTCTCCCCTGATCGCCTCCCCCAGGGCGGGCTCGCGGGGCCGGGGCGCGAGGGCTGGGCTGGCCCGGTGGCCCTGGCCTGGCAGGGCTGCCACCCGCGCCCTTTCACTGGAGGACAAGCCTGCCTGCCTGTGTTGTCTCTTTCTCGGCTGAAAGGCCAGATGGTGCCCGGTGGTGGGCAGAGTTCCAAGGACTCGGTGCCAGCGCTGCAACCCTCGTGGTCTGGGGAGGAAGACAAACATTGTGGGAAACCCGCCCCATCACTCACTCAGGGACGACAAGCCGTCGGGGTTGATAAAGGACTGCCTGGCTCCTCGCAGGCAGGAAGAGAGGGACGGGTGCGGGGGGTGTGGGGTGGGGAGGTGTGCGCCCACACATTCAGGCGAAAGACCCGTCGCCCCAGGAGCTTGATTTTGGACTCGGTGCGCTGTAAGAGCGTTATGACAGGGAGCAAGGGAGGGACGGGTGGGGATGTGGAGGCGGGGTGAACAGGTGGAAGGCTGGGGGCTCTGCCGGGGGGACACCCGAGTGTGGAGCTGGCACTCGTCCTCATGGTAACACTTCACTGCTCATGTTCCCAGGGACAAGAGGTGGCGGAGAGAGAGGGTGGTGAGCCAGCCTCCGTCTCCTGGCGCCTGGATGGTTTCTGACTGCTCCCCACTATCCTCAGCCCCCGTGAGGGGCAGCCTCTGTCCCGGCTGCAGGAGCAGAGGACGGTCCATGCCTCTGGGAGGGGAAGGGCCGGCTGGACGGGGAGGTTCGGGGGCTGGAGCGGCGGCCACCAGCTGTGGTGAGCCCTGGGCGGCAGCGGGGCTGACGGAGGGCCTCACGCCGTCACAGAGCCGGCCGCGGCCACCCGCCCACGGGGTCTCGTCCACTCGGAGAGAGACCCCACGCTGGCTCTGGACGGAAAGGTGGACGTGCTCCTGACCTTGAGGAGCTCACGGGGAGGCCGGGGAACTGAACCTGGTTGAGAGTCTGATTAGCGTGGCAGGGGGTGGGGGAGTCCCCGAGCTCAGCCCGGAATAAGTCAGTGCTTGTCAGACTCTGAAGCGAGGCAAAGGCAGGTGAAGGGCACTGAGCCGTGCAAGTGCCCAGCGTCTGCGGAGGACAGTGGCCAATGAGGGTGGGGTGGTGGTGAGAGAGAACGTTCCAGAAGGAGATTAGAGCAGACCAAGTCTCGCGAAGGAGTTTAGAGCTGCCTATGAGAGAGGTGTCTCTAAAGGCTTTAGAGGAGGGAAACGGCAGTCAGGTTTACCTAAAACCAGGCTGAAAGAATCAAAGCCCAGAACCAGAAAAGCCTCCGGACCCGGGGGTGCTCCTCAGGCTGGGAGGCAGCCAGGCTAGACCGTGGGGAGGGGGCTGACGAGGGGCACCTCTCTGTGGATAAGGGGACCTGGCGCCGGGGCTCCAAGGCACGCCCTGGAATCCCCCAGGGGAAGCCCGCTCTGTTCTCACGGGATGAGATCCGAAAGGGACTGGCAACATCAGAACTGGAAGTGCCAGGGCCCGGAGGAGAGGAGGCACGGCAGGGACGTCCCCGGCCAGCTGGGCACTGTGACAGCCACGTGAAACTGCTGAGCAGGCGCTGGCGGGGAGCCCTGCGGAGCCGGAGCGAGGAGGGCGCCCAAGCCCAGGGCCGGCTCCCGGGCCGCCTTCGGCGCCAAGGGGGGCTCAGGTCTCAGGACATCACGCTGGGTCCAGGGCTTAAGAGTCCACGCTCCCACCGCAGGGGCACATGGGTCCGATCCCTGGTTAGGGAGCCTGCCGCCAGGTCTCGGAGAGGGAGGCAGGGCCTTTCTCATGCGCGGTCGGGCCTGAAAGCTCCAGGAGAGAGCGGCAACCTCCCTCCCGGCTCAGCAAACACGCCTCCTCGGGCTCCGCGGGCTTGCTTTCTCGCCTCCCACTTTTCAGCCACTGAAATCTGTCTGCCGAGCACTGGAACCAGCTCTGGGTCCTGGTCTATTTCTGCTGACGTCGAGGAAGGGGAGAGGTGGGGTGCCTGGCCTGCCTCCCCCTGGACCGGGTCCACGCGGCCTCGTGGACACGAGCAAGCTGGAGGCGCTGGCCGTGTGGTCCAGGGGCTGGGGAGCAGCTGTCAGGGCCGGGCTGGGCCCAGCTGGGCTTTACAGACCCTCAGAGGAGGAGGCCTGCGGGGAACAGGTGGGCGGGTCACACGCTGCGGGGAACAGGTGGACCGTGTTACAGTCCCGTCCCTCGGCTCCCTTGGGAAAAAGCGTCCACGCCCACCCAACCCAGATCCTGGCCCGGGCGGGACGTGAGCCCCAAGGACCTGGGGCCCCGCAGGGCTGTTGCTGCCTCCAGGAACCAGCTGGCATCTGACGGCTTCGGCGGCCCCTGCCCCAGGGACATGAGGAGGCAGGGACACCGCCGCGGTCACCTCGACCGCCTGATGCTGGCGCGGCTCCAGGTGACCTCTGCGGACGCTCAGGCACCCCACCCCCCGCCTGGCTCATCTCTGCGCGGGGAGAGCGGGTGGCGGGGGGAGCTGGGCAGGGGGCTCTCTGGCAGGGCGGGAGCAGAGGGAGGGAGGAAGTCAGGTGCCCAGACCTGGACGCGGGAGCCCTGCAGCGGCACAGGCGGCGGCTCCACCCCTCCCCGGCGCACAGCCGACCTCCAGTCGGGAAGGGGCAGGCTCCTCGGCTGGGTGCCGACTCACCTTGGAGGCAGGGAGCTGGCACGTTAAGGGGCTGACTGAAGCTTGCTAAAGAGCCCCCTGGCTTCCTCCTGAGCGGCGGGTCAGAGCCAGAGGTCTCCTCGGGGGGCTAGCATGCTGTGGCTTCAAGCAGCAGCAGCACCAGCAGGTCACAGAGCCGGCGGCAAAGGGACACTCACTGCCAGAGGGCCTCTCCTCTTGGGGACACTCAGAGTCTGAAACCGGCCTGATCAGAGCAGGAGAGCGGCTGCTCCCTGTCTGCACAGACACTCCGGAGGCGTCAGCCTCCGACTCGTGAGGCCAGGCTGGAGGCCCGGGATGCCGGCCCTCGCTCCCTGGAGGGGGCTCGGCACGGAGGGCCCTGACCACTGCCTCCCTGCCTGGACCTCGGGAAGCAGACCCAAGGGCGGCCACAGCAGGCCTCGCCCCGGGAGGCTGGCTGTCAGCCAGACCAGGTGCCACTGCGAGGGGCCTCGGCCAGCAGACTTTCTCAGAGGGCAGAGGCCCCAGCGTTGCCCTCGGAACTGGTGAAAAGTGCCCATTTCTGGACCATAGAGTCTGAGACGCTGGTACATTAGATCTGAGGTGTGACCCAGGAATCTCTTTTATTTTCTATAATTTTTATTCGTGGTGGCACAGGGTCTTCACTGCCGCTCACAGGCTTTCTCTAGCTACGGCGTGTGGGGCTACCCTTTGTCACCGAGCACGGGCTCTAGATGGACGGGCTTCAGGAGCTGCAGCGCAAGGCCTCGACAGGTGGGGCTCCTGGGCTTAGGTGTGTTGGCAGGTGGATGCTTACCCACGGGACCACCAGGAGAGCCCAGGAATCTACATTTTTAATCACTGCCAGTGGGCCTGGAACCAATCTGGGAGGCTCAGCGGAGGCTCTTGTCCTGACCCGGGGAAGAGAGAGAGGCGGGCAGCATTCCTGGAGGTTGGCGACCTGTCTCTTGGGTGGAACGTGGCCTCCTGAAGAGTGCTGAGCCGCTTATAACCGGGGGTGGGCTTCCAGCCTCGGACAGCATCCAACCCAGCCTGCTGGCCTCCTCCCTCCTCTGGTCAAGGTTTCCAGAGAACTCCTCAATCTGGGGCTAAGGGAAGTTCTTCCCGGAGCTCGACTCAGCACTCCCTGCGGTGCCCCGTGACCCCTCCTTCAGCGCCCTCCGCGGTACCCCTCTGCGGGAGGAACTGCACCCTGGTGTCTACTCTCGGCTCACCCACGAGACAGCCCGAGCACGTGCTGGTTAACCGGAGGTCCTCCCTGATGGGCACTCTAACGGCTCAGTTCTGCCTAATCACGCCGCGTCCCTGGCACCTCTCCGCTGGCTGCACTCTGGTCGGGGCTCTTAGGCTCCTGCGTTCTCCGCGGGGCCAGCCGGCGAGCTGGGGGACGGGACCGCAGACACTTTTAGTCACTGCGTGGTTTTCACGGCCAGCACCACCGGCTGGGACACCAGCCACACGGAGGAGAGCAGTTATTACTTTAGAACGAGTGCTTTATTTAATTAAACCGTTCCTGCCAAGGCCCTGGGGCACTGTTTAGAAAGACGTTAGATTCAGCTTATAATAGACACCCTGTGACAGAGAGTTAGCATCGCTGAGGGCATGGCGGGGCCTTCCGAGGCACCAAGGTCGTGGAGAGGACCACGGGTCCATCTATGCCACGAGAGCATCCGGGGGACATGGAGCGGGATAAGGAACATGGGTTGGCATGTGCACTTTTTTTTCTTTTTTAAAGGCCCCCCACCTTTTTTTTTTGGCCACTTCTATTGGTATTTCATTCATTCATCTTTGTTCTTTGGCCTGTGTGGGCGTCCCATTGCAGTGGCCTCTCTCCCTGCAGAGCATTGGTTCCGGGCGCGTGCGCTCCAGAACTCCGGCTCGATAGTTGGACACATGGGTCCAGCCGCTCCGCGGCACGTGGGATCTTCCCAGGCCAGGGATCGAACCGGCACCCCTGCACTGCAAGGCGGTGTCCTTACCCACTGGACCACCAGGGAAACCCCTGCAGGTGCACTTTTGATCTTGGTTAGCACAAGACACTTACAAACGTTCCAGATGACTCAGAACTACTGGGAGGCGGCTGCCTTTCCCTGACCACAGCTCTTTCCTAGACTTTTTGGGAAAATGAAATCAAACAAAAAAAAGTGGGAAGAGTCGAGATCTGAAATTGACAATAGGGATGCTTCCTTAAAGAATAAACCCAACCCTCCTCTGGTCAAGGTTCCCCTCCTCAATCTGGGGCTAAGGGAAGTTCTTCCCGGAGCTCGACTCAGCACTCCTGCGGTGCCCGTGACCCCTCCTTCAGCGCCCTCCGCGGTACCCCTCTGCGGGAGGAACTGCACCCTGGTGTCTACTCTCGGCTCACCCACGAGACAGCCCGAGCACGTGCTGGTTAACCGGAGGTCCTCCCTGATGGGCACTCTAACGGCTCAGTTCTGCCTAATCACGCCGCGTCCCTGGCACCTCTCCGCTGGCTGCACTCTGGTCGGGGCTCTTAGGCTCCTGCGTTCTCCGCGGGGCCAGCCGGCGAGCTGGGGGACGGGACCGCAGACACTTTTAGTCACTGCGTGGTTTTCACGGCCAGCACCACCGGCTGGGACACCAGCCACACGGAGGAGAGCAGTTATTACTTTAGAACGAGTGCTTTATTTAATTAAACCGTTCCTGCCAAGGCCCTGGGGCACTGTTTAGAAAGACGTTAGATTCAGCTTATAATAGACACCCTGTGACAGAGAGTTAGCATCGCTGAGGGCATGGCGGGGCCTTCCGAGGCACCAAGGTCGTGGAGAGGACCACGGGTCCATCTATGCCACGAGAGCATCCGGGGGACATGGAGCGGGATAAGGAACATGGGTTGGCATGTGCACTTTTTTTTCTTTTTTAAAGGCCCCCCACCTTTTTTTTTTGGCCACTTCTATTGGTATTTCATTCATTCATCTTTGTTCTTTGGCCTGTGTGGGCGTCCCATTGCAGTGGCCTCTCTCCCTGCAGAGCATTGGTTCCGGGCGCGTGCGCTCCAGAACTCCGGCTCGATAGTTGGACACATGGGTCCAGCCGCTCCGCGGCACGTGGGATCTTCCCAGGCCAGGGATCGAACCGGCACCCCTGCACTGCAAGGCGGTGTCCTTACCCACTGGACCACCAGGGAAACCCCTGCAGGTGCACTTTTGATCTTGGTTAGCACAAGACACTTACAAACGTTCCAGATGACTCAGAACTACTGGGAGGCGGCTGCCTTTCCCTGACCACAGCTCTTTCCTAGACTTTTTGGGAAAATGAAGTCAAAAAAAAAAAAAAAGTGGGGAAGAGTCGAGATCTGAAATTGACAATAGGGATGCTTCCTTAAAGAATAACAGAGTCGTTTTTTTTAGCTCTTTGCCCAGCAATGGGAGGTGTGGGAGCAGAGGGGACGTGGAGATGACCTGGTTGTTGCATTTTGGGAGACTGCCTGGAGCCACTTTTTTAAGAATTTAGTTAATTAATTAATTTGGCTGCGCTGGGTCATGACTGTGGCATGTGAACTCTTAACTGCAGTATGTGGGACCTAGTTCCCCAACCAGGGATTCAACCCTGGCCGCCTGCATTGGGAGCTGGGCGTCTTAACCACGGAACCCCAGGGAAGTCCCTGGAGCAGCTTCTTGAGATGATGGATCGAAAACACACACACACATGGGTCAGGGGCCAGGATCAGACAGACAGACACACACGGGTCAGGGGCCAGGATCAGCCTGAGGCGCTCGTGAAGCAAAGACCACCAGGTTTTTTTACTTCCCCCTCTGATCTCACTGCACACAAATACAGCAGCCTGGAGCTCAGGGTGCGCCCGGGATCTGAGTGAAGTGTGGATAAAAATGGTCCAGAAAAAGCTCAGTGCAGAAGGTCCCCAGCGGGGTGAACACTCCCCACGGAGACCTATTTGGAAGTTTCCCAACCAAACTGGCCTAAGCGTGAGCGTGGGCCGTGGGTATAGTCTTAACGAGCTCCACAAACCTTCCTAGGCTCGGCCCCGCGTGCGTGTGCATGTGCGTGTGTGTGCCTGACGTCCACGCCAACCCCACGCCAGCCTGTTTCTATACAAACGTGCCTTTGATTCTCATGCTTTACACGCAAACGTACAGATTCCCTTTACCCAAGAGACGGGCTTCTAAATACTTAATTTCCACAGAACAATGTTTTACACACACTGGGGAAACCAAGAACTCAAGAGAAACCTGCAGTGAGCCCTTCTGTAAAGTAACGAATTGTTTTGTAATGAACAGTTGACCCCCTGAGTTTGTGGTACACGCTGGGAATTTTGGAAGATGGGCATCTTGGGAGCCAAGTCAGCTGGCAGAGCGGCCCGGCTGCAGCTCACAGACGGCGTCCCCCTCTCAGTCTGCTCCTCTGCATGGACCGGGGGCAGGGGGCAGGGGGACAGGACAAGAAACCAGACAAGTCACCCTGACTTGTCCGGCATCCCACGTGCCTGGGGCACAAGCGGCTGGTGCCCAGGGCAAGTCCCGCGTGTAAGGATGGACTTACTACTTCCCAGGTGACAGAGAGGGGACATGCTAACAGGTCAGAGAGACACGGAAGCTGTCGCTGTCGGAAGCGGGTCTCAGGAGCCGGGAGCGACAGGCAGGACGGGAGCAAGGCCAGGGCCCCAGCTCATCCAGGGAGCAGCTTCCGAGGCTGGGGGACGGGGCGGTGGGGCTGCCTGTGATCCCGACGCCTGCCACCTGGCACTGCAACTGGGAGCTCGGAGCGGGCGGACAGGGGAGGCGGCTCTGTCCTCCAGGCTGACGTGTCAGGCGTCAGCCATCGCAGAGGCAGGACGTGGGGCGTGATGGATGACGACCTTAACGCCGGCGGACAGGGCCCGTGTCCCCGAGAGCCGCGTTAAGAACAAAAACAACAATCCTTTCCCTGAGCTGGAGGAAGCTCCGGCCAAACCACCATAGGTGCTGGGGGTTGGGGAGGGGCAAGGGGGGTCCCGTGGTCCAGCGAGGGGCTGCCCGGGTCTCGGAAAGGTGAGGGCTGGGCCTAAGCAACGCTGGCAGCGCTGGGCACGGGCGGGCAGCTGTGCCCAGGCACCACCAGAGGTGGTGGTGACAGGGGGTGGCAGCCCGAGAGGAGCTCAAGAGATAGGCCACAGTGCCGGAGAGGGCGACAGTGTAATCTGAATTTCACCTAGAAAGGGGGAGACGCTGGGGGAGACGGCGGGGTGGAAGCAGGACAAAACCCAAGCAGCCACTCCCTGGAGGAGCTGCAGCAATGGCTCTCTAAGAGAAGAAAGGAAGACAAATGCAGGCCCGTTCCTGGGTTATTGATTTCCTTGGGAAAAAAAAAAAAAAGACAAACGAATCCTTTAAAATCAGTCATTTCAATCTGAGCGCCGGTCACTGCTGGACGTTAGACTTTGCCCGCCCTCGGCGCCTGTCTGGGGAGCAGGTCCATGCAGTTCGGGGGCACGGGCAGAGAGGCTTTCTCCCGAGACCCTGGACCGTGGGCTGGACGCAGAGGCTGGGCACCTGGAGGCACCCGTGTGCCCCCGGGGGCCGGGAGGAGCTGGTGGACGACCACAGACCCCGGTCGGGGGGCCCAGCCCGGGCGGGGGAAGAGTTCCCGTGGCTGCACCTGCAGGGGATTGCCCGGTATGACCGGGGGCTCCTCACGGGCCAAAGGCGAGGGAAGGGTGAGGCCTGACAAAACTGGGCTTCTGGGACGTCCCTGGTGGCCCAGTGATGAAGAGTCCACCTGGCAACACAGGAGACACGGACGACTCCTGGTCCCACGGAGCCCACCCGCCGCCACCAGCGAGTCCAGGCGCTGCCAGGAAGGGTCTCCCAGGATGAACGGAGACCCAGACGCAGCCACGTCAAGCCAAACCAACCCAACCGGCTTCCTAGAGCCTCGGCTGCAGCGCTCTCGCTGTCTCCCATGGAGCTGTGCTCTGGGGGACAGGCGGGTGCCCCCGGATCGTCCCCGAGACTTCCCTGGTTCCAGGAAGTCGATGCTGCCTCACGCTGCCGTCCCCTCCTCCCTGGTCCTAAAGGCCTCGAGGCCACCTCCTGCCCCAGACTTGGTGAGAATACATATTCAAGCGGTGGCAGCGGTGACCCACTTATTAGCAGATGCCACAGCCCCAGGGCACAGTGGCTGCTGCCGGAAGAACAGAGAGTGTGGCAGGGAGGGGGACGTCCTTGGGCAGGCGTGCTGAGCTCCAGGAGCTCCGGCGAGCGGGAGCAGCCCTCCCGGCTCCCGAGGAGTGAGGGGCGGCAGGCAGACGGCGGGACGTGCAGACCCGGCCATGCAGCAGGCACCGTCTGTGCATCCTCGCCCCAACCTCTGCGGACACTAGGCTCCAAGACTGAGCGGCCCCCTCGTATCTGCCCTCTCATCTCTTTCTCCACTCAGGGACCCTGGGGCAGCCATGGTCTCCAAGCCTCACTTTTCTCTGCTGTGAAATGGGAAGATGCCACGGACCTTTCTGCCTGGCTGGGAGGACCAGACAGGAAACAAGGAAACCACGGGTAGCACGGGACGCCGGCGTGAACCACATGGCAGGAAGGAGCTGGCAGGGCTCGGCCAGGTGCTGCCGGGTGGGGACATCACTCCGTTCTCCACCCTCAACAAAAATGAGGTTTTCCCCTGAATGGTACACAGACCATAGGATCGCCAAGAGTTGGACACAACTTGCAAACTTAGCATACAAGATTCTAGGAAGAAATGACATTTTTTTTGAGACCGCTCTTTTGAAAAGGGGATCACATGCTGCTTTAAATGTGGCCAGCGGCAGGGGCAGGTGGGGCTGGCTGAGACGGAGCCAGGGGAGATCAAAACACACAGCTTCCTGCCCGAGAAGGCAAAGCCAGGACTCCTGGAGAAGGCCCAGAAGGACCTTCAGCGCTAACCTGAGCCTGAATCAGGCCATCCTGCTCCTTCAGGAAGAGAGTCCTGCAGGCAGAACCCCCAACCCTGCGGCCCCCGACGCATACCCTGCTTCTTCAAGGGTGTGCAGGACGAGGTCCCTCCGCCTGGCAGAGGACGGTGGGTCACCTGCCGGGCACCTGCACAGGCTGAACCTCCTGCCTGGGTCGCCCAGCTCCTGCATTCAAGGCAGGAAGGCAAGCCAGGCTGACCCTGTCCTGGCCCAAAGAAGCCCATGAGGGCCCCCCGCCTGATGCTGCCCTTTTGCGGCTGGGTCTCCAGCCAGGATGAGCTCCGCTCTGCCATCTGCGTGCCCGGCTCTGCCTGGCTTGGCCTGCTGGTGCCCAGTAGCATCGGTCCACCTGTGAGCAGTGGAGGCTTCTCCTGCCGGCAGTGAGGGGCCGTCAGTGGTCAGGGAGCCCCGCTGCCCCTGTGGCACTCTGGAGGCGGCGGTGGCACCAATGGGGCCCGGGGTCGGGGGTGCGCGTGAGGCTGGACGGAGAGCAGGGCTGAGGAAGAAGGACAGGACAGCCGGCAGTGTCCTTGACTGGAGGGGACAGCGACGCACGTCCTGCTTCCAGGACACTCGGGACAGTCCGATTTCTGGACGGAAGTCATTTCCATATGACCCTGCCATTCACCAGTGGCCCCTGACGCCTTCTCATCGCCCAGGAGAAGGACAGGCTGAATTCTGACTTTGTTTCCTACCCACGGCAGAGACACTGAGCGGGAAGAATCCCAGGATGCTGCCCAGCCCGCAGGCAAGGCTGCTGGTTTGAAAGTGCTGGGCATCAACACGTTCCCATTTGATCCCTCAAAGGAGCGGGGCTGGGGGCTGGGAACAGGCTGGGGGATCCGAGGATCGGATCCTGAAGTTAACTCGCACGGCCCTCAGGACAGGGCCCAGGCCACTGCCGGCTCCGTGCGGCCTCTCGCTGGGACGCCCTGGGGGCACACGGGACTCACGGGACCACCCCGACCTCACGGCTCCCCGTGGCTACTCCACGGAGGGAGACGGAGAACGTGACTCAGACCGGCTGCGCTGGAATCCCAGGACGCGGACGGAGGGTGCCGGGCGCAGGGCGCGGGAGGGAGGAGGGAGTTTCCATTAGTTAGGGTCAAGGGCTTCTGGGGGTTTAAGGAGCGGCTCCTTCAGGAAGAGAGTCCTGCAGGCAGAACCCCCAACCCTGCGGCCCCCGACGCATACCCTGCTTCTTCAAGGGTGTGCAGGACGAGGTCCCTCCGCCTGGCAGAGGACGGTGGGTCACCTGCCGGGCACCTGCACAGGCTGAACCTCCTGCCTGGGTCGCCCAGCTCCTGCATTCAAGGCAGGAAGGCAAGCCAGGCTGACCCTGTCCTGGCCCAAAGAAGCCCATGAGGGCCCCCCGCCTGATGCTGCCCTTTTGCGGCTGGGTCTCCAGCCAGGATGAGCTCCGCTCTGCCATCTGCGTGCCCGGCTCTGCCTGGCTTGGCCTGCTGGTGCCCAGTAGCATCGGTCCACCTGTGAGCAGTGGAGGCTTCTCCTGCCGGCAGTGAGGGGCCGTCAGTGGTCAGGGAGCCCCGCTGCCCCTGTGGCACTCTGGAGGCGGCGGTGGCACCAATGGGGCCCGGGGTCGGGGGTGCGCGTGAGGCTGGACGGAGAGCAGGGCTGAGGAAGAAGGACAGGACAGCCGGCAGTGTCCTTGACTGGAGGGGACAGCGACGCACGTCCTGCTTCCAGGACACTCGGGACAGTCCGATTTCTGGACGGAAGTCATTTCCATATGACCCTGCCATTCACCAGTGGCCCCTGACGCCTTCTCATCGCCCAGGAGAAGGACAGGCTGAATTCTGACTTTGTTTCCTACCCACGGCAGAGACACTGAGCGGGAAGAATCCCAGGATGCTGCCCAGCCCGCAGGCAAGGCTGCTGGTTTGAAAGTGCTGGGCATCAACACGTTCCCATTTGATCCCTCAAAGGAGCGGGGCTGGGGGCTGGGAACAGGCTGGGGGATCCGAGGATCGGATCCTGAAGTTAACTCGCACGGCCCTCAGGACAGGGCCCAGGCCACTGCCGGCTCCGTGCGGCCTCTCGCTGGGACGCCCTGGGGGCACACGGGACTCACGGGACCACCCCGACCTCACGGCGCCCCGTGGCTACTCCACGGAGGGAGACGGAGAACGTGACTCAGACCGGCTGCGCTGGAATCCCAGGACGCGGACGGAGGGTGCCGGGCGCAGGGCGCGGGAGGGAGGAGGGAGTTTCCATTAGTTAGGGTCAAGGGCTTGGGAGGCGGCTGGGGGTAGAGGGAGCTCCCTCCTTACAAGGGCTAAGGCTAGCATCCCGAGCGTTCTCGTTCTGTGTGGGCCTCTCAGGAGCATTTCCAGGGAGACACTGAACACACAGGCTCTGTGACAGTTAAACTGTAAAGGAAAAGCCAGGCGGGACTGGCCGGGGAGACACGAGCGGCTGTCAGAGGTCCCTTTAGACAGACAGGCTGGAGAGGCGCTCCGTTTCCCCGAGACAGAGACGTGACTGCGTCTGGGGCGGGAAGGGGGCCTGAAAGCCACCTTCCGCCTTGCCCAGCGCGCCCAGTGGAAGCCGCGGACCCCGGGAGCCACACGCCATGTTGTGACATAAGTTCGGAGACAACCTGAAGGTCCGCTGGCTTTGAGCTTCTCCAAGGCAGGCAGAGCAACACGTCTGAACTAAGACCCTCTGAGCAAATGGAAGCCCTGGGCGGGGACCCCGGGCAGCGAGGGCGGGCGGCGCTCACTGCCTGGGCGCCCAGAGGGGGCAGCGCTGGCTCCGCCCTGCTCCCCCGACCGGGGTCGCGGGGCTGGTGGCGGCCTGGTGGCAGTGAGCTGCCTGAGTTGTAAGCGCAGTATCTGGGAGGCGAAGGCAGTAATTAATGCCTGTCTGCTTTCCTGAAGGGTTCCTTCTGTTCAGAGTTATTGAGGTTCAGGGAGAGAGTCCTCCATCATGTGGCAGGTTTACAGGGACGAGAGGAGGAACAATTTAATAAGGCGATAATCACGCTGCTAAATAATTCTCTGGGCCAGTGGCAGTGGCCGGACTCCCCGCATTCCACGCTGTTCTGCTGAAGGGCGGGGGCGACGGGCTGGACAGACCCGGCCCTGCCTCCAGCAGCCCCCCGGGAAGGACCCACCCGAGGGGTTTCACCGCAGACCCTGGGTCCTGGACCTGCTCCTGGGTCTGTGCGGAACCTCAGGACCCCCGGTTAGAGACCCAGATGGGGCCTCACACTTCTTACCAGCACTTCTGTTAATTCTCTTAATCATGGTTTGTTCAGATGCTAAGAGCCTTACAGGCCTCTGCTCTCCCGGGGACCGCCCCCTGCGGAGTCCTCTGCCTGCCCCCGCGCTGGGGAGGGGGAAGGGGCCTGGCAAGTGAAGCTGCCACCAGGCCCCACTAGAGCTCAGGTGAGACGCAGTTCTCTGAGAAGACGAGACGGCTGGCCAGCGCTGACCATCCGGCGGCTCCAGAAAGAGAGAGGAAAACAAGTCTCACTGGGGCTGGGCTCCAGGACGCCTGGGCAGGTGAGAGGGGGAGGCTGGGAAGGCGAAACCAGGGCTGGGCGTTAATGAATTCAGAGCGGAACAGCACAGCCGCCGGCGCTGCGGAGCCTCGGTCAGGACGGGGACAGGTAAGAGGCGGCCCCCCAGCTCTCTCAGCTAGGCGGCCACGTGTCTAGCTGTGTGTCACCCGGTGTCCCTACACCCGTGTCAGGGCTGAGGAGGGCCAAGGGGAAGTGCAGTCTTAACAGACGCTGCACAAGCAAAAGGGAACCATTTCTGCCGGCACGTCGGGCAGAGACGGGTGCCCACCTCTGGTTGATCACCCGAGACCCGTCGGGTGCGTTACTCAGCTCCGGTCCCCCCTCGCCCCCTCACCTCCTGCAACAGCTGACAGCAACGAGACCGAACCCGGAGATCCATCCTCCCTTGTCTACGGGGAGCCGGGAGACGGGCAGCAAGCTGAGCTGACCCCTCCTCACGGGGGCAGCTCCGCGAGACGGCTCGGCCCCACCGGCCCAGCCAGGCCGCCCGGCCACCGCTCCTGGGCTCCTGGGCGGCGAGGAGGAAGGTCGAAACATGGAAGTTTTGGAAAGCCAGCCCTGGCCTCTTGCCAGGTTTCGTATTCACCCACGCTTGGACGAGAGGAGGAACAATTTAATAAGGCGATAATCAGCTGAAAATTCTCTGGGCCAGTGGCAGTGGCCGGACTCGCATTCCACGCTGTTCTGCTGAAGGGCGGGGGCGACGGGCTGGACAGACCCGGCCCTGCCTCCAGCAGCCCCCCGGGAAGGACCCACCCGAGGGGTTTCACCGCAGACCCTGGGTCCTGGACCTGCTCCTGGGTCTGTGCGGAACCTCAGGACCCCCGGTTAGAGACCCAGATGGGGCCTCACACTTCTTACCAGCACTTCTGTTAATTCTCTTAATCATGGTTTGTTCAGATGCTAAGAGCCTTACAGGCCTCTGCTCTCCCGGGGACCGCCCCCTGCGGAGTCCTCTGCCTGCCCCCGCGCTGGGGAGGGGGAAGGGGCCTGGCAAGTGAAGCTGCCACCAGGCCCCACTAGAGCTCAGGTGAGACGCAGTTCTCTGAGAAGACGAGACGGCTGGCCAGCGCTGACCATCCGGCGGCTCCAGAAAGAGAGAGGAAAACAAGTCTCACTGGGGCTGGGCTCCAGGACGCCTGGGCAGGTGAGAGGGGGAGGCTGGGAAGGCGAAACCAGGGCTGGGCGTTAATGAATTCAGAGCGGAACAGCACAGCCGCCGGCGCTGCGGAGCCTCGGTCAGGACGGGGACAGGTAAGAGGCGGCCCCCCAGCTCTCTCAGCTAGGCGGCCACGTGTCTAGCTGTGTGTCACCCGGTGTCCCTACACCCGTGTCAGGGCTGAGGAGGGCCAAGGGGAAGTGCAGTCTTAACAGACGCTGCACAAGCAAAAGGGAACCATTTCTGCCGGCACGTCGGGCAGAGACGGGTGCCCACCTCTGGTTGATCACCCGAGACCCGTCGGGTGCGTTACTCAGCTCCGGTCCCCCCTCGCCCCCTCACCTCCTGCAACAGCTGACAGCAACGAGACCGAACCCGGAGATCCATCCTCCCTTGTCTACGGGGAGCCGGGAGACGGGCAGCAAGCTGAGCTGACCCCTCCTCACGGGGGCAGCTCCGCGAGACGGCTCGGCCCCACCGGCCCAGCCAGGCCGCCCGGCCACCGCTCCTGGGCTCCTGGGCGGCGCAGGAGGAAGGTCGAAACATGGAAGTTTTCGGAAAGCCAGCCCTGGCCTCTTGCAGGGCTTTGCTCAGCGCGCCCTCAAACCCTGAGCTAAGTTCGTAAGTGCTGCAGCCCCGGAGCTGGTGCCGACCCGAACGCCCACTCCAAACCACACGCGACGGAGGCCCAGTGGCCAGGACGCGCGGGCGCTGCAGTGCATGATCCACCTTCTGACCGGGACCGAGGCCCCCGTCCCCCGCCAGGCTGCAGGGCGCTGCCGGCTGCTCTCTGGGGAGACTCTAGCAGAGAGGGAAGGCAGCTCGCGGGCCCCGCGCCCCGGCCGGCCACTCACCAGGTAGATGCGGTAGGTGTCCACGCGCCGCAGGGGCCCCCAGCACCGGTCCGTGTCGTTGTGCTTGGCGTCGGCCTCCACGCCGCAGGAGTCGTTGCCCAGGGCGCTGCTGGGGAGAAGGGCGGCTCAGTGGGGCCTCCCTGCGCGGCCGGAAGCGGACAGAACCTGCCTTTATGAACCACGGGCAACCAGTTCCTGAATCTCAACGCCCGCCACGGCGGCTTCAGGTCCCACGATCTGGCTCTCCCCGGGCCAAGGGGGCAGGCCCAGTATTCCTGACGTGCGCTGCACCGTTTCCCGGCCCCTTGGGAGTCTCTGGCGGGAACCCCACTCCTCTTCCCCACGGGATGGCAGTGAGGAGCACCTCCTCGAAGGCCAGGAGGCACGGCGGGCCGTGGCACGGGCAGAGAAGGGCCTCGGACACCACCATTCTTTGGATTCTGATGGAGCTGCTTGGTGTTGGGCTTCCACCCCGAGAAGACACGCCCCGACGGCCCGAGGAAGCCCGCTGGGCTGCAGCTCTCGTGGGGGGCGAGGCGGGGACACTCACCAGGTCACCTGCATGAGGGAGAAGGGCACGGCGGCGGCGTAGATGGCCAGGTCCCCGTACAGGTAGACGATGATGCAGAAGTAGAACAGGTTCACCCCCACTGGAAGCGAGAAGAGAGCCGTCCGTCAGGGGGCTGCCCGCCAGCCTTTCTGACGGTGCGGCTCTCCCCTGTCCAGGGCCTCGGTGCCCCGAGCAGAGTGGGAAGACCGCCCCCGCGTCCTGTCTCGTCCTGGCTGGCTGCCCTGGGATGCCGGCGGGAGACCCGTCTGCTCGTGACTGTCACCTGGGAGGGGGCGGAGCCAGGCCGGAGAGGCTCTGAATCCAGGCAGGTACCGGGTGCGCGTGGGGCACGGACTGGCCCGATTTGAGGGCCTGAACCGCAGGGCTTGCCTCCACCCGAGCCTCCTTTGCAGCCACATGCAGGGCTCCGAGACAAAAGACCGAGGGATTGAAAAGCAAGGTAACAGGAAGCGGCCGGCTCCGGACGCTGAGAACAAGAGGGTAGAAAGCCCTTGATGTCCACAGACGGAGGGCCTCGTTCTGAAAGTGGCTCATCACCTAGCACCCCCGGGGGAGGCTGGCCTGGTGGGCTGGGCGAGGGGCAGCGGCTCGCCGGCCTTCTTATTAGAATCGCCTGCAGCGGAGGATGCTGACGGGGAGGTCCCTCTGCGGAGGCAAACATCGGCCCCTCTCTCCCAAGGAGGGGCCTGGACTAGAGCTGGGAGCTCAGCGCCAGTCTTAATCCCACCGGCCTCGATCCCCAACCCTGGCAAGTCCCTGACCACCTCTAATCCTGTACAGTGAGAAGAACTGGGCCCATGCTGAATTCCACACGTGATTCCAGCTACAAAGACAAGGTGTAAAAGTGCCTTCAAAAAAGCAGCTGAGCCCTCCAACCTCAGGGCCGCGGCCTCAGACGGCCAGTCTCAGACTCCCGTTCAGACTGACTGCTTGTTTTTGGCGTCACTGATCTCAAGCGGCTGAAGTCGCCGGGAACAGAAAGAAAAATGGAGTGACAGGTCCCTTCTAATCCTGGTGGCTCGAAAGCGCCGCCAGGTTCCCATGGGGAAAGCCAGGGACAAGTTCCTCCGGGGCTATCTGAGGTCCGCACTGCTCACAGGAGTCTGGGGGAGATGCTGTTCTTGAAAGACCCCTGGAAGGCTTCAGAGGGCGCTGACGTCCAGGCTCAGTGGCTCCCGGGGTCAGCTCTGAGTTGGGCTCCCCCTCGTCCTGCTCTGAGCCGGTGCCCCGCCCCTCCGCCCCCAGCCTCCCCACCGCCTGGCACTCCTGTCAGCTGTTTATAAACGGCCACTGGCCCTCCTTGGTCAATACATTTCATTACGAGACACAAAGTGGGAGGATCAGTGACCTTCCTTGAGGACAGCAGTGACTGGGCCTGGCGCGTCTAACTGCGGCCCTGAGTCGGGACCCCGAGGGAGCCCGGGAGAGGGTGGCAGCGCTTCCAGAGGGGAGGGTGACGACCCGTGACTCGGGATAGAGCCGAGCGGGGCTTCCAGCCAGGGCGGCTCTGCCCCAGCCCCTGGGGACATCTGGCAAAGTCTGAGGGCGTTTTCGCTTCTCAGGACTGGGCGGTGCTACCAACCGCGAGTGGACCGAAGTCAGGGACGCTACTCAACATCCTGCAACTTGAAGAAGGGTCCAGGCACACGGCAGGCAGACCGAGCTGGAGGACCCTGGAGCAGGGGAGGGGCGGGTGTCCTCCACGTCTGAGCCGCTCTTGCACGCGTGTGCTTATTTTCCGTCCGATTCGGGTAAGCTAGGGGCGTAGACTGGGGTGCGCACCGACACATGGACAAAGCCCCCGAAACGGCGAGTTCCTGGAATTCTTAAATCAGGACAGACTGTGAGACACAAAGATTAGGAAAGGGGCTGAAGAGGTGCCTGTCCTCGCCTCCGAAGCTTTTGCCTCTGGAAGGAGGCCGTGCGGCCGCCAGTCTCTCATCTGAGTCCGACGAGGGGGCGGGGAGGTAGAAACAGGGGACCTGCATGTGCCACTAATCGTGTTCTCAGAAGTTCTGAGAGCCTCGCTGAGGCCGTTCCGGGGGGAGGGTGGACACAGGCTCTGAGGCGACCTCAGGCACCGTCTCTGTGGCCTCCCACCACGGTGACCAGCGGATGTTCGACAGCCTAAGAAACAGCCGAGAAGATTCCAGGCTTCCACGGTCCCCCTCGGCTCAGACCCAGCGCAGCCACATTCAAGACTGGCAAGGACCAGAGGAGACGCGCCCCTCTGCAAACAGGGGGTTTTGATGGAGGGGCAGAAAATCTCCCAAGATAGCTGCAAGGTCAAGGGCTTCCTGAGGCGTGTCTGACTCCCTTGGGAAGGTTTGGGCATTACCAAAAGTACACCTCCCCAGAGAAAAAAACATGATGATCCCCCAAAGATCATCTCCCCAAAGAACAGGATCTGGAATGGGGGCCTGAGATCCTGTGGCCGGAACGGCCGACCCGGCAGCACCCCAGCTGGGCAGGATCCTTGAGTTCCCACCGAGCAGCAGGCGGAGCCCAGGGAGGTCACAGGCGGGCGGGACAGCAGCCCTGAGCGCGGGCTCCTGGCGCCCTCTGCTGGCCACCGGGACGACCACACACACACAGAGCATGGCGCAGTCACCCCTCTCTCTGTGCGGTCCTGGACGGAACAGTCCAGAAGCAGCAGAGACAAGCCAGAAGCCGTCCAGAGAGAGGCACGGACCCACCAGCCGCCTCCACGGGCTTCCTCCACTGGAAAGCGGTTTGGGACTCTCAGCCTCTATGAGGCATAGTCCCTAAGGGGTTGCTGAGTCGTCCAAACGTGCCTGACTCTTTTGCGAGGCTACAGGCTGTAAGCCCTGCCAGGCTCCTCCGTCCGCAGATGTCTCCAGGCAAGAAAACTGGAGTGGGTTGCCATTTCCTTCTCCAGGGGATCCTCCCAACCCAGGGATCGAGCCTGAGTCCTTGCACAGGCAGGCAAGCTCTTGACCACTAGCTGCTGTTTTAATCCTGAGGCGCTGAAGGGAGAGGGAACAAAGAAAACCCTTTGAAGGAGTCCTTCAAGGCGGCTTTGCAGGCCAAGAAACTGTTCCTCCCTCTTTCCCGCCGGCCCCGGTCCCTAGTTGAGGCGGAATCCCCGCTCCAGGTGCCGCGGCCCGCAGGAAGGTCCCCGCCCCCTCCCCGCCCGCCCCCCCCTACCCCTCCCCGTGGAGAACGCACCCTCACCTTTATTGAAGAACATGGAGGCCATCTGCCCCATCTCCACCCGGTCTGTGATCTCGAAAAGGTTCGGGGGACCGCGTCTCTCTGCAGAGGAAAGAGGGCGTGGTTTTTTCTCCGCCCCCACGAGGACACGCTCCTAGAAACGGTGCTGAGCTTCATGGATCCTCCAGGATAATGGACTCCCGAGGTGCTCAAACTCTTAAGAAAACTTTTGCTAATGTGTTCGGTTTGAAACATTTTTTTCAAACACAGGTTGAGGAAATTCCCTGGTGGTCAGGACTCCGAGCTTCAGCGGAAGCAAGGGGCACGGGTTTGATCCCTGGTTGGTGAACTAAGGTACGCTCACTGTGGGCAAGAGGGAAGGCGGGGGTGCCTCCCCCGGCTCGGCTGGGCTCTCTGTGGATGTCTGGTGGGACAGGAGGAAGGAAGGAACGCAGAGACCTGACACGGACTCGAGCTTCCGGGGCCAAGGTCACGGCACCTTCCTAGGCTGCAGCCAGCAGCCAGCGGCAGAGCCAGCAGGGGTGAGCCTGGCCCCAGGGCCCCCCGGTGACGCCCCAGGACCAACTCTCGGTGGGAAATGCTAGAGGGTCTCTATAGGGAGACCACCCCCTCGGCCCAGCCCCGGGCCCTCTCCTTGAGGAAGGGGAACCCCGTGGACCAGAGGGAAGCACGGGCCAGCCCAGAACCCCAAGACTTACGCACAGAGAGGATGGGCCGCTTCTCCGCCCGCTCGTAGCTGTCCTGGACGAGGACGTCGCTGTCGGACGCCGTGGAGGAGTCGTCGTCCTCCTCCTGGGAGGGGACGGGATGCGGACGGTGAGGCCAGACAAGGGAGGAGAAAGGGACACAGCTCTAGAGGGACAATGGAGAGCCTGTTTCCTTTGCTCTTCCTTTCTGGAAGGATCTGATTAGGGAGCTTGCCATACTTTCGTGGTGTCCCGTTAGAGGGTCAGGCGTGCTCAGAGGGAGACGCCGGCACGGGTCCAGGCATGAAGGTTCCAAGGTCGGTGGGGAGGAGGGACCCGCGGGGGAGGAGGGACCCACAGCAGAGGTGGCTTGCAGAGGCCCCTTGTCAGCCCACGTGGCTGCAGACTTCAGCTCTGGGTTAGGGCCCTGGAGCCTCGCAGGGTCAGGAGGGAGGGACCCGGCCGCCTCTCTGCACACGGCTGCCCGGGCGCCTGCCCAAGCCCAGCGGCAGTGACTAAAGGGGGGGTTCAAAATGGTTTTTCTCCGCCCCACGAGGACACGCCCTAGAAACGGTGCTGAGCTTCATGGATCCTCCAGGATAATGGACTCCCGAGGTGCTCAAACTCTTAAGAAAACTTTTGCTAATGTGTTCGGTTTGAAACATTTTTCAAACACAGGTTGAGGAAATTCCCTGGTGGTCAGGACTCCGAGCTTCAGCGGAAGCAAGGGGCACGGGTTTGATCCCTGGTTGGTGAACTAAGGTACGCTCACTGTGGGCAAGAGGGAAGGCGGGGGTGCCTCCCCCGGCTCGGCTGGGCTCTCTGTGGATGTCTGGTGGGACAGGAGGAAGGAAGGAACGCAGAGACCTGACACGGACTCGAGCTTCCGGGGCCAAGGTCACGGCACCTTCCTAGGCTGCAGCCAGCAGCCAGCGGCAGAGCCAGCAGGGGTGAGCCTGGCCCCAGGGCCCCCCGGTGACGCCCCAGGACCAACTCTCGGTGGGAAATGCTAGAGGGTCTCTATAGGGAGACCACCCCCTCGGCCCAGCCCCGGGCCCTCTCCTTGAGGAAGGGGAACCCCGTGGACCAGAGGGAAGCACGGGCCAGCCCAGAACCCCAAGACTTACGCACAGAGAGGATGGGCCGCTTCTCCGCCCGCTCGTAGCTGTCCTGGACGAGGACGTCGCTGTCGGACGCCGTGGAGGAGTCGTCGTCCTCCTCCTGGGAGGGGACGGGATGCGGACGGTGAGGCCAGACAAGGGAGGAGAAAGGGACACAGCTCTAGAGGGACAATGGAGAGCCTGTTTCCTTTGCTCTTCCTTTCTGGAAGGATCTGATTAGGGAGCTTGCCATACTTTCGTGGTGTCCCGTTAGAGGGTCAGGCGTGCTCAGAGGGAGACGCTCCGGCACGGGTCCAGGCATGAAGGTTCCAAGGTCGGTGGGGAGGAGGGACCCGCGGGGGAGGAGGGACCCACAGCAGAGGTGGCTTGCAGAGGCCCCTTGTCAGCCCACGTGGCTGCAGACTTCAGCTCTGGGTTAGGGCCCTGGAGCCTCGCAGGGTCAGGAGGGAGGGACCCGGCCGCCTCTCTGCACACGGCTGCCCGGGCGCCCTGCCCAAGCCCAGGGCGGCACACACACCTGGTGGGTTTCCATCCTCTTCCAGTGGAGCTGAGCGTTGGCCGCCCCCATGGCCTCCACCACAAAGGTAGTCGTCACGAAGCTGTGGGGAAAGGCCACGTGTTCGTTTCCAAAGGCGGGGAGGAGGTTGGAGGAGGCGCAGAATAAAAGGAACCGCCATTTCAGACCTGATCCGACCAGCCGGCCCAAAGCATTCTCTCTGCTGGGGAAGGGACGGGAGCTTCCGGACGGGTCTGACTTGGTGAAAAAAGCCTGGTGCCTCCATGGTGCCTCGCGTGCTTGCCCTGACGTCCGTTTATATTTAGAAAGTGTTTCCAGGGCACGGGAGACAGGGTGTGAAATAAGCTGATGGGAAGGAGAGAGAGGGACCCTGGAGAAGAGGGGACTGGGGGCAAGGTGGTGCAGCACCCCAGGAGGGCCCTGCTGAGGGGCAGAGAAGGGAGAGACGGGGGGACAGACACCGGGTGAGGCTCTGTGAACTGGCAAGAGGAGGCTGGTCCACAAGGGGGCTCCTCGGAGCTTCTGGAAAGGGTAGCTGGCGGCTCTCAGCCCTCCAGGCCGGCAAGCGGTCAACCGCCCCCCTCGCCCCCTGGGCTGATGGACGGAACGTGGCTGTGGGTGACGGGAAAGGACACCTGGCTTTGGAATCTTTCTCTCCCATTTTTTTTTTTGCGGCGGCAGGGGAGGGGGGTATTTTCCTAATAATCTGGCTAATATTCAAATAATTGTCATTTCAATATTAGCTGTTAAAATAAATAATAAAAATCTAGAGGGACAATGGAGAGCCTGTTTCCTTTGCTCTTCCTTTCTGGAAGGATCTGATTAGGAGCTTGCCATACTTTCGTGGTGTCCCGTTAGAGGGTCAGGCGTGCTCAGAGGGAGACGCCCGCACGGGTCCAGGCATGAAGGTTCCAAGGTCGGTGGGAGGAGGGACCCGCGGGGGAGGAGGGACCCACAGCAGAGGTGGCTTGCAGAGGCCCCTTGTCAGCCCACGTGGCTGCAGACTTCAGCTCTGGGTTAGGGCCCTGGAGCCTCGCAGGGTCAGGAGGGAGGGACCCGGCCGCCTCTCTGCACACGGCTGCCCGGGCGCCCTGCCCAAGCCCAGGGCGGCACACACACCTGGTGGGTTTCCATCCTCTTCCAGTGGAGCTGAGCGTTGGCCGCCCCCATGGCCTCCACCACAAAGGTAGTCGTCACGAAGCTGTGGGGAAAGGCCACGTGTTCGTTTCCAAAGGCGGGGAGGAGGTTGGAGGAGGCGCAGAATAAAAGGAACCGCCATTTCAGACCTGATCCGACCAGCCGGCCCAAAGCATTCTCTCTGCTGGGGAAGGGACGGGAGCTTCCGGACGGGTCTGACTTGGTGAAAAAAGCCTGGTGCCTCCATGGTGCCTCGCGTGCTTGCCCTGACGTCCGTTTATATTTAGAAAGTGTTTCCAGGGCACGGGAGACAGGGTGTGAAATAAGCTGATGGGAAGGAGAGAGAGGGACCCTGGAGAAGAGGGGACTGGGGGCAAGGTGGTGCAGCACCCCAGGAGGGCCCTGCTGAGGGGCAGAGAAGGGAGAGACGGGGGGACAGACACCGGGTGAGGCTCTGTGAACTGGCAAGAGGAGGCTGGTCCACAAGGGGGCTCCTCGGAGCTTCTGGAAAGGGTAGCTGGCGGCTCTCAGCCCTCCAGGCCGGCAAGCGGTCAACCGCCCCCCTCGCCCCCTGGGCTGATGGACGGAACGTGGCTGTGGGTGACGGGAAAGGACACCTGGCTTTGGAATCTTTCTCTCCCATTTTTTTTTTTGCGGCGGCAGGGGAGGGGGGTATTTTCCTAATAATCTGGCTAATATTCAAATAATTGTCATTTCAATATTAGCTGTTAAAATAAATAATAAAAAATGTCCTATTAAACCATTAGTACATGAATATATTTAATAAACTAAACCATAGCAATAAATTAAAATATGTTAATACTTCCATTTCCTACTAACCTGGCCTGAATCAAAAGGGAGACGGGAGTAGCAGGAAGGCCTGTACTATCACATGTGAAGAAAATAGCTATAGTCATTGCTCTGTGAGAAAAGGAGATCCTGCAGGGGTGCTGTGTGACGGCCTGGAGGGGTGGGATGGGGGGGATACACATATGAGTAATCTGGGAACATACGCATCTGTAGACAACCAAACTCTGTAAAAGTTAAAAGTAAAATAAAAGTTTAAAAAAATAAAATAAAATAAAAGTAAAATAAAAGCTTAAAAAAAAAAAAAGGGAGCCACGGAGCTGGCACCAGACATTTTGTGAGACGTGAGGCTGGAGTGAAAGGAATCTACTTTTCTAAAGGAAACCCAAGAGACTGGGAAGGCAGTGGGAAGGCTCCACGAGCAGACACTCAGGGGAGGGCTCCTCACCCCGGCGGAAACTCGGGGGTGGAACATTCAGGAATACTCCTCTCCCCCTTCCTTGAAGCCCCAGGCAGGCTCTGCCTCTGGCCTCCCGGAGCCCACCTTGGGGCATCACCTGCCTCAGGCCGGGGGGAGGGCATGGGCGTTCACCCGCCACCAGCAGGGCTGGGCAGCCAGCTCTGAAACGCCAGCCGCCTCCGCTCCTCCTAGAAAGGTTTCTCATTATCTTGCCTAAGTGACCATTTTAAGGGCTTTCCATTTCCCCTTCTTTCGGGAAGTAAAACTAAAATCCATCTTAATTAAGGCAAAACGAGGTTTCTCGTGGTTGCGTGAAGCCAGCTCATTGATCACGTTGAGCAGGGAGAGGGCATGGCGGCCCCCAGTAATCGCCTCCCAACTTCGGGTGGCTGCCCGCGCTGAAGGTCCTTTGAAGGGGACAGGAGAGTCACAGGAGGATAAGGACGTCGGGGATCCGGGCGGCAGGGCCCGCGGTATGTAATGAGCCAACAGTATCAGGAGGCTAGATACAAACCCCCAGAGGAAACTACGGGAAGAAAGCGAAAACAGGGGTGCTCTCCCGCCCCTGTGCAGCCTCCTTTAGTTCTTTATCTGCCACAACCACAAAAGTGGGGCTTCCTTGGTGGCTCCGTGGTAAAGAATCCACCTGCCGATGCAGGAAGACCCAGGTTCCATCCCTGGGTCGGGAAGATACCCTGGAGAAGGAAATGGCAACCCATTCCAGTGTTCTTGCCTGGAGAATCCCACGGACAGAGGAGCCTGGAGGGCTACAGTCCATGGAGTCACAGGAGTCGAAAATGACTAAAAGAAGAAAAACCAAATCCCTTCCGAGCTGGGGGCACCTGCCTGTGAGTCCCCCGAGGAGGAGCCTGTGGCGGCTGAGTCATCCTTGGTGAGTCCCGCGCACCTGCTCAAGGCACGGGTGCCCCGAAGGCTGGGGGCGGCGCCAGCTTCCTGTTTGCTGCTGGGCACAAAGCCACGTGGGAGCAACACCTACCGGGACTGCACCTGCGGGCTTACTGCTGCTCGGTGAAACCATCTTAGACAAGTTCTAAATTCCAGACTGATTTCCTGTATCGCCTGAAACGTTCGTCAGCGTCTCTTCTGTGGCTGGGTGGGAATTCCTCAGGGAACAAACGCTGACGGTCACATCCAGAGAGGGTACAGACAGCGGGGGAGGTGAGCCAGCCGGGCAGAAACACGCGAGCACCACGTGAAAACATCCGGGAGCCTAACTGGAGATCTTTGTTTTTTTTTCCTGTTAACATTTTGCTGGGCCTTGTCACTGTGGGATCATAGTTTCCTGACCAGGGATGGAACCTGTGCCCCCCTGCAGTGGAATCTTAAAGTCTTAACCACACAGGACCACAAGGGAAGTCCCCGGAGGTCTTAACTTTTCAGAGACTGGGGTGGGCAGCCGCTCCATCAGCGAGAGCCCTGGCTCTGGGCGTCCTCTCGTTGTTCTGGGCACCTGTTACCACAAACGTCTTTCTCAAACTGACGGAGAGAGCTTGGGATCTCCGGGCGGGCTCCCCAGGCGGGCTTCACCCCCAGCGACCCCGCTGCCCGCCCCAAGGCGGCCTCTTACCTCATGAAGCCCAGGAACACCAGCAGCACCAGGCTGACCAGCCACCCGGCCGTGGCAAAGGCCTTGGGCATGGTGAGCGCGCCAGTGCCCACGATGAGATTAAACATATACACCAGGCCCACCTGGAACCGAGAGAGGCAACGTCTGAGCCCAGAAATTAACGAGCTTCCTCCCCCCGCCCCAGCCGCCCCGGCTCCCGAGGGCGACAGCAGAACAGCGGCGGCCAGGGGGCCAGGCGGGCAGGCAGGGCGGGGGGCTCCACCGGGTTCCGGGGAGGTGGGATCTGCAGCCGGATGCTGGGGAGCCGAACGTGAACACCTGGGTGAAAAAAGCCCCCCGCTCCATCACCCTTTCAAAACGTTTCCATCGTCCACTGCAGCTTCACCCTCCCCGTCACCCCTCAGTGCACTTTATCCAGGGCTGCGTCTTAGGGGTGAGCTCTCCGCTCAACCAGAGAGCGGGTTTCCTGAGAGAAGGCTGACACGCCTGGGGTACCCGGCCCAGGGATCGACTCACCGGGCTGACACCCCCCAAATCCTGCGTTTCTAGGACCACTAAACACATGACCCCGTCCTCCTGTACGCCCCTGCCACTTTCCTTCAGGATGTCAACGTTCATAGTACTTCCCTTTTCCCACTCTCTTCCCTGTACTAACTTCGGGGATCAAAAAAATTTTTTTTTTTTTTTTTTTTATTGAGAGGGAATTCCACGGTGGTCTAATGGTTAGGAATTGATGCATTCATGGCCGGGGCTTGGGTTCAGTCCCTGGTTAACTAAGACCCCGCAAGCCTTGCTGCAGGGCCAACAATATATACATATAGATACTAATTCACGTCATAAAATTCAGCCGCTTAAGGTACACAGGTTTTCACTATATTCACAAATTCTGCAGCCAGCAATAGCCTCTAAATCCATTTCATCACCCCCCAAAGAAACCCCAACTCACGGGCAGCCTCTCCCCACTCCCTCCAGCAACCCACGTCCCAGTAGAACTGCAGGGGGGCTGACTTCAGGTTTTACACTTAACTCCATCTCAGCTAGTTTCAATTATTCCTTTTTCAAGGTTTCCACCATGAAATCCTTTGCTCTGACCCAAAGCCACTGCTCCCGCACCTGACCATTCTCACCCACCTGCCCTTGTCCTGCTCATGACGTCCAGCCCCGCCCTCCGCACCCAGGCCGCCCCTCCACGGTGGCCTCACGCGCAGCCTCCCACCTCACTGAGGATGGGCTGGTTCTTCAAAGCTTGTATTGTTTTTAGTGGCCCTCACCTTCCTTGTGCTAACCTCTCTGACCCTGGGCCTCAGAGACGAACCAGCACCTGCTGCCTCAACGCCCTAACACGAAGCTGCTAAAGGCTCCTGGAATTAAAAAAAAATTCTAACGATGATGGGACTTCCCTGGAGGGCCAGTGGCTGAGACTCCGTGCTCTCAGCGCAGGGGCCCAGCTTTCATCCCTGGTCAGGGAGCTAGCTCCCACATGCAGCCACTACGGCTCGAATGCCGCAATGAAAGATCCTGCGTGCCACAACGGTGCGGCCAAGTAAATAATATTGAGAAAAAAAAAAAAATCTAATGACGAGTCTCCTAATAGATGAGGGTCCCTTCCCCTGCAGTTGGCGGCATCAGATTCTCTTTCCTCCTCACGGTGGAATTATGAGCACTTCCCACGGCAAGGCTCCAAACCCCAATCTCCAAAACCCAGACCCGTGGCGTCCCTCTTTCCCAGGTGAAGGCTGTGCCTCTGTTGACGTGGCGGAGGTAAGAGAGACCA
Source organism: Tragulus kanchil (assembly GCA_022376925.1). Taxonomy (NCBI): domain Eukaryota; kingdom Metazoa; phylum Chordata; class Mammalia; order Artiodactyla; family Tragulidae; genus Tragulus; species Tragulus kanchil. The sequence continues at coordinate 21,981,999 of JAIOJX010000027.1, read as the reverse complement.
TCTGATGCCACTCCCCAAGCCTCCCTCCTTCCTGTTTTTTTTTTTCCTCCTCAAAGCTTTTGGGATCTCAGTTCCCCAACCAGAGATCAAACCTGAGAATTCCCAACCTGCGCTCCTTCCAAGCTCAAAAATCAGTGCCTCCTCTCCACCCTCCTCCTGTCTCAGGGACCCCTGTGCTTCCTCCTCGCTGAGAGGCTCAGCCCTGTGCCCCAGCTGGGCTCAGCTCTTTCTGGAATCCTTTCCTCCTCCCAGCTCCTCCCTTCTGCCTGCAAATGCTCCTGATGCCTTCAACACACCGCCAACTCCTTCAGGAAGCAACTGTGGGCGTCCTTGGTGGCTCAGGGGTGAAGAGTCCACCTTCCAAAGCAGGAGACACAGGTTTGATCCTTGGTCTGGGAAGATGCCACATGCTGTGGAGCAACTAAGCCCTTGCGCCTAGAGCTTTTTTTTTTAACTTTTATTTATTTATTTTTGGCTGTGCTGGGTCTCTGTTGATGTGTGGGTTTAGCTGCTCTGCAGTATATGGGATCTTCCTGGTTCAGGGATCGAACCTGTGTCTCCTGCATTGAAAGATGGGTTCTTACCCACTGAGCCACAAGGGAAGCCTGTGCCTAGAGCTCTTGCTCATCAACAAGAGAGGCCACCGCAACAAGTCCCCTGCTCCCCCAAACGGGAGAAAAGCCCACGCAACAATAAAGCTCCAGCACAGCCAAAAATAAAGTAAATCAAAAAGAAGCAACTCTATCCTCTGCCCGCATTTCCTGCAGTTTGCGGTTTCCAGCCCCAGAACTCTTCCGAAACTGCGTTTGTAAAAATCACCGATGCCCTCCCGTTTGCCTAATCCAATGGCTGCCTTAGTCTTCAATCCTTCTCACACTTCTGACACTGGCAGTCTCTTTTGCTCTGAGTATCTTTTCCTCAGCAACATAGTTCAATCCTATGGCTCTAATTAGCACAGGGACACAAGAGGAACCTGTTTCTCTTAGTGCGAACCTTCCGTCCTGCTGGTCCCTGGCACCTGGACACCTGGTGTGGCCGAGACCCTCGTCCCCTCCACGTCCCAGTGCTAGTGAGCTGACCCCTGAAGCGTCCCGTGTGGGTACCGTTCTCTTCACAATTCACATGAACACCGTCCCTGGCCTCCGCTTCGACAGCAGCTTCCTCGCTGCTCTCCTATCCTCCACAAGCCGGCTCCCTCGCCCGGGCACGTCCACCAGCTGTTTCTTCCGATCGTTAGAAAACAAACAACCATCACGTCTCGAGAAACACCTGCCCACCTCTTGTTTTCACTTCCTCTTAGAATGGAGCACGGCCAGCCAGGCTGCAGACAGACTCCCCAGCCCTGGTGCACGGGACATCGCTTCTGGATGCCCCAGGGATTTTGCCTTTCCTCCTCCCAGCTCCTCCCTTCTGCCTGCAAATGCTCCTGATGCCTTCAACACACCGCCAACTCCTTCAGGAAGCAACTGTGGGCGTCCTTGGTGGCTCAGGGGTGAAGAGTCCACCTTCCAAAGCAGGAGACACAGGTTTGATCCTTGGTCTGGGAAGATGCCACATGCTGTGGAGCAACTAAGCCCTTGCGCCTAGAGCTTTTTTTTTTAACTTTTATTTATTTATTTTTGGCTGTGCTGGGTCTCTGTTGATGTGTGGGTTTAGCTGCTCTGCAGTATATGGGATCTTCCTGGTTCAGGGATCGAACCTGTGTCTCCTGCATTGAAAGATGGGTTCTTACCCACTGAGCCACAAGGGAAGCCTGTGCCTAGAGCTCTTGCTCATCAACAAGGGAGGCCACCGCAACAAGTCCCCTGCTCCCCCAAACGGGAGAAAAGCCCACGCAACAATAAAGCTCCAGCACAGCCAAAAATAAAGTAAATCAAAAAGAAGCAACTCTATCCTCTGCCCGCATTTCCTGCAGTTTGCGGTTTCCAGCCCCAGAACTCTTCCGAAACTGCGTTTGTAAAAATCACCGATGCCCTCCCGTTTGCCTAATCCAATGGCTGCCTTAGTCTTCAATCCTTCTCACACTTCTGACACTGGCAGTCTCTTTTGCTCTGAGTATCTTTTCCTCAGCAACATAGTTCAATCCTATGGCTCTAATTAGCACAGGGACACAAGAGGAACCTGTTTCTCTTAGTGCGAACCTTCCGTCCTGCTGGTCCCTGGCACCTGGACACCTGGTGTGGCCGAGACCCTCGTCCCCTCCACGTCCCAGTGCTAGTGAGCTGACCCCTGAAGCGTCCCGTGTGGGTACCGTTCTCTTCACAATTCACATGAACACCGTCCCTGGCCTCCGCTTCGACAGCAGCTTCCTCGCTGCTCTCCTATCCTCCACAAGCCGGCTCCCTCGCCGGTCACGTCACCAGCTGTTTCTTCCGATCGTTAGAAAACAAACAACCATCACGTCTCGAGAAACACCTGCCCACCTCTTGTTTTCACTTCCTCTTAGAATGGAGCACGGCCAGCCAGGCTGCAGACAGACTCCCCAGCCCTGGTGCACGGGACAGGGGGTCGGAGGCCACTGCAGGTGTGCATGCGGAATGCTGAGATACCAGGCCCCAGTCAGGACCTAATCATTCTTTGCATATTGTTTTTCTTTTCTTGTTTTTGCAGCACTGCAACATGGTGGGTGGCATGCATGCTCAGTCTTGTCTGACTCTGCGATCCCGTGGACTGCAGCCCGCCAGGCTCCTCTGTCCATGGGATTCTCCAGGCAAGAATACTGGAGGCGTACTCTTTACCACTTCTAATTCCCTGATCAGGGATTGAACCTGTCAGTGGAAGCGTGACTCTTGACCACCGGACCAGCAGAGAAGTCCCCTGCATATCACTTCCATAAACGGTAACAGTCAGGAAGGGAAGAACCTTATTTCTTCAATGGAAAATGGCCCTGGTGATGGTTCTCATGATAGAAGGCAAAGAGCCCTAAAATAAGTGATGGTTCTCAGCCAGAAGTTTTATAGGAATGTGAATTCCCTGGTGGTCCAGTGGTTAGGACTCTGAACTTCCACTGCAAGGGGCACGGGTTTGATTCCTGGCCGGGGAACTAAGATCCAGCAAGCCACAACACTGGCCCTCCCCACAGAAAAAGTTTTGTGGGGAAATTTAGTACAAGAGGCATTGTGAATTCAAGGGTTCCTAAAGGTCTGGAGATAGAAAAGTCACCTCGCCCCTGTGCTGTGACAGTCCTGAAGTCTCCAGACATTGCCAAATGTCCCCTGGGGCAAGATCCGAGAACTGCTGCTCATGAGCCCTGCAATGCCTATGGCTCTAATTAGCACAGGACACCCTTTTGTCCCGTGCTGGTCCCTGGCACCTGGACACCTGGTGTGGCCGAGCCGCTCGTCCCCTCCACGTCCCAGTGCTAGTGAGCTGACCCCTGAAGCGTCCCGTGTGGGTACCGTTCTCTTCACAATTCACATGAACACCGTCCCTGGCCTCCGCTTCGACAGCAGCTTCCTCGCTGCTCTCCTATCCTCCACAAGCCGGCTCCCTCGCCGGTCACGTCACCAGCTGTTTCTTCCGATCGTTAGAAAACAAACAACCATCACGTCTCGAGAAACACCTGCCCACCTCTTGTTTTCACTTCCTCTTAGAATGGAGCACGGCCAGCCAGGCTGCAGACAGACTCCCCAGCCCTGGTGCACGGGACAGGGGGTCGGAGGCCACTGCAGGTGTGCATGCGGAATGCTGAGATACCAGGCCCCAGTCAGGACCTAATCATTCTTTGCATATTGTTTTTCTTTTCTTGTTTTTGCAGCACTGCAACATGGTGGGTGGCATGCATGCTCAGTCTTGTCTGACTCTGCGATCCCGTGGACTGCAGCCCGCCAGGCTCCTCTGTCCATGGGATTCTCCAGGCAAGAATACTGAGGCGTACTCTTTACCACTTCTAATTCCCTGATCAGGGATTGAACCTGTCAGTGGAAGCGTGACTCTTGACCACCGGACCAGCAGAGAAGTCCCCTGCATATCACTTCCATAAACGGTAACAGTCAGGAAGGGAAGAACCTTATTTCTTCAATGGAAAATGGCCCTGGTGATGGTTCTCATGATAGAAGGCAAAGAGCCCTAAAATAAGTGATGGTTCTCAGCCAGAAGTTTTATAGGAATGTGAATTCCCTGGTGGTCCAGTGGTTAGGACTCTGAACTTCCACTGCAAGGGGCACGGGTTTGATTCCTGGCCGGGGAACTAAGATCCAGCAAGCCACAACACTGGCCCTCCCCACAGAAAAAGTTTTGTGGGGAAATTTAGTACAAGAGGCATTGTGAATTCAAGGGTTCCTAAAGGTCTGGAGATAGAAAAGTCACCTCGCCCCTGTGCTGTGACAGTCCTGAAGTCTCCAGACATTGCCAAATGTCCCCTGGGGGGCAAGATGGCCACTAGCGGAGAACTGCTGCTCATAAAGCCAGCGAAACCAACACTCCCGAGAGAAACTCCAAACAGACCTCAGTGAAGACCCTTTAAGAACTCGGCAAAGAAGTTAATTAGTGACCAACTGTTGGCAGTCAGGAGCAGAAACGGGCAACCCCGTTTGTCTTGGGCTGTTGCTCATGTTTAGCTGAGGCCTTGGTGGGGGTGGGGGGACGGGTGGGGTGCAGAGAGCCCTGTAGGAAAATGTACGGCTTCTCCATTCCTGGTCGGAGTTCAACCCTTTCGTCAAGGGAATCTGTAAGAAGCAATTCCAAGGAGCAGAGCAAACAGGCAGGAAGCAAACCTGAGCTGAGCCCCCAACCAGGTGGAAGGCAGCTAGCTGCAAAGCAGGAGGAAGCCAGTGGTGCGCAGGGGCATCCCCTCTTCGGCTGGTAGGTGACAGCTCTGTGGGGACAGCCTCCAGGGAGGCAGGACTGAAAACTGAGGAGAAGAGCCCTGCTGCAGTCTCAGCGTGCGACCCACGCTTCCTCCCGTTCTGGACCCTTCTCCGTAGGCCCTGGGGAAGGCAGAGTTCCTGTCCCCCGGGGCAGCTGACCTGAGCCCCCTAGGCTCTAGGGGCCTCAGTGCAGCGTTCCTGCCATCTCGCCCACGGGTGCGCACGAGGCTGGGGTCACGTGCATCTTTCAACAGCTTCCCCAACGACCGCTGTCAAGGGAAACAGAAGGCGGCCAAGACGTGGAAGCGACCGCTAGGGTTTCAGGTTGTGAAACCAGCCCTCCTTGCTTCGAAAGGGTCGGCACGGATGTTCAGCAAGACAGGCTGGTGGAGGGCGGCCTCGGCAGCAGGTCCCTGCAGGTGGGCACCCCCTTCTTCCTCTGTTTGATCACATGACCCCGTCAGTCCTGAGCCGCCTGCTCTGAGATCACTCATGGGGGACTGCACGGGCCTGAACCACGCTCCTGCGTCCCCCACTCTCCCTGCGAGGGTTTGTCATCGGAGTCCCCTGCAAGGCTCCTCGCACGTAGTTCATGCAGAAGAGTGCGGGCGGAGGCAAACGCCCCTGACACCCATGAGGGGAAGGAACTCACAACAGGGCACACGGAGGTAGGGAGAGGCTGGGTGCTGGGCACCACCGGGCGGGGGGCTGAGGCATTGCTCCACGGCGAGCTCGCTCCTAACGCAGCCAGCGTGGTTCTGCCCGTGCTGGGCTGAGCAGGGGGAGTCAAAACAACGCCTGCAGTCGAGTCTATGCTGCAGTCCCTGGGCTCCGTGGGTGGGGCATCTCCAACCCTTCTCCTGGTCTCTTGGGGGATCAAAAACCATTCTCGCAGGAGGGCAGACGTAAGGAAACGTCAGGCAGGAGGCGTGTTCTCCGCTCAAACCCTGACTAATCACTCCTGGTTAATGCCACCTGACCCTCACTACCACCCACCTTTCCCTGCCTCCCTCTTCACCAGCGGGATGAGAGAAAATGAGCTACTGTTTATGGTTAATGGTCAGAGGAGGCTGAAGAACACAGACCATGAACAATACCCAGCACACAGGAGACTGAGGAAAAAAGATTTAAAAAAACCAGAACCTAGGCCTCCCTGGTAGCTCAGTGGTGAAGAGTTCACCTGCCAATGCAGCAGACATGGGTTCGATCCCTGATCCGGGAAGATCCCACAGCTGCAGAGTGACTACGCCCGTGAGCCACAACTGTGGAGCCTGTGCTCTAGAGCCTCGGGGCCGCAACGATGGAGCCCACGTGCCGCAACGACTGAAGCCTATGTGTCCAAGAGCTCGAGTTCCACAACAAGAGAAGTCACCGCAACATGAAGCCGGCTCACCTCACCTAGAGAGTAGCCTCCACTCCCTGCAACTAGAGAAGAGCCTGCAGCAGCACTGAAAACCCAGATGAACCAAAAATTAAAAAAAAAAAAAAACAAAACCAAAAAAACAGAACCTGCTGAGGCTTTTAGGTCTCACTGCCCCATTTCCTGTGGACACATGCCGACATGTGAAATGATTACTGAACAGCTGGGGGCCCAAGAAAAGTGGGCACATCAAAGATTTTCCCTTCCCAAGGCTGAGCTACAGAAATAGCTCATTTCCTCGCCTCAAGCTTCAGATGTTGTAAGATGACCTTTACGGATGGTGTGGACACATCACTGCTGCCACCACGGGGAGACTGTGAACAGTCACGAAGTTCCACAGGCGGCCGGAGCAAGAGCTGGCTCATCCCAAGTTCAAGAACGACTCCTGATCATTTACGAGGCAAAGGGGTTTCCTGGTGGCTCAGTGGTAAAGAACCCACCTGCTAGTGCAGGAGACAAGGGTTCCCTCCCACATGCTCCGGAGCAGCTAGAAGCCCGTGTGCCCGCGACCGCTGAGCCTGTGTTCTCCTGGTCTCTTGGGGGATCAAAAACCATTCTCGCAGGAGGGCAGACGTAAGGAAACGTCAGGCAGGAGGCGTGTTCTCCGCTCAAACCCTGACTAATCACTCCTGGTTAATGCCACCTGACCCTCACTACCACCCACCTTTCCCTGCCTCCCTCTTCACCAGCGGGATGAGAGAAAATGAGCTACTGTTTATGGTTAATGGTCAGAGGAGGCTGAAGAACACAGACCATGAACAATACCCAGCACACAGGAGACTGAGGAAAAAAGATTTAAAAAAACCAGAACCTAGGCCTCCCTGGTAGCTCAGTGGTGAAGAGTTCACCTGCCAATGCAGCAGACATGGGTTCGATCCCTGATCCGGGAAGATCCCACAGCTGCAGAGTGACTACGCCCGTGAGCCACAACTGTGGAGCCTGTGCTCTAGAGCCTTGGAGCCGCAACGATGGAGCCCACGTGCCGCAACGACTGAAGCCTATGTGTCCAAGAGCTCGAGTTCCACAACAAGAGAAGTCACCGCAACATGAAGCCGGCTCACCTCACCTAGAGAGTAGCCTCCACTCCCTGCAACTAGAGAAGAGCCTGCAGCAGCACTGAAAACCCAGATGAACCAAAAATTAAAAAAAAAAAAAAACAAAACCAAAAAAACAGAACCTGCTGAGGCTTTTAGGTCTCACTGCCCCATTTCCTGTGGACACATGCCGACATGTGAAATGATTACTGAACAGCTGGGGGCCCAAGAAAAGTGGGCACATCAAAGATTTTCCCTTCCCAAGGCTGAGCTACAGAAATAGCTCATTTCCTCGCCTCAAGCTTCAGATGTTGTAAGATGACCTTTACGGATGGTGTGGACACATCACTGCTGCCACCACGGGGAGACTGTGAACAGTCACGAAGTTCCACAGGCGGCCGGAGCAAGAGCTGGCTCATCCCAAGTTCAAGAACGACTCCCTGATCATTTACGAGGCAAAGGGGTTTCCCTGGTGGCTCAGTGGTAAAGAACCCACCTGCTAGTGCAGGAGACAAGGGTTCCCTCCCACATGCTCCGGAGCAGCTAGAAGCCCGTGTGCCCGCGACCGCTGAGCCTGTGCTCTAGACCTTGGGTGCCGCAGTCACGGAAGGCACGTGTCCCAGAGCCCGCGCTCCACCGCAACAGGAGAAGCCACGGCCGTGGGAAGTGTAAGCACCGCCACTGGTCACGAGAGAAAAGCCCGTGCAGCAGGGACGACTCAGCACAGCCAAAAGGTCAAAATAAATAAATACACACACACACAAGTTACGAGGTGAAGGAGGTGCCTTCAGAGCCACACCTGGATGGCACAGGGCCTCGGTGGGAGGGTTTGGGCCACCTGTTCTCAGGGGTGCTCCCTGATCCATCACAACACAGCGTAGCAGAGACACAGCATGCAACCCCCAGCAGGGGCAGAGCAGGGCGGTGGTCGAATGTCAGGAATTTTCTAGCAAGAGGACTCCTGCTCCTCAAGGTGGGGCTGCATTTCCCCGGGAGACTTGGTAGCAACGTGAATCGATTGTTTGACTATTCCGACCCTCCAGCTCCTCAAGCAGGAGAGAGGTCTCCATGACGGAACCATGAGACTGATTGCTGACGACGCCCCAAAGATAAACTGAGTGCGTGTGTGAGGGTGCCGGCAGACCTAAGAGGCTGAGAAATCCATCATTCTAACCATGCTAATTACAGGTTCCACCGAACCACAATTGAAGGCCTTTGCCTGCTTTCTCTGGGTCTTACGCCATCCAAGACTATAAAAGTTGTGCAACGTCAGGGTCAGCGGAGAATCCAAGTGATTTCAAACTGCTGAGTGGAGCACCCCCCGGAGTTGACGGCCAAGAGCCCTCAGCCATCTGCACTGGCCGCAGGGCTCGCAAGGGACAGAGGCCCTGAGGTAACAACAGGGAAGGAGCAAGCCCACTGTGCTTTCCTGACCACTCTCTGATCAACACAAAAAGAATCAACAAATCTGACTCTCGTCCGACGCTGCTGATGGATGGGGTTCTTAGACCCCAGCTGTAAAAGCCGCCGGGCTCGGGCACTGTCCACAGGAAGCGGCGGGTTTCTCTAGAAGCCAAGGGTACCGATGTGGGCAAAACACGCTCCAAAAGTGAAACTCACGTAGGGAGAATAGAGTTCCCCGGTCTCTGTGATTTCGCCCGCCATTTCCAAAAGCGAGGCAGGGTCCCTCGGCGTCCAAGGTTCCTTCCGTGCCGGGGCGGCGGCTGCTGCGGCTCCCTGGGACAAAGACAGACCTCAGCTTTCTGATGGACCTGGATAGGGTGGTGGATGTCTGCAGGGCTGCCCCCTCCCCGACCTCCAATCACAGGCACTTATGGCCTCAGGGGCTTCCCTGGTGGCTCAGACAGTAAAGAATCTGCCTCCAATGCAGGAGGCATTTCTGATCCCTGAATCAGAAAGATCTCCTAGAGAAGGAAATGGCAGACCACTGGAGCATTTCATGGTCTGGCAGGCTATACAGTCCATGGGGTTCAAAGAGTCGGTCACGACTGAGCAGGTAACACTTTATGGCCTTCACTTCTGTCACTAGACAGCTGGGAGCGAAGGATCTCCCTATTTGAGCCCATCTGGGTGGTTTCTTCTAACTTTTTCCTGGCTGTGCAGGGCATGTATTCATGGCCGCTCGGACTTCAACGGATTGAAGGGGCCCTCGGACGCGATTCAGTCTCACCCATCACAAGGGTCTCTTTGTATTACAAACACTGGTTATCTCCATTTCATGCCAGGAACGGCGAGCTCACTACCGCACAGGCCAGCCAAGCAACTGCCTGCTCCGCCTAAGACAAGAGGCTGGGGGCTTTCCTGGGTCGCCCCCTGATCTAACACCTTGCCCCAGAGCCTCTCTTGTTTAGCAGGGCCTCCACTGCACGTCCCCCAACCTGCCCTGGGGCTTTCCACTCTCCAGCTGTCCCCTCTTCCCAAGAGCCCCTCTCCGATCTTCTCCTCCATTTTTCCTTTCTCCTAGAGGAACCCCGAGTCGGGCACGACCCCAGGTCCTCCCACCCTCCCGCCCCGACACCTGCAGCGAAGCTTGCTCCGGGCCGCCGCGGCCGCCGCCTCCGATCCCCGGGCAGCACCCGGCGCCAGCTGTCCCGCACCAGCGCCCGCAGCGCGCATGCGCCGGCGCCGGGAGCCCACCTTTCCTGCGCGCTCCGTGGGCGGGGCGCACGGCGCTGATTGGGCGCCTCGCGGAGGCGGGACTAGGCTGGGCCTCGGCGGCTGCCGTCTGCGTGGCGGAAGTGGGCGGGGCGCGCGCATGCGGGAGCGGGGGCTGTCACCCAGCTGGGACTGCCCGGCTGGTGGAAGAGGTGGGTCGCTTCTGTTGGGGACGTCCGCGAGGAGCAGGTGTGGGCGGGCGCGCGTCAAGTGCTTTCTGATGGACCTGGATAGGGTGGTGGATGTCTGCAGGGCTGCCCCCTCCCCGACCTCCAATCACAGGCACTTATGGCCTCAGGGGCTTCCCTGGTGGCTCAGACAGTAAAGAATCTGCCTCCAATGCAGGAGGCATTTCTGATCCCTGAATCAGAAAGATCTCCTAGAGAAGGAAATGGCAGACCACTGGAGCATTTCATGGTCTGGCAGGCTATACAGTCCATGGGGTTCAAAGAGTCGGTCACGACTGAGCAGGTAACACTTTATGGCCTTCACTTCTGTCACTAGACAGCTGGGAGCGAAGGATCTCCCTATTTGAGCCCATCTGGGTGGTTTCTTCTAACTTTTTCCTGGCTGTGCAGGGCATGTATTCATGGCCGCTCGGACTTCAACGGATTGAAGGGGCCCTCGGACGCGATTCAGTCTCACCCATCACAAGGGTCTCTTTGTATTACAAACACTGGTTATCTCCATTTCATGCCAGGAACGGCGAGCTCACTACCGCACAGGCCAGCCAAGCAACTGCCTGCTCCGCCTAAGACAAGAGGCTGGGGGCTTTCCTGGGTCGCCCCCTGATCTAACACCTTGCCCCAGAGCCTCTCTTGTTTAGCAGGGCCTCCACTGCACGTCCCCCAACCTGCCCTGGGGCTTTCCACTCTCCAGCTGTCCCCTCTTCCCAAGAGCCCCTCTCCGATCTTCTCCTCCATTTTTCCTTTCTCCTAGAGGAACCCCGAGTCGGGCACGACCCCAGGTCCTCCCACCCTCCCGCCCCGACACCTACAGCGAAGCTTGCTCCGGGCCGCCGCGGCCGCCGCCTCCGATCCCCGGGCAGCACCCGGCGCCAGCTGTCCCGCACCAGCGCCCGCAGCGCGCATGCGCCGGCGCCGGGAGCCCACCTTTCCTGCGCGCTCCGTGGGCGGGGCGCACGGCGCTGATTGGGCGCCTCGCGGAGGCGGGACTAGGCTGGGCCTCGGCGGCTGCCGTCTGCGTGGCGGAAGTGGGCGGGGCGCGCGCATGCGGGAGCGGGGGCTGTCACCCAGCTGGGACTGCCCGGCTGGTGGAAGAGGTGGGTCGCTTCTGTTGGGGACGTCCGCGAGGAGCAGGTGTGAACTTGTACGTCCCGGGACCCCAGTGGTGGTGGGGTTCGAGGAGAGTAGCCTGGATCTCCTTACAAAGGGGAGGGGATTGAGGCCTTAAGCCTGGCTCGCCCGAGAGTGGCCAGGCAGGCCCGGATGGCTTGGGGGACGGGAAGAGGGAGAGTCCGAGCCTACCGGGGTGGTCGCTGGGAAAAAAGGGGTTGGAAACAGGTTTAAGATGGGCCTGAAAATTAATTGTGGAGTGGCATCGTAGGACTGGGGCAAGGGATGGGAGTTTGGGTGATAAATCTTGGTGCTGGGGTGTGAGGCATCCTGGGCGATGCGGTGGAAGCAATGGGCAGAAAAGGCAACGCATGCTTGGCTCCTTAAGCTGTCAGCCCAGGATTGTTTATCGTTCACCAACCGGGTTTACCTTCTTGCAGGGGCTTTAAAGTCTGTGTTCTCTGAAGTATTTGGAAAGGAAGAAGGGTGGAGGCTCTTCTGATAACAGCCCCAGGAGACCTTTAGCGAATTGAGAGCCCCGCCTCCCACCCTAAGAGAAGGAAGCTCAGGGTGCTGAAATCGTTGCCCTTGCCTCTGCAGGCTGCTGCCATGAGGGTGAATCAGAACGTCTTGCTGCTGGGAAAGAAGGTGGTGCTGGTGCCCTACACCTCAGAGCACGTACCCAGGTAACCGTTCCCCAACACGGGTGCAAGCCCGCTCTCCAGGGTGCAGCGAGGAGCATCAGCCTGCCTTAGCCCAAACCTCAGAGGCTGTGTTTCTCGGAGGAGGAGAGCCGTGGGTGTGAGAAGTACAGGAAACCAGTGAAAACCGGAGGGCAGTGACTCCCTGGAGGAAGACACGCTCCCTGTGTTTCTCCCTTTCACTGCCTCGGCTTCCTTTTTGGCCTCTCGGCCAGGAATTCCTTTATGTAAACTACATGTGTGTAAGAAAAAAAAAGATACTGTGTTCTCTCCTAATTGTAAATGAGCGTCTTTCCCCTGGTGCCGGTAAACAGACTCAGCTCTTGGAGACTGAATGTTAGCTTGTCATAAAACAGAGCGGATGGGTTGTCGAGAGGTCTGCTGTTTGGAGGGGGCAGGACTGAGTCACAGGGAGGACTGTGGGGGTGATTGGGGACCTCCTGGGGACAGGGCTGGTGGGGCTATAGGCGTGTCTCCTCTATTTGTAGTTTTCCTTTGGGGGGTTCCTGGTGCTCGACCTTTGTGGAGATCTGTCCAGCCTTCTTTGCTGAGTTCGGCTTGCAATTACGTCCCTTCTGGAATCTGAGGAATATTTAGCTTCCAACAGCCCCTGTCCCCCTCGCACTCACCCCCAAGACAGGATTCTTGGGCCTGTGGTCTTCTGCCGTAGGAGCCATGCTGACTCTTTCTTGGGTCTTCTCTGTTTAGCCAAGGAGGCGGGGTGGGTTGCCTCCCAACCACCCGTTTCTTCGTCTCATCAAACGGCAGGCTTCGGCCTCTGACTCGGGCCTGCCTGCTGAAGGCCGTCCCTCCGCAGGTACCACGCGTGGATGCGGTCAGAGGAGCTGCGGCGTTTGACAGCGTCCGAGCCGCTCACCCTGGAGCAGGAGTATGCCATGCAGCACAGCTGGCGGGAAGATGCGGACAGTGAGCAGCCCAGGCTCCGGGCTGGGGGGGCTGATTGCAGAGGCTGTCCTGGGTTTCCTCCCTCTCCTCTTCCCAGCTGGAGCCCCGCTGGGGCCCCAGAAAGTTTTGCAAAAAGCACTTCGTGAAAAGCCAGGAAGGTGCCTGAAAGGCTCAGACGGTAATGCCGCCTGAAGCCAGACTCTGGCGAAGGAGGCTGACGCTTCTGCTCCTTCCCCACTCACTGCCCAGGTGTGGCGGGATTTAGAGAAAGGAAGCTTGTGGGGCTCTAGCTGGAAGTCAGGCCCTGTCCCTAGGGCCCCAGTGCGGTCTTGAGTCCCCTGCTCTCTGGGAATTCGGTGGTTGTTTGCAGAAGGCCACTGTTTCCTCCAGGAGGCCACTCTAGGGCTTTGTGACCAACCGGAGGCAGCGCCGGCTCCCCTTTTCTGCCAGACGCAGAGACAGGGCCAGTTCTCTGGCTCAGGTCGGAAGACTGACCTCTGCCTTCCCTTGTGGAGTAGGTGACAACCCCGTCCCCCTCCCCAGAGTGTACCTTCATTGTGCTGGATGCGGAGAAGTGGCAGGCCCAGCCTGGCGCTGGCGAAGAGAGCTGCATGGCCGGAGACGTGAACCTCTTCCTCACGGATCCAGAGGACCCCTCCTTGGGGGAGATCGAGGTCATGATTGCAGGTTCGCCCCACCTGGCCCCGCCCTCCCGCCCCTCTGGCCCTCAGATCCGCTGAACCCAAAGCCGCTGAGGCTGTGCAGGGCGCACAGAGCTGGGTGTGAGGCTTCGGTCTTGGTGAGCCCAGGACATGGCTGGGCAGACCGCCGCTTGGCCCCGTTTAGCCTTGCGGCTTGCCCTTCGTTTGATTCCCATCTCAGGCTTCGATGTGAATTTAGCTTTTAGTTTTAGGGTCTGTCCGTAGGCTGCCGCCTGCCCCATCCTTGGGTGGACTGGGGACCCTCCAGAAAGCAACGCTCTCCCATGCTCTGTGGGGAGCCCCCCAGTGTCTGCGCCCATCGGGACCCTCAGGCTCTTTCGTGAGGCTGTGCTCATGGGGCGGCGGGCACACTGAGCTGACAGGTGCTGGGTGTCTCTGATCTGTGAGCCCCTGGTGAATCATGTGACTTCTCTGGGCCTGTCTTCTCATCTGCAGAGTGGCACCCATGTGTGCGAGCTCCTTAGGGTTGTGAGGCCGGCCCGAGCCAGGCACGCAGTGTCCATGACTCTCGTCCTTCCTCCTAGAGCCCAGCTGCAGGGGCCGGGGCCTGGGCACCGAGGCCGTGCTCATGATGATGGCCTATGGTAAGGAGGGCTGAGCAGGCAGGGCCGGGGAGAAGCGGCGGGGCCCCAGGGAAGGCAACGGTGTGTGGGGGCTGCGCCTGCGGGCCCAAGGGTGGGGGCAGGCGCCAGGAGGAGCGCAGGGTGGGGGTGGTGGCAGAGAGCTTCGTGCCACGGCTTTTCCCTCTCTCGTGTCTCCTGGGAGGAGTCACCAGGCTAGGTCTGACCACGTTTGAGGCTAAAATTGGGCAAGGAAATGAACCGAGCATCCGAATGTTCCGCAAGCTTCACTTTGAACAGGTGAGGAAGGTGCTGGTGGGGGTGAGGCCTGGGCCTGGGCGGGGCCCGGCGGTGCTCGGCCGGGGCTCTACCGTAGCTGGCCCCGCTGTCTCCGGCCCATGTAGGTGGCCGTGAGCAGGGTCTTCCAGGAGGTGACGCTCAGACTGACGATGAGAGAGGCGGAGCGGCGGTGGCTTCTAGAGCAGACCAGCCATGTGGAAGAGAAGCCCTACCGAGAGGGGGCCTCAGAGCCCTGCTGACCGCAGGCCGCGTGGACACGGGTCGGGGAGGCCGGAGCTGGTGGACGGATGGAGCGACTCCAGATGGGAATCTCCTTCGGGGCCCTGTGGACTCTGGGCCGGACTTGGCCGTGGCCTCGCTCTGGCTGGCGCTGTGCTGGGCCCCTCGGGGGCCAGCCCTTCCTCCTGGCCGAACCTGGACTCAGACTCTTGGGACCTGGAGTGGGTGGCACGGATCCACAGGCGGAGGAGGCAGGAGGCGGCGGAGCTGGGGACCCGGCCGGGGCCTCCCTTCCCTCTGGAGAGCCTGAGCCGCCGCCCGGGCTCTGGCCAGGAGTAAAGCACACGGCTCACAGCTTGCCCTGTTCTCTCGCTGGGCCGTGGGGAGGTGTGCTGCCAGCCCGCGGCATCTGACCCCTGTCCCAGGGTCGGCGGGGGAGCTCGGGCGGTCGTCCTGCAGGAGCAGGACGGGGTGACCCCAGGAGGTTTGGAAATGAATCAGGTTGACCCCGAAGGACCGACAGGTGGCTGGGAGAGTGGGTGGGTGTCTGCTCCTTTCTCTTTGGAGCCAGTTTTGAGGGAAGGGTAAGTTAGCTTTGGGTCATAGCTGTGTGGCAGGAGCACCCTGCTGCTGCTGCTGGTGAAGTTTCGGGGAGGACTTGGAGGCCACGTGTCCTGAAGGCTCCTCGTTCCTCCACCTCCGGGGGAGGCTACACCTGCCGAGGCCACGAGGGGGCGCCAGAGGCACAGGCTCGAGATGGTCAGGCTGCGTGGCAACCCGAGCTTGACCGGCAGAGCCAGGGGGACCGCCGTCGACTGTCTCGCATGCCCCGTCATGATCTGGGGTGGCATGTTTCAAAACACAATTGGAGAAGAGACCTTGGAGGACACCGAGGGTATTTTCGTGTAGAAGAAAATGGCAACCCACTCCAATAATGTTGCCTGGCCACGGACAGAGGAGCCCGTCCACGGGGTCCCAGAGAGTCAGACACGACTCAGGGGTCAGCGGTCCCAGGAACGTTGAGGCGCTTGCCGAAGGCCCCGCTAGAACCCAGAGCCACCACTTCCTAGCCCACGTGGGGCACCGACTGAAGCCCTGGCCGCCTAGAGCCCGTGCTCGGCAACAAGAGGAGCCCCGGCTCACAGACCCTGCACAGCGCCAAATTAACAAAATCATTTAAAAAGATACATGCCCGAACCTAAGACACGAACTGCCTCCTGGGGTCTGCAGCCCCTCAGCGACAGTTACCCCTGAGCCACCTGTTCTTCCTCCTGTCCCTGCGTGGTCATTCAGAAGTCCTCAGGGCCTCCCCACTCAGCAGGTGGAGGAGGGAGGGCCCCTCTCTCTCCCCAGCCGGTGGGGCCCGCTCACTGCTCGCCTGCAGGGAACCTCCATCAGGGGTCACAGGGTGGAGGCAGGGGTGAGTGGGGTCAGGCAGGTGCAGCCTAACACCTGTGACTGGTGCCGTGATAAGGGTTTTGGAAGGTTTCTCTAGTGGCATTCCAACCTTAATAAGCCAGATAGCGATGGCCAGATAGTGACCTTCCCTCCTTGTTCTCCTCAGTCCCGGGAACCTGGTTTCCGAGTGACCTCCGGGTTGGGTGGAGGATAGCCCAGGGTCAGCTTCCCTTCCTCCTGCACCTGCCTAGGAACATGGCAGATGTCAGGAGGCCCTCAGGGGCCAGCGGTGCACGGGACCCAGACTCCCATGAGGAGCAGGGCCATTCGCCATTGGAAAATCCCCTCCTCCCCAGCTGCCACAAGCCTGTCCCGGGGCCCAGCAGGCCGGGTCTGTGCTCCCCTGTCCCTGCAGTCAGGCCCACGGCCAACTAAGAGGCTCTGGGACCAGCGAGGGCCACCCCTGGGAATCCTGCCTCTCTCTGGCAGGAAGATTAAAGCCAGGCCTTCTCTCTCCAAGTCTGGGCCCATCAGGGATTCACTTTCATGGCTCCTGGAATCCGAGGGGACCCCAGAAGCCCTCTGCGCAGGTGGGTTTTAAGTTCCCAGTTTCCCTGAGGAGCATCCCTCCGGGGCAGCCCCAGCGAGCCAAGCACACAGGGGCCCAGGGGGGTCCTCCCACAGGACCCCGGCCTGGCCTGGCCACCCAGCGGCTGCAGCCGGAAGCCCCCCTAGTTAAAAGCGCCCTGCTCCAGGCTTGGGTCACGGAGCCCGGAACCACCAGCGTCTCCCTCCCGGCCAGAGGCCACCCTGAGACCAGGGGACAGAGCGCAAAGGAAGACACAGAGGCCAAGGCGGTGTGGCGACACGGGCTGAATTTCAGGTGAGAGTTTCCTTACAGTTGTGTCTGGCTCAGGGCTGGGCAGGGGTGGCCAAACCCTCCCCAGGTCTCTCAGGGTGGGAGTGGAAACAAAAAAAGTTGAAGGGTCAGGCCACTGCTACGTCCTGGATACAACCACCTGAAAAATCATGTTAATCAAGGAATCGAAAGTCCCTCTAAACTCTGTAGGACTGAAAAAAGGGAAAAAAAAAACAAAAACGAGATGCTCTAGTCGCAGTTCTGAGGACAGTGATCCAGATGTCGCTGTGATCCGAGTCCTTCCTTGGTCGATTCTGGACCTAGTCCCCCCGCGGGGTCAGGAGGGAAGGTGACCTCTCGCCCAGCCTCGTGACCTTTGCTGATGGCGCCCCCTGTGATGTCCCCGGACAGTGGCGGGGCCCGGGGCAGGCGGAAGTGCCCAGTGGGGAGGGGAGCAGAGTCTGCTCTGACGACGGGCAGGACGGAAAAGCTGTCACCTTCCCCGAGGTGAGGAGGAACGTGCTTCTCTAGAAAGATCAGGTCTGCAAGAGAGGAGGGGCTGGTGCTGATTCGTGTGCTGATCTGGGGGGTCGGGGTAGGGCTGGGGTGCGGGGCTGGCCCGGCCCGCCTGGCGGCGGGTGGGAGGGGCGCTCAGAGGTTGCTGAAGAGTTCGTTTTTCTTGCTCCAGTCCATCTGCGGGGCCCGCTTGCAGACGCGCTTCTGGTGGGCCCGCTCTTTGGCCGCGGCCAGGGAGATGTTGAAGTCCAGGACGGGCTCGGAGGACGAGGAGGAGGTAGACGCGGCTGCCGTGGGGTCCGGTCTCTTCGGGCTGTCTTGGGAATTCAGCTGGAATAAGGAGGAGAGAGCGAGCAGGGGTCAGGGCCTGGGCAAGGTGGCTCCCTTGGGGCAGCGCCCGGGAAGCCAGGTCACAAGAACAGAACGTGGCTCAGCATGTGACCTCCGTGGCGGGCCGGCGGGCCAGGAGGGAGCGAGGCCTGGGAACGGACTGCTGTCGCCCAGGGCCAGCCCTTCCCGCCCACCGCCCCGCCCACCTCCTCGCTGGGGTCACTGGAGACGGATCTTGCCAGGGGCGGCCGGGGGCTCTCGGAGGCGGTCTCGGCCAGGGCCTCGACTGCTCGCCGGGGGGGGCATCTGAGCAGAAGGGATGGCCAAACCCTCCCCAGGTCTCTCAGGGTGGGAGTGGAAACAAAAAAAGTTGAAGGGTCAGGCCACTGCTACGTCCTGGATACAACCACCTGAAAAATCATGTTAATCAAGGAATCGAAAGTCCCTCTAAACTCTGTAGGACTGAAAAAAGGGAAAAAAAAAACAAAAACGAGATGCTCTAGTCGCAGTTCTGAGGACAGTGATCCAGATGTCGCTGTGATCCGAGTCCTTCCTTGGTCGATTCTGGACCTAGTCCCCCCGCGGGGTCAGGAGGGAAGGTGACCTCTCGCCCAGCCTCGTGACCTTTGCTGATGGCGCCCCCTGTGATGTCCCCGGACAGTGGCGGGGCCCGGGGCAGGCGGAAGTGCCCAGTGGGGAGGGGAGCAGAGTCTGCTCTGACGACGGGCAGGACGGAAAAGCTGTCACCTTCCCCGAGGTGAGGAGGAACGTGCTTCTCTAGAAAGATCAGGTCTGCAAGAGAGGAGGGGCTGGTGCTGATTCGTGTGCTGATCTGGGGGGTCGGGGTAGGGCTGGGGTGCGGGGCTGGCCCGGCCCGCCTGGCGGCGGGTGGGAGGGGCGCTCAGAGGTTGCTGAAGAGTTCGTTTTTCTTGCTCCAGTCCATCTGCGGGGCCCGCTTGCAGACGCGCTTCTGGTGGGCCCGCTCTTTGGCCGCGGCCAGGGAGATGTTGAAGTCCAGGACGGGCTCGGAGGACGAGGAGGAGGTAGACGCGGCTGCCGTGGGGTCCGGTCTCTTCGGGCTGTCTTGGGAATTCAGCTGGAATAAGGAGGAGAGAGCGAGCAGGGGTCAGGGCCTGGGCAAGGTGGCTCCCTTGGGGCAGCGCCCGGGAAGCCAGGTCACAAGAACAGAACGTGGCTCAGCATGTGACCTCCGTGGCGGGCCGGCGGGCCAGGAGGGAGCGAGGCCTGGGAACGGACTGCTGTCGCCCAGGGCCAGCCCTTCCCGCCCACCGCCCCGCCCACCTCCTCGCTGGGGTCACTGGAGACGGATCTTGCCAGGGGCGGCCGGGGGCTCTCGGAGGCGGTCTCGGCCAGGGCCTCGCGACTGCTCGCCTGGTGCAGAGAGAAGGGGTGGGGGGCCGATCTGAGCAAGGAAGGGCATGCCCGGGGAGACGGGGCCGGGGCCTGAGCCCTGCTTCCCGGGGGCCCTGCCAAGGCCCCACAAGGATTTACGTTTTCACATTCTTCCAGGGATCAGAGGGCAGCCCCGGGCGGGGGGACCATCCACCGTGGTGGTCGCTGAGGGGCTCACCCCGCTCCTGTCCTCCCAGGTAGATCCTCTGGGACGGTGACCAGGGAGGGGCCCTCTGGAGTGCGGGACACACTGTGGGGCACACCCGGGATGCTCCTGCAGCCCACCTGACTGTTTACTTGGACCTGACCCTCCGATCCTTAGAATCTTAACCCCGAAGCAGCCGGGAAGGGCCTTGCAGGAGTAAGGGGGAGTGCGGGTTCCAGACCCACAGCACAGGGACTGAAGGCGCCGGTGGCCAGGCCCACCCCCTTGCTGCGTCCCTGGCAGGAGCCCCCAAGGAAAGGAAGCCTGTGAGCAGAGCCTGCGGAGAGCTCCTGCCCCGGGACCCGACTCCGGCCTGGGCCAGGGCTGCAGCGGGGCGCTCGGCTCCTCCTGGGCCCCCGTGGACCCTGCTGGCACCGGGCCGTGCCATCGCTCCCCCAGCCTCCGCGGCCTTCTCTCCCCTTCGGCCCGGGGCGGAGGGGCTTTGTTCCTCCAGCCCAGACTGGAAGTAGCAGGGGCCGGGAAGCCCGTGGCCAGACACTGCAGCTCTGTTCTTGGGGGAAGAATGGCCTCCTCTGTGTGGTGGGGAGGTGGAGGTGGAGCCTGTCACCCAGAATGGCGGCCGCCGAGGGGCCTAGCCAGGCCTCTCCCGCCCCGCGGCCCTGGCCCCAGGAAGGGGCAGTCCCATGGCCTGGGGCTCGGGCGGGAGCTGCCAGGAAGGGTTCCACCTGAGCAAGACGCTGTCCTCCTCCCAGCCCCCCTCCTCCCACCCGCTCTGCCAGCCCCAGGCCGAGCCAGGGGGTCGGGGGGCTGCCTTTACCTTCTGGATCTCCCCATTGGTAAAGGGCTCAGGCAAGGGACCTGGAGGAAGGAGAGAGCAGGGAAGGTGAGTCGGAAGCTGCGGGAGGGAGCGGGGCGCGGAAGGCGGTGGGAGTCGTGGGGCGCGGGTAGATGCTCGACCCCGTCCCGTGCCGCGGGCCACTGTTCCCTCTCCTGACTGCCACCCACTGTGACGACAGTGACACTGACACCCAGCACCCACAGACGACGTGTGTGTAACACGCACAGTTTAACGAGACCACCTGCCCTCCCCACGCCACCTAGCCCTGCCGCTTCCCGTTCAGTTTCATTAACAGCGGGGAGGGATGGGTAGGGCGCCTGGGACGGACAGGTACACTCTGCTGTGCTTAAAGTGGAAACCGTGCAGCACGGGAGCTCAGCTCAGCCTTACGGGCAGCCTGGAGGGGAGGGGAGTTTGGGGGAGAATGGATACATGGACAGGCATGGCTGAGGCCCTAAGGTATTCATCCGAAAGTGTTTAAACATTGTTAATTGGCTATACTCCAATACACAATAAAAAGTTAAAAAAGAAAAAAGCCTACTCAGTTCATCCCAAGAACCACAGGAGCCGTTGAAGAAAGAACCCCGACTCCTACTGGCCAGTGTGGGGGTGGGGGGACCCGAGGTTCAGGGCCGGGTCCTGGGTGTGCCCTGCTCTAGCCAGTGGAAACCCTGGTGGTGATGGGAGGGGCCGCAGGGAGGGGACGCAGGGCCTGGGGACCCCGCCCAGGCCTCACTCAGGGTCCATGTCCCACCCGCTGCAAAGGCGGCTGTTCCATGTCAGGTCAGCCAAGGGGATTTCTCTGAACTAAGAGAAATCTTCGTCTCTCTCCTTGCCCTGGACCGGGGCAGGCGTCTCTCTCGCCTGGCCATCCACTGTGCCCAGGTGGGGACACGGGGACACTCGCTCCCACCTCGAGCCCATCGCCCCCGAGCAGCCCCTCCCCCGTGAGCTGGAGGCCCCTGTGGTCGGTCAGGAGGCAGCCCCTGGGAGCCCGTGTTCAGTCTCCCCCTGGGGCTCCTCTGACCGGAGGCTGCAGCCACCAGAGGGGTAGAGGAGGGAGGGCTGTGACTTGGGGGCGGGGAGGAGGACGCTGGGGAGCGGCGGAGCGGGGCCAGACTTCAGCCAGGGGCTTCCCTCGTGACTCAGGCAGTAAAGAACCGCCTGCAGTGCAGGAACCCCGGGTTCCATCCCTGGGTCGGGAAGATCCCCCGGAGAAGGGAATGGCTACCTGCTCCGTGTTTTTGCCTGGAAAGTTCCGTGGACAGAGGAGCCCGAGAGGCCACAGTCGAGGGCATCAGCGTTGCAAGGGCCTGAGCGATAGCCGGTTTCACTTCCACTTTCCCACACCATGTTGCCAAGAGCAAGGCTGGGGGTTTCTCTGGGCCTCAGTTTCCCCCTTCACGAGGATGGGGATTATCTGAGTTCCCAGGTTTCCATGAACTTGGGAGACAAGGGCACAGAGGTGCCCGTCTCCCACAACCAGCGTCTGCTGGTGGCTTCCAGGATCCACCCCCAGGACCCCCGGCCCTCCCGCTGGGAATCTAGATTTGCGGCAAGACCTCTGTGTGGCCCCATCAACTCCACAGCTGACCCCCAGGGAAGCCCCACCCAGGGCAAAGTCCAAAGAGGCTCCACCCAGCCCCCAGCCCCCAGCCCCTGTCCAGGAGGCATCTTCCCAGGGAGAAAGTCCAGACCAGGGAGCAGAGTGCCGCGCAGCTCCTCCCTGCCCTGGTGCGGCGTTGGTTTGGGCCCGGGACGGGGGAGGTGCCAGCTTGGCAGGGCGAGGTGGGGGAGGGGGCGGGCAGGGGCCCAGGGACCCACGCTCTCCGGAGCCAGAGCCTGGGTTTCCAAGACAACCTGGGAGAAGGGAAGGGGCGGCCCTGGCCCCTGTGGCTGGACTCTGATCTGACCAAGCTGAGGCTGGAAGCCTCCCTCCAGTTAACCCTTGCCGTGCATCGGCCTGAGACCTCGCTGCGAGTGGGGGCGCCTCTCCCTCTGGGGGAGCAGCAGCCCCGGTCCACCTCACCATGGCTCGTGCCAGCCACGCCCCGCACGCCGTCCTCAGAGACCCAGTGCCAGCTGCGGTGTCCTCTCTCCCACCCGCCCCGCCGGCTCCCCCAGTCTGAGCACATGCCTGGCCTCCCGGCTCACCATGCAGGTGCTCCTGGGACGGGATCACTTTGCATTTCTTGAAGAACTCGTCCGTCTCCTTGTCCACCACCAGCAGCTTGGCCTCGTCCCCGCCAGCCTTGATGGCGGAGACCACCTCCCCGTGCTGCTTGCCTTCCACGCAGACCCCGTTCACCTGTGGGCGGGGCGGGGGTCACGGGCACGGGGCTCAGCTCTGGGGCCGGGTGGGGGCCGGTGAAGGCTCAGCCAGCTGGCACTCAGGGTACACAGCCCCTCTCGGCCTGTGGACCCCGGAACCAGGCCGAGTGGTGCTGGTCCTCCCAGTCGACCGGTCGTCTGAGGGGGAGGCAGGACGTGGGAGAAAGAAAAGCCAAAGAAAATACCCGGCAGGGACTGAATAAACACAGCTGTGACAGATGGACGGGAGAGGCCCGGACGGGAGAGGCCCGGGCGGCCCGGGCGGCGGCCCAGCTTCTCTAGGTACGTCCCTGCCTGGGCCCTGGTTTGTTCGCGTGTAAGCTGAGAAGTCTTGGGAGAGCTGATCTTCTAGCTCAGAGGCTCTAAGACTGAGATTCTGGGACCTGCCCAAGGCACTTGGTTCACATTTCCTCTTCTGACCGGCAGGGCATAGGGCGTAAGAGCATGCCTGCCAGCCTCCCTCTAGGGAAGGATTTTACCCTCCCGCTGGGTGCCTGGGCCTGGTGCGTGCCTGGGCCTGGTGCGGAGGCCTCAGAAGGCGGGAAGCTCTGGCGGTGGCCCCAGGCATCTGCCTGGATGGATGGGGAGTCGCCGGCCGTTGAGCATGTCTGCTCGGTAAGGAAGAGCCCACGTGAGATGCAGCATGAAAGAAGTCAGTCCACCTCTCTGTCTGTTCATCCGTCTACCCAGCCATCTTCCCTTCCTTTTTTAAAAAAATTGTGCCCCTCACAGCTTGTGGGATCTTACGTCTCTGACCGAGGATTGACCCTGGGCTCCGGGTGTGGACGCATGGAGTCCTAACCACTGAACCGCCAAGGAACTCTCCCGTCTTTCCCTGCTTCCCCCTTGCCCACTCGCCCACCATGTCCCCTCCCTCCACCTGTCTATCTAGCACTGACAGGCTCTCCAGACCTCACAGGCTAACCAAGGAGCAGGTGGTGTGACGGCCGGCGCGGGGAAGGCCGTTGAGAAGGCAGAGCCTGGGGAGAGGGCAAGGGGCGTCACCTCCACGATGCGGTCCTGGGCACGGAGCCCCGAGGCCTCTGCGGGCGAGTCTGGGTCCACGGCCCGGATGAACTGGCCTGGCTTAGACTTGTCGCTGTGCAGGTTGAAGCCGTAGCCATTGGGGCCCTTCTTCATGGCGCAGAGCCGAGGCCGAAGCTCGCGCTGTGGGGAGAAAAGAGGGGCCACGGTCATGGCACACCATCCCGGGCGCCGTTCCCCTCCCCCATCCCCACTCCGTGTCCGATCCCATCCCCCCAGCCAAGGAAGGCTGCTTAGACCCTACAGAACCACCAGACAGAATGCTGGCCGGGGACCCCGCACTGCCACAGCCCCCCCAGGTGACCCTGGGCACAGTGCCACCTCTGGATCCATGGCACGGTTCCCTCTTGTGGCAAATGAGACGTGAGGGTAGAGGTCTCAGTGACCAGACGAGGGATGGAAGCTACGCCCCCTGCATTGGACGTGTGGCGTCTTAACCACAGGACCGCCAGGAAAGCCCCGTGATCATGTCTTGATGGCTACCTCACCCCGCAAAGCTACCGGCTCAGTCTGGGCCCTCCTGGGGAGCGGAGGGGGAGCGTCCCCGCCAGCCTGAGCACCTGGGACAGCGGCTGGGGACGCCCAGCCCTGCTGAGCCCTGTTCCCTGCAGTGGGGGAAGCAAGGGCAGGTGGTGACTCAAAGCATGTTTACAGGAAAGCCGTTCCTCGCCCACACGGACTCCTGTCTTGTCCCCACCACGCCAAACGGTCCAGGCTAAAGGGAGCTGTCGGCCAGATGACCACGGGGCTGAGGGAGGTACAGCTAGGGGTCCCAGACACCCCACCAGCTGAACCGAGGCTGAGGACAAAGGCAGCAGCGGTACCCCAAAGACCTGCAGGCTCCCAGGGGACCTGAATGGGGAGAGTGTGACGAAAAGCAGGGCTGGACTGAAGGGAGCCCTGAGTGGCCACGGCCTGGAGGGGAGGACCCGCCGAAAGGCCACAGTCAGGCTGCTCTGAAACCACTCAGACCCCCAGCAGGAAGCCGGTTTCACCAGGCCGGGTCCAGCTTCGACTGCTCAGCTTAGCAGCTGCAGCCCTGGGGCCTGTTCACAGGATGCAGAGAACTGGGGGCTGGACACTGAGCCCACAGATGGACAGGCGGTCCCCTCTCCCCCTGCTCCCAGGCCCACCAGCTCTGGGTGCTCACCTGGATGCCAGGCAAGGAGCAGAGCGGAGGTCAGGGCCCTGGCCCAGGTTCCAGCTGCTGCAGCCGGGGAGCTCTGGGGAGCTCTGGGACCGGGCAAGTCGCTTCCTTCTGAGAGCCTCGGGCTCCCTGCTGACAGACCCCTCCTGCCTCCCCGGGGTGCTAAGCGGTCCACTTCACATACACGGGAGCACCTGGCCCCCTGCACCCTGTGCACGCGGAGACGTTCCTGTCGTGGTTAATACTGACAAACAGTCACCGGAAGCTGAGGGGCGGCTCTGAGGGTGGGGTGCTGGCTGCCCTGGAGCCTCACTCCCCCGTGGGGAGAGGAGCCGGCAAGGGAGGGGCGGGGAGCAAGCCTCCTGCCCCAGCGCACACCGGCCAGGAGGCAGCTGCCACCTGGGGTGGACTGTCCCACCCCTCTGCTCTGTGAGGCAGGGAGCAGGTGTGGAGAGGCGGCGGGAGGGCGACTCTGCTTTCCCTCGGCTGCCTGGGCGGGCCTTTCTGTTTCAGGATGTTGCTGGGGGTGTGCAGAGGCCAAGACAGGAAGGAGGGCGAGGTGACAGGCCCGGGCTTATGCGGATCTGGGCAGCCCAGACGACGGCAGAGGCAGCTGAGTGAGCTGCCATCCGGGGTGGGGAGGCCACCTTCGGCTCTCCAGCGCTCCTCACCGGCCCCCTTCCCCGGTCCTCACTGCAGGGCCCACTCCTCGCAGATCCCACCCTCCGCCCGCGGCCGCGTGCCCCCCTCCCTGCCCCCCCCCGCAGTCAGAGGCTCCCCTCCCCTGGAGCTGATCCCTCCACGGCTGCCAGCCCAGCCCTCCCCCAGGCCCAGGTGAGCAGGAACAGGTCCGACCAGTTGCTGCCAGAGGGAGGTTCCGCGGTTACCCTGAGAAAGTAGGGAGGGTGAATCATGGGGGCAGCTGCGCGGTGTCCCGCTCCTCAGGCCGCCCCGTCCCTCCCAAGAGCCTCCCTCCCATCCCTGAGATGGGATCAGGACCCTCACCCTAACCTCCCCCTCCCGGGGATGGAAAACTGAGCCCCTGGAGACGCGAGACCTGAGGTCAGAGCTCCACCCCAGCTCTGAACCCGCCCCCTACCACCATCCACAGAAGGACCTAGCTCCGGCTGGGAAGAGGCCCACTCGGCCAGGAGCTGCCAAGAGCTGCAAACGCGGCTGCAGCTTCCACGGGGAGGGGCGAGGGGATGGGGAAACCACAGGCTTCCTTCCGGGGAGAGCAGTGCCGCCGGGGCAGGCCTGAGGCTCGGGCCGCCTGGCTGAGGGCTTCCTGAGCACCGTCACCCGGGACTCTTGCCTGTGACCTGGCCTTTGCATCTCACTGCCCTCTGCCAGCGCCAGGCCATGAAGATCTCAGGAAGTGGCAGATGCCCCCACCAAGGGGCCGGGCCCCCAGTGTTCCCTTCCCCCAAAGCCAGGATCTCAAAAAATGCCACAAAAACCGGGGAACGCCTCTGCTGTTTTCTGGGGTGTCTGCGCCAGGGGACCAGGGACGCCCAGGCATTTTCGGAAGCGCTCAGGCTAGTCCAGAGTTCGTCCAGCTCACACCTTCCCAGGCCTCTTGTGGGTGGCTCTCCAGCCCTCCCCAGCCACTTCCAGGACGGTCGAGGCCTGCTGCTGAGTCAGCCATCAACAAGGCCCATCCCGGCCTGGTGGAGGCTGGCGCTGGCAGAGTCCCTGCTCCGGAAGGCTGTGGGGTCTCCAGGCCCGGCGCGGAGCCCGTGGGCACCGTTGCTCTGGGCCTGGGCCCCCAGAGCGGCGGCAAAGCCTCGGTTCGGCCTCTGGGGCAAGGAGATCAATGAATGTCCGGGACGTCGCAGGCCTGGGATGGGGCCCCCTTGGGCCAGGGCAGCCGCTCCAGAGGGTCCAGCGCTGGAGGCAGGGTGACCTCAAGGGGAACGTGGCCGCAGAGGGTTCAGAGCGTCAGGTGGGTCTTCCAGTGACCACGACAACTTGGAAGTAAAAATCAGGATCTGCTCAGTGAGGAGACTGGCAGAGAAGTGCAAGGAAGGACTGGAAGCAACGGGGGTCCACAGGCTCTGCCCACGGCCGGGGGGCGCCCCGCCCTCACCTGAGTGCCGGACAAGACCCCGCCAGGAGGCCTGGCCCTAACCCCGCAGAGGCCTGCCCCCACAGCCCGCTGCCTCCACGACCTCCTCGCCCGCAGGCACCCAGCCCCACCCGAGTGGCCGCCCGGTCACCTCCGCCCACGCAGCCCAGGGAGCGGGGCTGGGCACGGAATTCAATAGGCAGCAGCGGCAGCCACCTGGGAAGCTGGGGAAAGTCGATACCCTAATCCCGGTGACCTGTCTCTGGCGAGCAGGCCCAGGGCCGCTCCCTGCTCCTCCCTGGGGAGGGCGGCTGGGGGCCAACGCCCCACCGGGCTGAGCCCCTCCCTGGCCGAGGCCGTGCTGATGAGCCCTACAGAAAACAGCCAGGCTGCCTGCTGTAGGCCAGCGGGCCCTGCGCCCCAGAGGTGGAGCTGGAGGAGCAGGAGGACCACCGGGGTGGCCAGGGGACAACAGAGGAGACTGGTCACCTCCCAAGACCGCCCTTCCCCCAGCCGGCCCGGCAGGGCTCTGGTTTATGCAAATAAGATAAGAATGGTACCCTGCCGTCCCAAGCTGGGAATCAGCCTCAGCAAGGGGGGAGCAAGGGGGAGGGACCGGAGGGGTGGAGACGTGGTGCTGGTGGGGGAGGGGTGGGCACTCTGGGGCTGAGGGGCCAGGGCTGCTCTGGGCGGCAGCTCCGGCCCGGAGGCACAGGCCTGGGTCTGGCGCCAGCTCCTCAGGGAACCAGGGTGGAGGAGCTGGCTCTGCCTGGGGGACCGTGTGCCTGGCGGCACAGGGGCGCTGTCCAAAGGGCAGGCTGGGGAGGGACCGGGAGCCAGCCTTCATGGCTCTGGACTGAAGGCGCCCTCTCCTCACCCAAAGGGAGGTACCAAGGGTCTGGCTGCCACTGGCCCGTGACCTCTGACCCCAATGTGGCTTCACTTATTTCACCCTAGAAGGCCCCTGCCGCCGCCCAAGGGCTGAACACACTGGATCGCTGGACACCTCCCTTTCTGTCCTGGACCCCGGGCTTTCTTCTCAGCAGGAGGACCCTCCTCTGGGGCCTGCATGGTCCCACAGGCTCTGCCCACGGCCGGGGCGCCCGCCCTCACCTGAGTGCCGGACAAGACCCGCCAGGAGGCCTGGCCCTAACCCCGCAGAGGCCTGCCCCACAGCCCGCTGCCTCCACGACCTCCTCGCCCGCAGGCACCCAGCCCCACCCAGTGGCCGCCCGGTCACCTCCGCCCACGCAGCCCAGGGAGCGGGGCTGGGCACGGAATTCAATAGGCAGCAGCGGCAGCCACCTGGGAAGCTGGGGAAAGTCGATACCCTAATCCCGGTGACCTGTCTCTGGCGAGCAGGCCCAGGGCCGCTCCCTGCTCCTCCCTGGGGAGGGCGGCTGGGGGCCAACGCCCCACCGGGCTGAGCCCCTCCCTGGCCGAGGCCGTGCTGATGAGCCCTACAGAAAACAGCCAGGCTGCCTGCTGTAGGCCAGCGGGCCCTGCGCCCCAGAGGTGGAGCTGGAGGAGCAGGAGGACCACCGGGGTGGCCAGGGGACAACAGAGGAGACTGGTCACCTCCCAAGACCGCCCTTCCCCCAGCCGGCCCAGCAGGGCTCTGGTTTATGCAAATAAGATAAGAATGGTACCCTGCCGTCCCAAGCCGGGAATCAGCCTCAGCAAGGGGGGAGCAAGGGGGAGGGACCGGAGGGGTGGA
The DNA here is from genome assembly GCA_022376925.1 of Tragulus kanchil. Classification (NCBI taxonomy): domain Eukaryota; kingdom Metazoa; phylum Chordata; class Mammalia; order Artiodactyla; family Tragulidae; genus Tragulus; species Tragulus kanchil. The sequence goes on along the minus strand of JAIOJX010000027.1, from coordinate 21,953,531 downwards.
GACGTGGTGCTGGTGGGGGAGGGGTGGGCACTCTGGGGCTGAGGGGCCAGGGCTGCTCTGGGCGGCAGCTCCGGCCCGGAGGCACAGGCCTGGGTCTGGCGCCAGCTCCTCAGGGAACCAGGGTGGAGGAGCTGGCTCTGCCTGGGGGACCGTGTGCCTGGCGGCACAGGGGCGCTGTCCAAAGGGCAGGCTGGGGAGGGACCGGGAGCCAGCCTTCATGGCTCTGGACTGAAGGCGCCCTCTCCTCACCCAAAGGGAGGTACCAAGGGTCTGGCTGCCACTGGCCCGTGACCTCTGACCCCAATGTGGCTTCACTTATTTCACCCTAGAAGGCCCCTGCCGCCGCCCAAGGGCTGAACACACTGGATCGCTGGACACCTCCCTTTCTGTCCTGGACCCCGGGGCTTGCTGCTTCTCAGCAGGAGGACCCTCCTCTGGGGCCTCGCAGGGTGGGATCCGGCTGGAACCAGATGATAACTCTCCCTCCAGAGGCCCTGGCTCTTTCCTGGGCTGGCCAGAGACACGCTCAATGGAGCGTTTGGCTCAGGTCTTCCCAGGGCTGGGCAAGCCTGGGATGGAGCAGGCTGGTACCTGGGCTGCTGCCTGGCTGGACACCCTCTAGGCTGGCCGCCCCATGCCTGCCCGCCCCCGCAGGCTCTCTACCATCACCCTTCCTCACCCTTCCCTCTCCCAGAGCTCGCTGGATTCACCTCTTGTGGACTGTCCCCAGAGACTTTAAGGACCTTCTTGGAGCTTGTGAAATCGTGGCTCTGTTGAAATAACAAAGAGCAGCTGCCCTTCAATGAGCACTTACTACTTACTGCACTGGGGCTTTTAAGTGTATTTTCTCCGTATGACCCGCCTGTAACTCTTCAAGGAAGGTATTACCACCCTCACTTCACAGATGAGGAAATCCAGGTTCAAACAGATGGTGTACATTGCTCAAGTACACACAGTTGCTGGGAGAAGAGGGTAGGTTCTGAGCTAGATCTAGAGTCGCATAGTAAAGAATCCGCTTGCCAAGCAGGAGACAAGGGTTGGATCCCGGATCTGGAAAGATCCGCTGGAGGAGGAAATGGCAACCCACTCCAGTATTCTTGTCTGGGAAATCCCATGGACAGAGGAGGCTGGTGGGCTACAGTCCATGGGGTCACACAGAGTCGGACACACGTTAGCAACTAAACCACAACAACGAGAACAGCATGTCCCATGGAAACAGAATGTCAGCCATGCAGGTGACCTAGAAGCTTCCAGCAGCCACATTGAAAATAAAACAGAAACATGAGTGATCAATTTTAATACCGTACTTAATACAACAGATCCAAACCACTATCATTCCAAAGGTAATCTATCAAAAAGTCATGAAAGGATACTTTACGTTCTTTTGTCTGTACTAACTTTTCCAAGTCTGGTGTGCATTTTATTTTACCCTTCCGGCATATCTCAGTTTCGACCCGCAGATTTCAAAGGCTAGGAGGCACGGGTGGCCAGCTGGAGAATCAGGCCCTTAACTTCAGTACAACCCGACCGAGCGGCTACGCGGACGTGCAGGTGCTGCAGTCCGGGAGAGAGGTGCTCGGACACAGCCCTGCTGCAAGGTGCGGGCTCGCTATCCGAGGCGCCCAGGGCCACCCCCGGAACTGATGGAGGCTCAGCCTCCACATACGGACCACGGGGTTGCTATCTGCACCACAGGGGATTCACGGAGTTAACACAGAGCACGTTGCCAGACACAGATAAAAACTACCGTTTAGTATTTATCAAGCTGCAAAATTTATCAAGTTACAAAATACCTAATGTGCAGAGTTGTGGTGGAAAAAAAAAGATCAGTGGACGGCGTCTCATCTTTAGGGCGCAGAGCCATGTACTTAGTGGGCCCAGAGAAACGTGGGGTCTGGAGCTCCGGTTTCCCTAAGGAAACCCTTCAGCGCCAACATGAGGTGCCTTCTTCTGGGAAGCCGGGGGTAGGGGTGGGGGCAGCGAAGGGCCCCCATGGAGGCTCAACCAGGATTCCTGGAGCAGGAAGCCCCTTCCTCTTCTCCAGGAGAACCATCTCCAGGATTGAAGAGGAGACCAAGATAAGGAGGGTGGGTCCCTGGGGAGTGAGAATCCCAAGTATGTGCTTTAAGCAGCAGAGCCGACACAGGAAGTGGCCCACCTGGCCGGTTCAGATTCAGACACTCTGCCCTCACCAGCTCCAGCCGGGTCTCCGTGAAATGGAACCTGGGAGAGAGGCTGGAGGTGGCCAGCGGAACTGTGTGGCCACGTCCCCCGCCGCGCCGCCCGGGATGCCGGCCTGGCCTCTGCGATTCTGCGATCAGGGTCGGGTGTGGTGGGCACCACCCCTAGTTGGGCACTTACCCCCCACCTTTCTTCCCTCGTCTCATCAAATCTCCCCTGCAGGGTGGGCCGGGTTCCCATATTCATAGAGGAGATGCTGAGGCTCCTGGGAATAAGATCCAGTCCCAGGCAGTGCTCAGGGCTTCTGGGTCCGACATGCATTTCAAAGGCTAGCCGGGTTTTGGGCCCCATATCTCAGTTTCGACCCGCAGATTTCAAAGGCTAGGAGGCACGGGTGGCCAGCTGGAGAATCAGGCCCTTAACTTCAGTACAACCCGACCGAGCGGCTACGCGGACGTGCAGGTGCTGCAGTCCGGGAGAGAGGTGCTCGGACACAGCCCTGCTGCAAGGTGCGGGCTCGCTATCCGAGGCGCCCAGGGCCACCCCCGGAACTGATGGAGGCTCAGCCTCCACATACGGACCACGGGGTTGCTATCTGCACCACAGGGGATTCACGGAGTTAACACAGAGCACGTTGCCAGACACAGATAAAAACTACCGTTTAGTATTTATCAAGCTGCAAAATTTATCAAGTTACAAAATACCTAATGTGCAGAGTTGTGGTGGAAAAAAAAAGATCAGTGGACGGCGTCTCATCTTTAGGGCGCAGAGCCATGTACTTAGTGGGCCCAGAGAAACGTGGGGTCTGAAGCTCCGGTTTCCCTAAGGAAACCCTTCAGCGCCAACATGAGGTGCCTTCTTCTGGGAAGCCGGGGGTAGGGGTGGGGGCAGCGAAGGGCCCCCATGGAGGCTCAACCAGGATTCCTGGAGCAGGAAGCCCCTTCCTCTTCTCCAGGAGAATCATCTCCAGGATTGAAGAGGAGACCAAGATAAGGAGGGTGGGTCCCTGGGGAGTGAGAATCCCAAGTATGTGCTTTAAGCAGCAGAGCCGACACAGGAAGTGGCCCACCTGGCCGGTTCAGATTCAGACACTCTGCCCTCACCAGCTCCAGCCGGGTCTCCGTGAAATGGAACCTGGGAGAGAGGCTGGAGGTGGCCAGCGGAACTGTGTGGCCACGTCCCCCGCCGCGCCGCCCGGGATGCCGGCCTGGCCTCTGCGATTCTGCGATCAGGGTCGGGTGTGGTGGGCACCACCCCTAGTTGGGCACTTACCCCCCACCTTTCTTCCCTCGTCTCATCAAATCTCCCCTGCAGGGTGGGCGCCGGGGTTCCCATATTCATAGAGGGAGATGCTGAGGCTCCTGGGAATAATGAATGACCAGGGTCCCAGGTCAGTGCTCACAGACTTGGCTTTCTGGGGCTCCCCGCCCATCATGCCTTTTTTATTTATATTAATTTTTCATCCGTCTTTTATTCTTTGGCCTGAGTGGGCCTCCCATTGCAGTGGCCTCTCACTGCGGAGCACTGCTCTGGGCGCACGTGCTCCAGAGCGCTGGCTCATAATTGGACACAGTGGTTCAGCCGTTCTGCGACACGTTCTTCCTGGGCCAGGGATCGAACTGGTGCCTCTTGCACTGCAAGGCAGATTCTTTACCCGCTGGACCACCAGGGAAGCCCTGGCTTTTTGGTATTAAAATGGAAGCTGCTAGTAGACAAGAGTAAGCGTGTAAGCTCTATCTGGAATTTCGATCTCTAGGTAGGTGTGCTATAGGCATAAGCAGGCCCAGGTGGGCTGGGCTGAGCTGACCTAAGGCAAAGGTCTCCAAGGCTGTTTAGCACTCATTCATTCATGCAAAAATTATTTATTGAGTCCCTCCCTGCCCGGAGACTGGACAGTGCTGGGGCAATAAACAGAGAGAAGCCACAGTTACAGCCCTCCTGCCCTCGGGGCTCAGAATGAGCTGGGGGAGGAAAGACACACAGATGAGTCAGATAGCCTGGCGAGAAAAGGTGGAAGGACAGGGAGCTGGCAGAGGCCAGGAGAGATAGCTCAGGTCGCACTAGGGCTAGAGGAAAGGCCACCTGGGAGGTGAGGGTCTTCGGGAGCATGCCTGCCGCAGATGGAGACCAAGGGCTCCCACAGGCAAATACCAGGTGTGGAGGCTGGAGGGAATCTGGACCCTCGGTGTGGTTTGGTGGGCTAGGGGTGTCCAAGAGGGGCGCTGGCGAGAGAAGGCTGCCGGACTGTGTGGGGCCGATAATTCAACAACAGCGATTCCAGGATTCCAGACGGAGCACTGAGGGATGCCAGGCTTGGCGGCAGCTGCATGTGCCCAAGGGGAGAGGCAGGTCCAGGCCTAGCTGCCCCCTGGGTGAACATGTAACCATCACTGTGAAATACTTATTAACTCCGAGCCCAGCAACCGAGCACTTACTTAGCGGAGGCTCTGAGCTACTGGCTTAACTGAGAAACATGCTCTTGTGACCCTCAAGCCCTCCAGGCGGTGGCTGTCACCCCCAAGCGAAACAAGAGGAAATGGAAACTCAGGGAAACTTGGCTCGAGGTGGCCCCGTGGGTGCAGCTGAGCAGGAGAGCTGCTGCCCCTCCGCCTGTGGGTGGATGTGGGGGCACCCCGCCCCTCCCCCGAGATCAGCGCTCCGAGCCCCCCTTTGCCTTCCATCCTGAATTATTCCTGACCCAGGATGCTTTCCTGAATGAAATGCCACCGGCCACCTGCTCTGCATGACCCCTTCCCCATAACACCTTTCTCACTTCTGAAAACTAATGGAGATGGCACGACAGCCCTCACTCTGCAAAGAAATTCAGATTCAAACTAATCAGTTATCTTCAAATGCTATATGTATTCCTTACATAGACACCCTTTGACTTCTCAGGGAACAGCAAATGCTCATGATGTCTGTTAACATATATCTCTATCTATCTATCTATTTGCAGACAAGGGTGGGTCGCCTGCATGCCCACCATACCAGATTTCACGGGAATTTCTCTACAGGATTTAAAAATGCTGCTCGGCGACCACGCAAAGGTGAAGGGAGATCCCACTCAGGGCTGGGGCTCAGATGCCTGGGCACACAGTGAGTTCAGCCCCGCACCCAGGAGAGGCTCAAGTACTTTCCATTATTTGTAAAACTCTAGAGAAGGCAACAGTCACCGGAATCCAACGCCCCCATTTAATCGAAGGGAGAACCAAAGCTCAGAGAAGTTCTGACTGAGGCCTGGTGACAGTGTCCCAGGCAATGGCTGGAGGGACTGGCCCAACAAAGCACACCCACCAAGGCAGGTGTCGCACCCCCACCCAGGGGACCCCCGCTCTGTCCTTGTCCAGGGAGCCGAAGCCAGCCTCGCGGCTTCTCAGACGGCCTGATGGGGAGCGCACGTGGAAGGGCGAGCCTCCAGCCTGTGCCCCCACCTCCCTGCTCCCAGCAGCAAAACAGAAAGGGCGTGGGGGCAGCTGAACCGGACTGAAACTTGGGGCGGGGGTGCAGGTGACGTGTGCAAGTGCCGAAGTCCGGAAACAAGCAAGAAAAAAGGGACGGTGAGTCGATGCCCTCGGCACAAAGTTCAGACTGGATTTTTGTCCTGGGTCCCAACTCCCTGGTGTCAGCTCGCTGCCGGGGTGCTCTGACCCCCCTCCACCCTTGCCAACGCCAGCCTGGCAGCGGCAGGAAGTGGGAGCCAGGTGCCCTGGCCTTCTCAGTACCCAGCTGGACAGGGCTCCTGGTGATCTCACTTGGAGCAAACCAGTTGGTCCTCTCGGGCTCCACCTTCTATCGTAAAGGCTGAGCTGTGCCCTCTCGGTCAAGGGAGGCTCCTACTGGTACCACGGACACCCCTGCCAGCAGGTGGAGAGCTAGTGAAGCCGAAGAGGCCCGGAGGAGGCCGGAGCCCTGCTCGCTACAGCCTCACCCTAAGGCCACCCCTTCACTCTCTGGGCAAGGAAGGCTCCGTCCAACGCTTCTGTTTCTCCTCAGCCCCTCCTGCAGCGGATCCAAACTGGGGTTATCAGAGGAGACACCAAAGGTGGGCAGAAAGCAACCAGCCTGCTTGCTCTCCAGGGACTGCTGGAGGGAGACAGCGGGGCTCACCAGGCAAGACCACCTGCTCAGGGTGACCTGCCGTCTGTTGTACCTGCAAAGAGAGGCTGGACCCCTCCTGCATCTCCCCATCCAGCCATTTATCCTCCTCCTAGATCTTTCCTCCAGCTCCCAGATACAAGCTAGTGCTTACTCCTCACATTCCTGAGACTCATAAATCCTCCTGGGTGGCAGAGCGGCCACCACCCCCAGACCAGACGCCTCTGCACCTCCTCCCTCAGCCCCGCCCCCACACATAGCAAAGGGGGGGGCGGCGGGGGGAGCTTCTTTCTTAGGAGTCAGGCAGGACTTCATGAGGATGAAGTCCAGCCAGGCTGCAGTTAATGATACACAGGCCAGGGGCTGCGGGGAAGGGGGCGAGTCGGGAGAACCCAGCGTAGGACCTCCTCCCCGCCCGTCGCTGCAGCGCCACACAGAAAGAGGGCAGTCATTTCTCCAGTTTTGTGAAGTCGGGACCGCTCTGGCTTCACCCCAGCTTCACTTACCACCCCCAGGGGCCATGGGGAAGCTGGCCGCTAGGCAGAGGGGTGGGATTGGGGGTCCCAAGGGACCAGAGCACACAGCACCAACACAGTGGAGGAAAGGGAGACGGGGCTCCCTCGAGCCGCCCTCCCTCGACCTCTCCTTAAGGCGCTCAGGGTTCCAGCCCAGCCTGGGGACGGGGAGTGGGCAGGGATCGTGGGACTAAAACTGCCACTTCAGCCGGCGGGCGGGCGGAAGCAGTCTCGCCACTAAAGATCGAGTTTCAGCAAGACAAGGCGGGAGCAGGAAGGCTGGGCGTCCGGGGCGCCTGGGTTTCTCCACCATCCTCTCTCCCACCCAGTTGCAGCCTCGCCCCCGCGCACTTACCCGCTCCCGGTGGCTCTTCTCGGCCTCGTGCGGCTCTGGCGCGGCGGCCTGCGGCTCATTTCCGCCGCCAGCCCCCTGCTCCTCGGCGGCGGCCGGTGGCTCGGCCTGCCCCGGCCCTTCCTCGGCGCGCAGCATCTCCTCCCGGACCGGGACGCCCAGCTTCTGCAGCCGCTCGTCGGTCTCGGGGTCGACCACCAGCAGGCGCACGGAGTTGAGAGCGGCACGGATGCGGCTCACCACCTGCTGGTGGGTCTCCTTCTCCACATTCTCTCCGTTCACCTCCACCAGCCTGTCTCCGGCCAGCAGTCCCGACTTCTCGGCCGGCGAGCCGGGCTCCACCAGCCGGATGAACTGGCCTACCTTGCCCTTTTCCCCGTGGAGGTGGAAGCCATAGCCGTTAGGACCCTTCTCCAGGCAGCAGAGCCGGGGCAGGGGCGCCCCGGCCACCGCGTCCGCGCTCATCTCGCCCGGCAACGGTCCAGCGGCGCTAGGCGGTGTCGGGTCGGGGTCCGGAGACCGGACGGTTTAGCTCTTCTCCCCACCGTGCGGGCTGGCAGGCAAGAGCGAGAGCGGCAAGGAAACTCAGCGACGCCGGACGGGCCAAGCCAGCAGGTGTCCCGGGAGTCGCGACGGCGAACGGCCCGGAGCCGAAGCCGGAGCTCTCGACCAATCCCCGCCCCGCGCGGCGACTGAGCGTTCCCGATCCCGCCCCGGCCCCTTACCCCGGAGGCGGGGCGGCGCGGAGGGTGTGGACCCCCGAGGACCAATCAGAGACCACGGGCGGGGGCGCTCTGGCCGGGTGAACGTGGCCGGCCAATGGGAGCGCGCAGGGGCGGGGCTCTGTTCTCCGCTCGGCGCCCGGCGGCGGGAGCAGAGAGAGCTCAGGAAGTAGCTGTGTTTGTTACTGAGAAGTGGGAGTGGAGGCCCGGGGGCGGGGAAGGCGAGTTCCTGGTACCGGGCCGAGTCGTTCGCAGGATCTGTTCTGATTTCCTCCCACCTACGTCAAGGATTGAGCGCCAACCCTCGGGTCAAGGAGCCTAACGTTTTCACAGCCTTCAGCCAAAGTGTGCAACTCCGTTGAGGCGTGGAGGTGGGGGGCGACTGTTGCTAGGAGACCCCATCCAGCGCTGGGGCTGCGAGGTCCTAGCAGTTTCACGAATAAGAACAACGTCCATCGCGGACCCAAGAGAGTAGTTCGAATGACGACATTTTCCCGTTTGTGGGGTCACTTGGTCCTGTCCCAGGACCTGCTAATAGGGGGTGCAGGCTCATCCTCGCTGGGACAGCAGAGCCCCCAAGGTTTCCTGGGGTTGCCCATTGGAAGACAGGCCACCGAGGGGCAATGGTGTACTGGTGTCAGCCTTTGACCAGGGAGGTGGGGTGGGGAGGGGCAGAGCAGAGTCAGGTAACCGACCTCTGGGGACAGTCCACAGGAAAAGCAGCCCGGGCATTCTTCAATAGAGAAAGGAAAATGATTTGGATCGTGAGATAAGCCTTCTTTCAGCTCCCACTTTCAGATGAGAGGCTGGTCCCAGAGGCTGGGAGTAGTTGGTTAAGGATGAGGTGACTGGGCTGGGGGGCACTGAAGGATGAGGACCGGATGATTTTGACAGGCAACAGCAATCCTTTCCACACGATCCGCTCCTCCCTCCCCCGCGCCTTGGGCACCTCCAAGAAGCAGTGGACAGGGAGTACTTTCCAAAATACTGCCATTTAATTCTGAAAAACACAAACGCTAGAGGCCCAGGCAGCCCACGTGACTGGATCGCTGGTGACCTGCCTTGGGCCCCCGAAGAGCCCAGCAAGGTCAGGCTCCTCCCCGCTGCGCCTAGAGAGCATGAGTTGGAGCTGCTGACTCTGCTCAGAGAGCAAGATTTTTGCCTTGAAAGCAAAGGCAGCCGCCTTAGAAATGTGCAGTGCATCGCTTTCTCACCCGCCCTGGGCGTAGGGAGCCCCAGTAAAGGTGCCTCTGGAGCACAATCTGTTGACCTGCTCTCAGGGCTGGGGTCAGGGTCTGGGGAAACCTGTGACCTTGGCTGCACAGCAACACCCTGCCGCCCCACTCCACACCCAGATCTCACCCGCTAGACTGTTTTGCATACAATGCACTGATTTACCCAGAAATGGATGACCTCGGCCTCCCTAACCTGGCGCAGTGAGATCGGGTCAAGGAGCCTAACGTTTTCACAGCCTTCAGCCAAAGTGTGCAACTCCGTTGAGGCGTGGAGGTGGGGGGCGACTGTTGCTAGGAGACCCCATCCAGCGCTGGGGCTGCGAGGTCCTAGCAGTTTCACGAATAAGAACAACGTCCATCGCGGACCCAAGAGAGTAGTTCGAATGACGACATTTTCCCGTTTGTGGGGTCACTTGGTCCTGTCCCAGGACCTGCTAATAGGGGGTGCAGGCTCATCCTCGCTGGGACAGCAGAGCCCCCAAGGTTTCCTGGGGCTGCCCATTGGAAGACAGGCCACCGAGGGGCAATGGTGTACTGGTGTCAGCCTTTGACCAGGGAGGTGGGGTGGGGATGGGCAGAGCAGAGTCAGGTAACCGACCTCTGGGGACAGTCCACAGGAAAAGCAGCCCGGGCATTCTTCAATAGAGAAAGGAAAATGATTTGGATCGTGAGATAAGCCTTCTTTCAGCTCCCACTTTCAGATGAGAGGCTGGTCCCAGAGGCTGGGAGTAGTTGGTTAAGGATGAGGTGACCGGGCTGGGGGGCACTGAAGGATGAGGACCGGATGATTTTGACAGGCAACAGCAATCCTTTCCACACGATCCGCTCCTCCCTCCCCCGCGCCTTGGGCACCTCCAAGAAGCAGTGGACAGGGAGTACTTTCCAAAATACTGCCATTTAATTCTGAAAAACACAAACGCTAGAGGCCCAGGCAGCCCACGTGACTGGATCGCTGGTGACCTGCCTTGGGCCCCCGAAGAGCCCAGCAAGGTCAGGCTCCTCCCCGCTGCGCCTAGAGAGCATGAGTTGGAGCTGCTGACTCTGCTCAGAGAGCAAGATTTTTGCCTTGAAAGCAAAGGCAGCCGCCTTAGAAATGTGCAGTGCATCGCTTTCTCACCCGCCCTGGGCGTAGGGAGCCCCAGTAAAGGTGCCTCTGGAGCACAATCTGTTGACCTGCTCTCAGGGCTGGGGTCAGGGTCTGGGGAAACCTGTGACCTTGGCTGCACAGCGACACCCTGCCGCCCCACTCCACACCCAGATCTCACCCGCTAGACTGTTTTGCATACAATGCACTGATTTACCCAGAAATGGATGACCTCGGCCTCCCTAACCTGGCGCAGTGAGAAGGGAGATAAAGCAGTCTAGGCTGTAAGGTCTGTCTGTCTGAAAGAAAAGGAACGAACGTGGAAAGTAAAGCGGGAGGCAGGACTTGGTTTGGGGTTTACACAGTGGGGTGAGGTTTGCTCACTTCTGCCTCCGGCCTGCGCCAGGATCAGGGCTTTCATTTGATCTGGCTCTTTGTCCAGGAGAAGCTCTACAGCTGCTTGAAGAAATAGCCTATGGGCTGCATGCCTGCCCCAAAGGGCTGGGATCAGAATAACCTTTTCCTATTACCTTAGGTGTCTGGGGACACAGAAAGATAAGGCTGGGGATTCCGGGAGGAGGGGCTCCTCAGGTCCAAAGAACAGGAAGGCACCTCCAGGTGCCTTGATGTGCCCCTGGGCTGGAGGAAAAGGGGCATACCTCGCAGAGAGGGGCTGGTAAGGCCAGAGGTAGCCAAACAGACAGAGCTAATCTCTACTACCCCTTTCCCACAGGGAGCTAGGTCCCTGGCCCATCTCCACATTTCTTATCTTCCCGAGGCTTTGGTCTGGCTCCTGGCACAAAAGCTCTGTTTGATTGAGGAAGATTGGTCTCTGGGGAACTGGAGGAAATGAAGGCCTGGGTCTGCTGAGCCTCTGGCCCGCTGAAGGGTGGGCGTGGAGAAATGCACTAGTGCCCCCTGCTGCCCAGCTGGAGCATTACCACCCTCCTGGCTGGCAGGAGGGAGGCCCAGGCCGCCAAGTCCTAGTACTAGAAGGCAAAAGGACCAGCAGCTCCCTTTCTGGTTTTTTTTTCCCCAGTGTCCTTTTGATGAAATTATGTATCATTACTGTGAAGTATAAATATTTCACCCTCCCCCGCGGGCGCAGGGAAGCTCAGGAGCTAGGGTAGAGGCGGGAGTACAGGGGGGCTGTGCAATGCCAGTCGCCCAACTCTCTGCCCACTGGCTCAGCCGCTCAGAAGAAGCCAGGTCGGAGGGAGAAAGCTGCATCCCGTGGGCCTCTGGAGCTTCCCCTCCGCCTCCTGGGATTCACGAGAAGGAGCAGCAGCTGGGCCGCCTCTTCTGGGACTCCACGTAGTCTCGGATCTGGAAGCTGGGTTCGCCGGGCTGCCGCCCGGCTCTGTATTTCAGCTCCCTCGAAGAGGAAGAAGTGGGCCGGGTGAGCAGCCTTCTGAGCTGAGCCTTCTCCCACTCCCAGGGGCTGGGGCAGAGGGGCCTCCGAATGCAGACTGTCGATGGGCCCGGGGCCTGGGACGGGGCCAGGGGCCAGGCCATCCTGAATCCCGGATGGCGCCGCCCCGTCCCGCACGCTCCCTTCCCGGCTCAGCACTCACTTGGCCACAGCCAGGAAGGCTAACTCCACATTCATGCCCGTCTTGGCGCTGGTCTCCATGAAGGGAACTCCGTACTCCTGCCCGGGAGAGCGTGCTCAGGGACGGGCCTTGGGCTGCCCCATCCCTCCCGGCCTCCCGCCAGCCTCCTGGGCAGCCACTCACCCTGGCCAGCATCTCTCCGTCCTCGGAACGGACCACCCTCTCACTGCTCACGTCCGCCTGCCGAGCCCAGGTGAGCTCGTACCCTCCCCTAAAGGCCCCCTGGGGGTCGAGGAGCTCTGTTTTTTGAGGCTTTGGTCTGGCTGCTGGCACAAAAGCTCTGTTTGATTGAGGAAGATTGGTCTCTGGGGAACTGGAGGAAATGAAGGCCTGGGTCTGCTGAGCCTCTGGCCCGCTGAAGGGTGGGCGTGGAGAAATGCACTAGTGCCCCCTGCTGCCCAGCTGGAGCATTACCACCCTCCTGGCTGGCAGGAGGGAGGCCCAGGCCGCCAAGTCCTAGTACTAGAAGGCAAAAGGACCAGCAGCTCCCTTTCTGGTTTTTTTTTCCCCAGTGTCCTTTTGATGAAATTATGTATCATTACTGTGAAGTATAAATATTTCACCCTCCCCCGCGGGCGCAGGGAAGCTCAGGAGCTAGGGTAGAGGCGGGAGTACAGGGGGGCTGTGCAATGCCAGTCCCCCAACTCTCTGCCCACTGGCTCAGCCGCTCAGAAGAAGCCAGGTCGGAGGGAGAAAGCTGCATCCCGTGGGCCTCTGGAGCTTCCCCTCCGCCTCCTGGGATTCACAAGAAGGAGCAGCAGCTGGGCCGCCTCTTCTGGGACTCCACGTAGTCTCGGATCTGGAAGCTGGGTTCACCGGGCTGCCGCCCGGCTCTGTATTTCAGCTCCCTCGAAAAGGAAGAAGTGGGCCAGGTGAGCAGTGAGGAGCTGAGCCTTCTCCCACTCCCAGGGGCTGGGGCAGAGGGGCCTCCGAATGCAGACTGTCGATGGGCCCGGGGCCTGGGACAGAGCCAGGGGCCAGGCCATCCTGAATCCCGGATGGCGCCGCCCCGTCCCGCACGCTCCCTTCCCGGCTCAGCACTCACTTGGCCACAGCCAGGAAGGCTAACTCCACATTCATGCCCGTCTTGGCGCTGGTCTCCATGAAGGGAACTCCGTACTCCTGCCCGGGAGAGCGTGCTCAGGGACGGGCCTTGGGCTGCCCCATCCCTCCCGGCCTCCCGCCAGCCTCCTGGGCAGCCACTCACCCTGGCCAGCATCTCTCCGTCCTCGGAACGGACCACCCTCTCACTGCTCACGTCCGCCTGCCGAGCCCAGGTGAGTCACTCTGGGGAAGGAAGCCTTGACCCCAGCGGGCCCCGCTCCTGGCCCGGCTGGCCCGTCTTTCTACCCTGGGAGCAGGAATGCCCGCCCTCCTCGGGTGGCCAGCAGGACTGCGGGACGTATGACCGCCTGGGGCCGGGACCCTCTTCCGTTCTGACTCGGCTCCCCACAGGCGGATCTCACCCTAACTCAGGGAGGTGGGCACCTCTGCTTGGAAAGGGGGTGGTGCCCAGCCTGGAAGGGACGATGGTAGCTTCGGTTAACCCTCTCCCACCTCAGCTCTTCATCCATGTACCTAGTCCCTAGGACCTAACAGGGGCTGAGCAACTGGGCATCCCTGGGCCTCTCAGCAAGCAGCTTTGACCTTTCCCGGCAGAGGGCCATTGCCAAAGCTTCAGGAGGACAGAGCAGGTGGGCCGAAGCCTGAGGATAGTCTGAACTCCTGAACTGGACGCTGGAAAGAGGCCTTTGCTGAACGGATGTCCTGTGATTTCTCTTGCGGCTGCGGGAGAAGGGTGGGGTGAGCCTGCAGCCACTCACCTTGTTGCCAAGGAGCATGATCACCACGTCCCTCTGGGCGTACTCATGGATCTCAGTGAGCCAGGCCTGGCGGAGAGGGAGTGCTAAGCCCCAGCCTTTCCCCTCCTCCCTCCAGCCTTCCCTTCTTCTGCCCTCTGGATGCTCCCGGGCTACTCCCTGCCCCTGAACGGTGCCCTGTGCATGCTCTCATCGGCATCTCTGTTCGGGCCTCTCCAGTCCCGAGCAGCCCTAAAGCCCTTGCTGTCTAACTCTCGGCTCTCTGTGGAAGGCAGTGGAGACGGAGGCTTTACCTCCTAATCAGTCCTCGTCACCCGCAGTCTCGAGTGCCCTGCTGAGCCTTCGAAGGCCAGGTGAGGGCTCAGTGATCAAAACTACTGTGATTGATGAGCGATGTCTGCCCTGAGCATGGTGTTGGAGGTGACAATAGGACCGCTCTCTGTCCCATCGCGCTTATAAGCTGTTTTATAGCTCTGTGTCTGGTTTCCCCAGTTTGCTGGCCAGCCTCTCCAGAGGTCAGGGAGCCTGTGAAACCTTCACCACGCTGAGCACAGAGTCAGTGCTCGTATTTCAGGAACTATCGTCCGGCCTGCTGAATCGCCTGATGGTGAGGATGGGGGCCACTCATTGTGTCTGCCTGAGTCGCTTTCTAGAAACTTGGGCTGGATCTCTGGTAGACTCGGCCTGGGCTCTCCCCTTGACCTCCTGTCCAGGGTGGAGCGGGGGACTTTCTGAACACTTGGTCGTGAGGTGCACTTGTGAATCACAGGCAAGGATCAGCACCGGACACCCAGCCTGTTTGGCCTTGATGCCCACATGCCAATCAGCTACCCTCGAAGAATCTTATTACTTCTGAGTCACTGCTCGGATGTTTGTAACGAGGCAGCGGTATTCCAGGCTCCACCCACCCTGCACTGGCCCTTCCCCGCCGGCTCCCGAGTGGCGAGTGGCGGGTAGGGAGGACCTACCCGGATGTTGTCGAAGGAAGATCTGCTGGTGATGTCATACAGCAGGAGCAAGGCTGGGGCGGGAGAGAGAGAGGTCACGGCGGGGACGCGGGGCAGAAGGGTGAGTGTTCCCAGGGGGCTGGGGGTGCGGGAGGGCCCGAGGGACTCACCCTGGGCGTCTCGGTAGTACGCGTGGGTGACGCTGCGGAACCGCTCCTGCCCCGCTGTGTCCCAGATCTAGGGAGCGGGGGACAAAGGTCAGAGGGGGACAGGGCTGTGCCTGTGGGAGGAGGGCTGGGGAGGTGAGATGTTTCTTTCTTTGGTTTCTCACGGGTTTGTGAGCCTCTGGGGATGTCCCAGACCGGGGGAGTTAAGGAGTTTCAAGCGCATTCGGTGCTGGTGGCCTGGGTGGTGCAGCCCAGGGATTAGGGGTGTCCAGCCTCCGAGAGCAGATGAGGCCCGGGTCGCTGGGGAGGATCTGGAGCAAGCCTCAGCTTGTCTGAGGGCACTTGGAGTGGCTTTCTCTTCAGACATCAAACAAACAAAAGCCGCTTCCTCTCCTGGGCCCCACAGGAAATTGCCCCAGGCTGTGGCTGGGTGAAGAGCCTGGGCAGGCCACCCCCTCGCCAGTCTTGGTACCCCCGCCACCCCAGCCCCCCAGCCCTGGACTCACCTGCAGCTTCACCCTCACACCGTCCACGGTCACCACCTTGTTCTGAAAGAGAGAAGGGCAGAGGGCAAAGTGGGCGCGGAGGGCCGGGGCGGCCTGGCACAACAGCACGCCCCCTCTCCGGTGGCTCCCCGGGGCTCCAGAGGGTCTGATGAGCCCTGGAGATAGCTGCAGCCAGATGGCCCCTCAGGGCGGGAGGACTCTGTGCTCCCAGGAAGCCCGACGTCAGAGTCCGCTCTTCTCTGGAGTCCATCTGTCCTTCCCCCAACATGCCGAGGCCAGGGAGCCTGAACACACGCCCGTTCCTTCCCCTCCAGGGCTCAGCAGGGCACACAGGCTGAGCCCTGGGGTCCCGCCTCTTCCCCGGCTCTGTCTGCCTCTTGCAGGGCTCAGTCTCAGCTCTTAGGGATGAGATGCCCACCAGCGACTCGGGGACCTCGGAGGCTGGGTCTGCCGGGCTGTCTCTCCCCAGTCTGCCCACTGGTTTAGGTGGAGCTTCCCCTCCCCCTGGGAGGAGGCGCCCGGCCTCCGAGAGCCCAGGGGCCAGGTTAGAGCCACACTCTTCGGGCCCCTGTGATTGTGCAGAGCTCAGAGTGTTTGACCACCCCAGTGCCCGTCAATAAAGATGGCTTCATCCCAGTGAGAGGCGGGGATGCTGGCTAACTGCTTTCTCCCCACGGGACCAGCCTGGTTCCTCACAGCTGTGCTCCCCTGAGCTTCAGACAGACCGACCGACCTCAGGTCTTGTCAGAGGGGCCAGCGCGCACCGTGGGATATGTCTGTCCTGCTCGGGGGCAGGATTTTAAAACTCAGTCTCTCGTTGTTCGTCCTGTAGCCGGGCAAGGAGCCCCGAAAGCCCAGACTCCTCTAGGGTCCCTAGGGGAGCCCCTGCAGTCCTGAAGGCCCGTGCCGGGAGGAGAGGGCGGCCCCCCGTGCCTGAGCCGCAGCCCCCGGCCGGCGGCTGGGAGGAGGAGCCTGCAGCCGCCTCACCCTGAAGTCTATGCCGACGGTGGCTATGAAGGTCCCGGACAGGAAGGCCCCGTCTCTGAACCGGATGAGGAAACAGGTTTTGCCGACGCCCGAGTCTCCCAGAAGCATCACCTAGGAGATGGGGCAGAGGCAGTTAATGGGGACCTGAGCTGAGACTCTGGGCTTCCAGGGAAAGCCAGGGAAGGATGCTGCCAGGCCCAAGGGCGCACCTGCTTCTGGAAAGCCTGCCGCCGCCTCCCCTGTCTGCTCCTTCCACACTCCCTGGCGCCAGCTCTGTCTCAGCCTCTTCCTCTGACCCTCGTGTCCTCATCTGGTTTCCAGGTGAGTCCTAACAGGTCCCCGTGTGTGCTCGGTGGCCCCGAGAATGACCATATTCCATGTGTCTAGACTCTGGCCACATTCGCCCCTTGCCACCCCACGCTACCATCCCCTCCCTTGCTGTGCGTGTTCCACGCATGGGTACACACGTGGGCGGGGCCGCGGGGCCGGAAAGAGAGCTGTTAATATCGCAGCCAGGGATTCCCACCCAAGGGAGTCCATCAGGGTCTGACGAAGGCAGGTCTCTGTCATTTGCAAAAGGCCTGTTCTAAAATGACTCGTGTTCCGGTGCTTTATTCTTGGGCACATTTATTTGGAAGTTCCTAATGACATCTTATATTTATAAATGCCTCGCATGAATTAGTGAGGGCTGAAATTTATACTGAAGCGGAGAGGCATTCAGTCTGAAATTCTTTCCATGAAACCTCCCAGTGGGACAAACGGCTTGCAAACTGTCATCCCTGGGTCCCTGTAGGTGGGGGAGCAGGAGGGCGTGTGGGGGGAAGTCTCTGCTCATCTTCTCTGGAGTCGGGGGTGGGGAGGAGACCCCTCTGTCCTGCCATTCCTCAATCTTGGAGAACGGAGGTCGAGACCTAATGCTGGAATTTTCCCAACTGGCTGAATAGCTACTTCATGGGCTGAGCCGGGACTAGGTCTGAGTTATTTTGGGAGCTCTGACCTTGACAGTGGAGTCGAAAGCCTTTCCGGCTGTGACCAGGGGGTATGGGATCAGCTACCTTGGAGGGAGATGGGGAGCGGAGTGAGCAGCGTGTGAAGGCAGGGGTCCTGGCTTGTACACAGGGGGCTGGGGAGGATCCCTTAACTGTTTTGGGGTGTTTTGCACAGCATTCAGAAGGAAAGACAGCTGATTTCTTTGAGCCCTTTAAGCGTCTGTCGATGACCAGGGTCAAGAGCCACCTGAGACTCCGGAAGGAGTGGCCCGGGGGTGGGGCTGCCCGGCTGTGGCCGTCCTCCAAACCCCCTTTTGGCCCCCCCCCTGTCCGCTCCTTCCACACTCCCTGGCGCCAGCTCTGTCTCAGCCTCTTCCTCTGACCCTTGTGTCCTCATCTGGTTTCCAGGTGAGTCCTAACAGGTCCCCGTGTGTGCTCGGTGGCCCCGAGAATGACCATATTCCATGTGTCTAGACTCTGGCCACATTCGCCCCTTGCCACCCCACGCTACCATCCCCTCCCTTGCTGTGCGTGTTCCACGCATGGGTACACACGTGGGCGGGGCCGCGGGGCCGGAAAGAGAGCTGTTAATATCGCAGCCAGGGATTCCCACCCAAGGGAGTCCATCAGGGTCTGACGAAGGCAGGTCTCTGTCATTTGCAAAAGGCCTGTTCTAAAATGACTCGTGTTCCGGTGCTTTATTCTTGGGCACATTTATTTGGAAGTTCCTAATGACATCTTATATTTATAAATGCCTCGCATGAATTAGTGAGGGCTGAAATTTATACTGAAGCGGAGAGGCATTCAGTCTGAAATTCTTTCCGCAGAAACCTCCCCGGTGGGACAAACGGCTTGCAAATTGTCATCCCTGGGTCCCTGTAGGTGGGGGAGCAGGAAGGCGTGTGGGGGGAAGTCTCTGCTCATCTTCTCTGGAGTCGGGGGTGGGGAGGAGACCCCTCTGTCCTGCCATTCCTCAATCTTGGAGAACGGAGGTCGAGACCTAATGCTGGAATTTTCCCAACTGGCTGAATAGCTACTTCATGGGCTGAGCCGGGACTAGGTCTGAGTTATTTTGGGAGCTCTGACCTTGACAGTGGAGTCGAAAGCCTTTCCGGCTGTGACCAGGGGGTATGGGATCAGCTACCTTGGAGGGAGATGGGGAGCGGAGTGAGCAGCGTGTGAAGGCAGGGGTCCTGGCTTGTACACAGGGGGCTGGGGAGGATCCCTTAACTGTTTTGGGGTGTTTTGCACAGCATTCAGAAGGAAAGACAGCTGATTTCTTTGAGCCCTTTAAGAGTCTGTCGATGACCAGGGTCAAGAGCCACCTGAGACTCCGGAAGGAGTGGCCCGGGGGTGGGGCTGCCCGGCTGTGGCCCGTCCTCCCTAACCCTTCCCAAGGGGCCTCAGGCTCCTCCGAGCCCGTCCGGGACTCAGCCTCCTGGGCAGGCCTCGGGCAGGAAGGGGGCCAGGGGCCAACCCCGCACAGAAGCCCACGTGGCCCAGGGCACCGCTGGTGGGTGGGGAGCCCTCTGGAGCCTGCCTGGCTCCCTGGGTCCTGGGTGCCAGGACCCGATGGGGCAGGAGGGAGGGAGGGTGAGTACCTGTGTGCTTTAGAGATCACAGCTGCCTGGAGCAAACGGTGCCAGCCACCCACCCAGCCAGGCAAGTCCACCAGCACAGACAGCTGGCTCAGCCTTGCCGCCTCCTAGGCAAACCCCAGTAGGCCGGTCAGGCAGTGAGTGCCCTGTGCTGGGGGCTGGCCTCAGCAACTCCCCTCCCCTGAGCACACTGGGGGCCCATTTCCTGCCTGCGCCCGCACAGGATGCCTATCTCAACGGCTCTGGGCGGGTGACTTGCAGCGGAGCTTCCCCTGAAAGAAGTGGAGAGGGGGTGGAGGGAGGAAGCCAAGACTCAGAAAAGGGCAGGTCTCCTTCAAGGTCATCCTGCACGAGATGGGCGGCCCCTCATTGTCTCTCCCCTCATTCGTCTCTCCTGACCCTACAGAGGAAGGGTGGAGGCTCGGAGCTCCTTAGGCACCTCTTTCAGAGGTCGCTGTACCTGCCTGCTCCAAGGGCGCAGGGGGAGGGCAAGACAGACCAGTGTCCACGGGCAGCCCCACCTCCTTCCCAGGGCCCAGCCCCCGAGAGCGGGCTGAAGCTGTCTCAGGTGGAGGACTTGTGCCTAACTGCTCAGATCATTCTCAGGTTCTGAAAATTCCCAGGTAGGTCCGCATTTTGGCTAGCAACATCCTCCCGAAGAAGGTGTGGGCAGCGGGCTGCAGGGGTGGAAGGGGAAAGGAGCAGCACCTGCGGGCGGCAGGGGTACGACTCCCAACTGGGAGTCCCCACCCCCGCTGGGGCAGCCCTCTGTCTCAGCGCCTCGGGCACCTGCGCCCTAGGAGCGGCGCTCAGACCCTAGCCCTTTCAAGAGTCTGTCGATGACCAGGGTCAAGAGCCACCTGAGACTCCGGAAGGAGTGGCCTCTGCCCGGCTGTGGCCCCCTAACCCTTCCCAAGGGGCCTCAGGCTCCTCCGAGCCCGTCCGGGACTCAGCCTCCTGGGCAGGCCTCGGGCAGGAAGGGGGCCAGGGGCCAACCCCGCACAGAAGCCCACGTGGCCCAGGGCACCGCTGGTGGGTGGGGAGCCCTCTGGAGCCTGCCTGGCTCCCTGGGTCCTGGGTGCCAGGACCCGATGGGGCAGGAGGGAGGGAGGGTGAGTACCTGTGTGCTTTAGAGATCACAGCTGCCTGGAGCAAACGGTGCCAGCCACCCACCCAGCCAGGCAAGTCCACCAGCACAGACAGCTGGCTCAGCCTTGCCGCCTCCTAGGCAAACCCCAGTAGGCCGGTCAGGCAGTGAGTGCCCTGTGCTGGGGGCTGGCCTCAGCAACTCCCCTCCCCTGAGCACACTGGGGGCCCATTTCCTGCCTGCGCCCGCACAGGATGCCTATCTCAACGGCTCTGGGCGGGTGACTTGCAGCGGAGCTTCCCCTGAAAGAAGTGGAGAGGGGGTGGAGGGAGGAAGCCAAGACTCAGAAAAGGGCAGGTCTCCTTCAAGGTCATCCCGCACGAAATGGGCGGCCCCTCATTGTCTCTCCCCTCATTCGTCTCTCCTGACCCTACAGAGGAAGGGTGGAGGCTCGGAGCTCCTTAGGCACCTCTTTCAGAGGTCGCTGTACCTGCCTGCTCCAAGGGCGCAGGGGGAGGGCAAGACAGACCAGTGTCCACGGGCAGCCCCACCTCCTTCCCAGGGCCCAGCCCCCGAGAGCGGGCTGAAGCTGTCTCAGGTGGAGGACTTGTGCCTAACTGCTCAGATCATTCTCAGGTTCTGAAAATTCCCAGGTAGGTCCGCATTTTGGCTAGCAACATCCTCCCGAAGAAGGTGTGGGCAGCGGGCTGCAGGGGTGGAAGGGGAAAGGAGCAGCACCTGCGGGCGGCAGGGGTACGACTCCCAACTGGGAGTCCCCACCCCCGCTGGGGGGCAGCCCTCTGTCTCAGCGCCTCGGGCACCTGCGCCCTAGGAGCGGCGCGCTCAGACCCTAGCGAGGAGCAGGAGGTTCCCAGGGGCTCGTGCTGGCCGCAGTGTGGCAGAAGGAAATGGGCGGGGAGCCACACAGAACTTCCTACCCTCTTCTCCCCTCTCCCAGATCCCTGGACCTTGGCATGGGGCCCGGGCTCTGCCTCCTCGCTGCCCCCTTACCCTGGGAGACCCGGCCGCCTGGAGCGGGGATGTGTCCAGCGCAGACGCCGCCAGAAGGGGCTGGGGCAAGGGAGGGCCGGGGTCTAGAGCAAAGCGCGCGGGGAGGGGTAAGCCCCTAGAGCCGGCCCCGGGTCCCCAGCGCGGGGCGCGGTGCCCACCCACCTTGCCCGTGAGATCGTAGCTCGGACCGCAGGGCGGGGAGCGCTCGGGGGCCTCGCCGTCCCGGGAGGCAGCGGCGCCAGGCGTGCCCATGTCCCTGGACCAGAGGGGAGGCGGGCAGGCGGCGGGCGAGGGACAGCCAGGGCCCGCCCCGCCTTAGGCTCCACCCACTCCTTCTCCCCTCCGCCGCCCGGGCCGGGACCCCGAGAGGCTCCTCCCTCGGTTCCGGCACCTGAGCCACAAGGCCGGCGAGCGGGCTGTCCCGCGGGGGCGCGCAGGACCGCAGGGTCGGTTCTCGAGGGCCCAGACGGGACCCTCGAGCCACATGGCTCTGAGGGCGGGGGCCAGATCCAGCCTAGGCCCGGTCCCCAGGGTCGCCGGCTGCCGGGGTGCGGTTCCCTCGGGGAGCGGTCCCTGGAGACCCCGCCTTCTGGGGAAGGCTGGCCTCGCGGGGACCCGCGGACTCGCGCCCGGGTCGCCGCTGCGCAGGGCGGCCAGCAGGCGGCGCCCGAGCTCCACCCAGCCCGCGCGGCGCAGGTGGCTGGGGCGGGGCGGGGTCCGGGCAGAGAGCGGCTGAGGGCCTCTGGGTCCTGGGTGCCAGACCATTCCTGCGCTCTGAGCGCAGCTCGCAGGCGGTTTGCTTTAGCTAACACACCCCGGCTTGACATCCTCTGAATGTAATTATGTTTACCGACCCATGAATATTCACTGTGTAGCCCATTTGCCCTTCCCTGGCTGGTGCTTGAACTCGGGCAGCCCTAGGAGCTGGAGGAGCAGGAGGTTCCCAGGGGCTCGTGCTGGCCGCAGTGTGGCAGAAGGAAATGGGCGGGGAGCCACACAGAACTTCCTACCCTCTTCTCCCCTCTCCCAGATCCCTGGACCTTGGCATGGGGCCCGGGCTCTGCCTCCTCGCTGCCCCCTTACCCTGGGAGACCCGGCCGCCTGGAGCGGGGATGTGTCCAGCGCAGACGCCGCCAGAAGGGGCTGGGGCAAGGGAGGGCCGGGGTCTAGAGCAAAGCGCGCGGGGAGGGGTAAGCCCCTAGAGCCGGCCCCGGGTCCCCAGCGCGGGGCGCGGTGCCCACCCACCTTGCCCGTGAGATCGTAGCTCGGACCGCAGGGCGGGGAGCGCTCGGGGGCCTCGCCGTCCCGGGAGGCAGCGGCGCCAGGCGTGCCCATGTCCCTGGACCAGAGGGGAGGCGGGCAGGCGGCGGGCGAGGGACAGCCAGGGCCCGCCCCGCCTTAGGCTCCACCCACTCCTTCTCCCCTCCGCCGCCCGGGCCGGGACCCCGAGAGGCTCCTCCCTCGGTTCCGGCACCTGAGCCACAAGGCCGGCGAGCGGGCTGTCCCGCGGGGGCGCGCAGGACCGCAGGGTCGGTTCTCGAGGGCCCAGACGGGACCCTCGAGCCACATGGCTCTGAGGGCGGGGGCCAGATCCAGCCTAGGCCCGGTCCCCAGGGTCGCCGGCTGCCGGGGTGCGGTTCCCTCGGGGAGCGGTCCCTGGAGACCCCGCCTTCTGGGGAAGGCTGGCCTCGCGGGGACCCGCGGACTCGCGCCCGGGTCGCCGCTGCGCAGGGCGGCCAGCAGGCGGCGCCCGAGCTCCACCCAGCCCGCGCGGCGCAGGTGGCTGGGGCGGGGCGGGGTCCGGGCAGAGAGCGGCTGAGGGCCTCTGGGTCCTGGGTGCCAGACCATTCCTGCGCTCTGAGCGCAGCTCGCAGGCGGTTTGCTTTAGCTAACACACCCCGGCTTGACATCCTCTGAATGTAATTATGTTTACCGACCCATGAATATTCACTGTGTAGCCCATTTGCCCTTCCCTGGCTGGTGCTTGAACTCTGACGTTTCCCATGTCCTCGTGACCCCTTGGGCTGTGCCCAGAATGTCCCCCTCTAGGAGAACCTTCCAAGGCGGGCTTCTCCCCCTCCATTCCCCTTCTCGGCATCCAGGAGGCCTTAAACTTTGCCACCAAATGAATTCGTGCAGTCTTGAGTCGTTTTGAGCGGACTCCCCAGGACCTCCCAGGAACCCCGCAGCTCCTGGTGACAGAGGGTGAGTGTGCTCAGGGATTGTCCAGAGCAGCGTTCAGGGGCACTGGCCTGGGCTGGCCCTTCAGTGACCGGGTCCCTAATCCTATATAAGTGCAGTCAGGGTTCCATGGAGCAGCGTGGGTACATTTCAGAGCGACTGGGTGAGGGGCATGCAGAGGGGCAGGGGCCCGCACCTCTTCACCTAGGTACCGGGGTGCGGGCAATGGGCAGGCCTGGCTTAAGAGCGATCATAGCCTCGTAGGGATTGTGTGTACACACGGAGCTATTTTTCATGGAGTGATGGTGGTGTTTCTGCCTGCCAAGCACAGCATGTGGGATCTTAGTTCCCTGACCAGGAATTGAATCCATGCCTCTTGCACTGGAAGTGTGGAGTCTTTTTTTTTGTTTTTTTTAAGTTTTTAAAACTTTTTAAATTTCTTTTTTTGGGGGGTGTGGGTTGGGGAGGGAGGGGGGCGGGTGGGCCACTTCTATTGGTCTTTCATTTATCTATTTTCATCCATCTCTGTTCTTTGGCCCATGTGGGCCTCCCATCGCAGCAGCCTCTGTTGTTGCCCCAAGCTCCGGCTCAGTAATTGGACACATCGGTCCAGCTGCTCCGCAGCACGTGGGATCTTCCCAGGCCAAGGATGGAACCGGCGCCCCTTGCACTGCAAGGCGGTGTCCTTACCCACTGGATCACCAGGGAAGCCCACTTTTTTAGTTAAAAAAAAATTTTTTTGAATTTTTATTTTATATTATCTACAAAGTAACAGTTTTCCCCTTAACTTAAAAGTTGACCCACTGTAGACAGTGATAAGCGTGCAGTCTTAACCACTGGAGCACCAGGGAAGTCCCAGGAACCATTTTCCAGAAGTGGGTGTGCCACAACCTCCTAAGCACGTAGGGAGGGCGCCCACAGGCGAGGGGCAGTGGCACAGAACCCTGAAGACGTGCCCTCTGGCCTGCCATTTGGCTACCAGAGGCTCTGGCTGCAAATAATGCTCCAGTTGTTTCAGTGTCCTGCATTCCAGGCTCCCCGGGGCTCACACAGAAACCCCCGGGGGAGAGGGCTTCTGCACAAGAGGGTGATGACCGGAGGGGAGGGAGAGAGGGAACGTGGTCTGGTCCGCTCTGGCCTTCCACTGCCAGTCCGGCTGGTACAGGTTGCCTTGTGGTTCCCCTCACCTCAAAGAGATGCTGGAATCCTAAACCCCAGGAACTCAGGACATGACCTTATTTGGAAGTAGGGTCATTGCAAATGTAATTATTTAAGACGAGCTCATGGAGGAGAGGCGGTGGTTGTTGAGCTGCTCAGTGGTGTCCGACTCTGCGACCCCATGGACGGCAGCACGCCGGGCTGCCTGTCCTTCCCCGTCTCCCTGAATTTGCTCAGACTCGTGTCCATTGAGTCAGCGATGCCATCCAACCCTCCGGTCCTCTGCTGCCCCTTCTCCTCCTGCCCTTTCCTCCAGTCTTTCCCAGCATCAGGGTCCCCAGCCCCTCTCGGCACTCCCAAGTCCAGAAGGGACACCCCCACTGCCCCCAACAGATCTCCTTGCCCTTCTCCTGAACCTGAGTCACCCCCACGCCACCCCCACGTACCCTCGGGGTGCAGGAGGTGAGGAGGTGGTATGAAACCTTTGTGTACAGCTGATCGGGGAGTGAGCAGAGGGGGCTGGAAGAAACCCCCAGAGCTGGGGGGACACCTGCAGGCATCAGAGTCTGAGGTGCCTGACCGCAGGTCCCCACGTGTGTGGGGGTAAGCTTGGGATCCAAGACTGCAGACGACCTGAAGGTTTTTATGTGCATTGCCTGAGTGTAAAAACCACGGGACGGACCTGTGCCAGACCTGGGCAGGGAGAGGATGGATTTCAATTCACCGGAAGGCAGTAAGAGCCACTGATGGTGCTAGGTGGGGGCAGGGGTGGGGACGGTAGGGCGTGGCGCGGCCCCGCCCTCCCTGGGAGATGAGGCTTTTGGAAGAGGAACTTTACAGCTGTGTTCAGGCCAGACTGGAGAGTTGAGGGGACGCTGGGGGAAGCCACAGCCAGGAGGAGCTGAGCTGGGCGGGAGCGCGGCTGGCTGGGGAGACCAGTGGTGAGCGCCCTGGGCGTCAGGCCCCCAGTAAACCCATCGCCGGACGCGGCCGCCAGTTTGGTGGCCTTGATGATGGAGGAGCTGGGGAAGACCTTGGTTTGAGACGTGTCTGCCAGGTCCCTCTTCTGGAAGCAAGAGGCTTCAGAGGCTCTGGGAGATCCCAGGGGTCCCCCCACCCGCCTCTATCTCCTGTATTTATTATTAACTTTTCTTTTTCTGGCTGTGCAGCAGGCAAGATATGAATTCCCCAACCAGGGACTGAACCCATGCCCCCTGCAGGGGAAGCACGGAGTCCTAACCCCTGGACCACCAGGGAAGTCACGCCTCTGTCTCCTTTAACGTGCAGGTCAAGGACTCCTCCCCTCTCCTGCCCAGGCTGCACTCGGCTTCGTGAGCTGGGCCGGCAGGATACCTGCCCCCCACCCCCAGGTGCCAGGATGCTGACGGCAGCTAGGGCGGCCCGCAGGACAGGGGCACACAGCCAGTTCATCGGAAAAGACCTTGATGCTGGGGAAGATTGAGGGCAAGAGGAGAAGGGGGCGACAGAGGTTGAGATGGTTGGATGGCCTCACGGACTCAATGGACAGGAGTTTGAGGAGGAGACAGGGAAGGACAGGGGAGCCTGGCGGGCGGCAGTCCATGGGGCCACAAAGAGCCGGACGCGACCGAGGGACTGAACAGCAAGAAGCTGTCAGCAGTGTTTCAAATCTCTGTGCCAATGACAGGGGGCACGAAGCGGGCGTCCAGCAGCCCAGTCCTCTGGAGCCCCGACCACGGATATGGGGAGGAGGCCCCCGCGGCCCCCAGCCCCTTTGCCAGACGACACGAGAGACTTCAGCTGCTGGACAGAGATCCAGGTGGTCTGAACAGAAGGGTGGGCAGGGGGCTTGTGGAAGAATCTGACATTTTCTCGGGACAGCTGCAAAGCCTCTTTGTGTGTAAGTCAGCAGTGGTGTCTCAGCCACGGGGTCCTCGCTCTGGCTCCTGTCACGGGCTGTTGTCTCGCCCTCCTGCCGCCCGTATGGGGGCTCTCCGGGGTTTTGTCCCAGCTGAGGGGTAGGGTACACATCCATTTTGCTCCCAGGCCATGCACTTGACCCTGGAGAGGCCAGGCTCAGGCCTGAGTCGAGCCCTCAGACCCTCACTCAGCTAAGCTGCCCGTGGGTTTGTCCTGAGGTGCTGACCAGTGCCAAGCAAACAGCCAAGGCCCAGGGGAGAGGCAGAGCCCAGCCTGTGTGCTGTTGACCACCCACTGTGGTCCTTCTCGTGAGCAAGTGGCCTCACTTTTTTCACCAAGCTGGTGGCAGACTTCAGAGGACCTACCCCTGTGCACCTGTGGAGAGGGACTCAGAGTTTCTACCCCACCCCAGCGCCCCATGCGCTCTTGCCTCTGACAGGCGGAAGGACGGAGAGGAGTGAGTGAGGACTGTGGGACACCGTGTGCCCTAAGGGTTGAGAGGTAAGTGACATGGGCCCGCGGTGGAGGATGAGTGGTACCCCTATCCTGAACGGCTTCTAGGTACCCTGGTCTCAAGGGTTGGGGGGGTTGCCAGAGTGGCCCCGCCCACCCGGGACTTGGCCACGCCCACCTGGGACTCGACCCCGCCCCTCCAGCAGCCCCAGGGGTTGGTGTTTCCGCTGGGCTTCAGGCCCGGCACACACCCCGCCTTTCATTCTAGTCCGTTGTGGTCCTTTGTCTTCCGCACTGGCAGCCAGTGGTCAAGCCTAGATTCTGGGGATCCCCTCTCTTCCCACCAGCGTGGTTCTGCCGTGTCCCAGCACTTTCCAGGCCTGCTTCTCTATTTGGTCATGGAGGCTGGCCTTCCAAACACCCATGCCGCCCGGGAAATGAGATTTGCTTTTCAGCGTCTCTGGACACTAGGAATCTGGAGACCCCCAAAGAGCCCCTCTGGGCCTCCCACCGTCCAAGAGAGGTGCTGAAACCCTTTCCAGGATTCAAGGTCGCTGCCAGCTGCTGGCGGGAGTGGTTAAAGTGGAGAGAAATAAGGATGTGGCCTGGAGGAAGGGGTCTGTGGCCTGCAGCCGGGCTAAGAATAGGGAAAGCCTGAGATTACTTCCTTAGTCTGAGCTGTTCCTCTCTACTGGTCCTGGGAGACAGAGTGCTGAAACCTGACCTTTACCTTGATCTGCCAGCGCCCTAGGACTCACGTGACAATGCCAAGTTTGGACGTGTGCTTAACTCTTCTTTTGATGTGGACCATTTTTCAAAGTCTTATAAAGAATTTGGTGCAATATTACTTCTGTTGTTTTATTTATTTATTTTTCTTCCCACAAGGTATGTGGGTTCCTAGCTTCCAGACCAGAGATCAAACCTCGAACCTGTGCCCTCTGCATTGGAAGGCAGGCTTAACTGGACCGCTGGAGAAGTCCCATGGACGTGTGCTCAGCTTTCAAGCCATCTCTTTGCCTCTCGAGGCTTCTTCTTGCCCTGCATGGATGTCAAGATAGTCCCTTGCTTTCTAGCTGTCTTTAGTCATGGGGAGCCCCAGAAGGAGATGGAGGGGAGCAGGGCTGGGGGAGAGCAGTGGGGGGGAACAATTTACCCCCCTGACTGCCTCCCAGGAGGGCGACTGCCTCCCAGCTGGGTTCCACCACCGAGAGCGAGAGTCACGGCTTCTGCCAGCCCTCTGCACTCAGCCCTCTCTGTTCTTGGTTCGGGTGATGGGTCCCTCTTCACTTTTTTCAGGCTTGGGGTGGCATGGATGCCCTGAAACAGCCCAAGGGCCCTGGCCCATCCCTTCTGGCTTCTGCACCCCCTGCCTGCACCTTGGTTAATAGTCTTTTTTTTTTTTTTTGGCCACTTCTATTGGTCTTTCATTTATTTCCGTCTTTGTTCTTTGGCCTGTGTGGGCCTCCCACTGCAGTGGCCTCTCTTGCTGCCGCAGAGCACGGGCTTGGTGCATGCGCTCCAGCACTCTGACTCAGTAGTTGGACACAGTGGTCCAGCTGCTCCGAGCCACGTGGGCTCTTCCCAGGCCAGGGGTCGAACCGGCACCTCTTGCACTGCAAGGCAGTGTCCTTGCCCACTGGACCACCAGGGAAGCCCCGGTTAATAGTCTTTTAATTGAACCCCCTGAAGATCCAGTGTGAGCATCCACCCATTTCCTGCTGGGACCTGAGAGAGCCCACGAGTGCTTACTGTGAATCCGATTCCCACGGTGGCCGAGAAGGAGCCCGGGACGAACTTGCCCTGGTCGAACTGAACCAGCAGGGACGTCTTCCCCACGCCGCTGTCCCCACCAGGATGGTCTGCAAGGGAGCAACAGAGTGGGCTGAGGACCTGCCAGTGTGGACGGGACTACCGAGGGGTCCAGGGGGCTGTGGGAGTGGGTTCCTTCTAAACACACATACACATGTGTACACATACACATTAGACTCTGGATTTCCTACTCAAATTTCCTTTCCATGAAAGCATAAAGGAAGTTTTGTTTTGACCCAAGTTAATTAGCATCTCAGGTGACCTTGAGAAAGTGCCTCTCAGAGCTCCAACCCTCAGGGCATGGCGGATGGAGGTCCCCGGGGCTGCGCTCTGCCCTCCACTGTTCATCTGTTCCTGGGAGGCAAGACTCCCCTAGGAGCCAGCTTTGGCTCTCAGACCCTCTCGCACGTTTACAGGAACTTCCAGAGACTTCACTGCAGCCTTGGACACTTCTACCCAACCTTCGTGCTCTCCCTTCTTCACCTGGGGCCAGATGTGCATCAACTGCAAGTTGGCACTTGCCAAGCTTCAGTGGCACTAGCAGGAAAGAACCCCCTGCCAGTGGGGCAGGAGACCTGGGTTCGGTCCCTGGGTTAGCCCAGGAAAGTGCTTGGCCCATCCCTTCTGGCTTCTGCACCCCCTGCCTGCACCTTGGTTAATAGTCTTTTTTTTTTTTTTTGGCCACTTCTATTGGTCTTTCATTTATTTCCGTCTTTGTTCTTTGGCCTGTGTGGGCCTCCCACTGCAGTGGCCTCTCTTGCTGCCGCAGAGCACGGGCTTGGTGCATGCGCTCCAGCACTCTGACTCAGTAGTTGGACACAGTGGTCCAGCTGCTCCGAGCCACGTGGGCTCTTCCCAGGCCAGGGGTCGAACCGGCACCTCTTGCACTGCAAGGCAGTGTCCTTGCCCACTGGACCACCAGGGAAGCCCCGGTTAATAGTCTTTTAATTGAACCCCCTGAAGATCCAGTGTGAGCATCCACCCATTTCCTGCTGGGACCTGAGAGAGCCCACGAGTGCTTACTGTGAATCCGATTCCCACGGTGGCCGAGAAGGAGCCCGGGACGAACTTGCCCTGGTCGAACTGAACCAGCAGGGACGTCTTCCCCACGCCGCTGTCCCCCACCAGGATGGTCTGCAAGGGAGCAACAGAGTGGGCTGAGGACCTGCCAGTGTGGACGCGACTACCGAGGGGTCCAGGGGGCTGTGGGAGTGGGTTCCTTCTAAACACACATACACATGTGTACACATACACATTAGACTCTGGATTTCCTACTCAAATTTCCTTTCCATGAAAGCATAAAGGAAGTTTTGTTTTGACCCAAGTTAATTAGCATCTCAGGTGACCTTGAGAAAGTGCCTCTCAGAGCTCCAACCCTCAGGGCATGGCGGATGGAGGTCCCCGGGGCTGCGCTCTGCCCTCCACTGTTCATCTGTTCCTGGGAGAGGCAAGACTCCCCTAGGAGCCAGCTTTGGCTCTCAGACCCTCTCGCACGTTTACAGGAACTTCCAGAGACTTCACTGCAGCCTTGGACACTTCTACCCAACCTTCGTGCTCTCCCTTCTTCACCTGGGGCCAGATGTGCATCAACTGCAAGTTGGCACTTGCCAAGCTTCCCGAGTGGCACTAGCAGGAAAGAACCCCCCTGCCAGTGCAGGAGATGCAGGAGACCTGGGTTCGGTCCCTGGGTTGGGAAGATCCCCCTGGAGGAGGAAATGGCAACCCGCTCCAGTGTTCCTGCCTGGAGAATTCCATGGACAGAGGAGCCCGGCGGGCGACAGCCCGTGGGGCCACAGAGAGTCAGACAGAACTGAGCATGCATGCAGGCAGGCGGGCACAGCGCTACACAAAGGGCAGGTGAGGATGCCGCCTGATTAGCCTGGCGTCGACTCTCCAGAATGAGGCTGGGTTTTTCCTGCATTTGAACATGGCACGCAGTTCTGGATTTCCTGGCCGTCAAGACAAAATGAGAAACCAGATAGAGCGTGTGGTACTTGTTGCCAACAGAAGTGCCCGAGTGCTTTCAGTCGGTGAGTCCTTTCTCTTGGCCTGAACTGCTGAAAGGAATCTCTTGTATGGCTTCTATACAGGAGGCCCTGAATGACAAAATAGACGTGTGTACTTTTGCAGACGACACGCAGCTTTCTCCCAGCGTTTGTATCGACCCTGGCTAGAAGCCAGGGCCTGACATCTCCTCGCGGTTCCGTAGAGGCCTCTCCATGGAGCCGGGCTAATGGGGTCTAAATACGTTGCTCTCCTGTGACTTCATGATTCAGGGGAACATTCAGAAAACCAAGATGAAGGGGGTGGTTACTGTGATTCTGAGCAAGCCCCCCCTTTTAAACACAACAGGAAATTCAGATGCCATAAAGAAAACATGGATAGAAAAAAATACTCCAGTCGGCAGATATTGTGGCAACAAAATCAAATGAGAAATGACAGAGGTAAAATATGGGCAAGAAGCACAGAGCAGTGCCAATGGTGACCTTGAGAAAGTGCCTCTCAGAGCTCCAACCCTCAGGGCATGGCGGATGGAGGTCCCGGGCTGCGCTCTGCCCTCCACTGTTCATCTGTTCCTGGGAGGCAAGACTCCCCTAGGAGCCAGCTTTGGCTCTCAGACCCTCTCGCACGTTTACAGGAACTTCCAGAGACTTCACTGCAGCCTTGGACACTTCTACCCAACCTTCGTGCTCTCCCTTCTTCACCTGGGGCCAGATGTGCATCAACTGCAAGTTGGCACTTGCCAAGCTTCCCGAGTGGCACTAGCAGGAAAGAACCCCCCTGCCAGTGCAGGAGATGCAGGAGACCTGGGTTCGGTCCCTGGGTTGGGAAGATCCCCCTGGAGGAGGAAATGGCAACCCGCTCCAGTGTTCCTGCCTGGAGAATTCCATGGACAGAGGAGCCCGGCGGGCGACAGCCCGTGGGGCCACAGAGAGTCAGACAGAACTGAGCATGCATGCAGGCAGGCGGGCACAGCGCTACACAAAAGGGCAGGTGAGGATGCCGCCTGATTAGCCTGGCGTCGACTCTCCAGAATGAGGCTGGGTTTTTCCTGCATTTGAACATGGCACGCAGTTCTGGATTTCCTGGCCGTCAAGACAAAATGAGAAACCAGATAGAGCGTGTGGTACTTGTTGCCAACAGAAGTGCCCGAGTGCTTTCAGTCGGTGAGTCCTTTCTCTTGGCCTGAACTGCTGAAAGGAATCTCTTGTATGGCTTCTATACAGGAGGCCCTGAATGACAAAATAGACGTGTGTACTTTTGCAGACGACACGCAGCTTTCTCCCAGCGTTTGTATCGACCCTGGCTAGAAGCCAGGGCCTGACATCTCCTCGCGGTTCCGTAGAGGCCTCTCCATGGAGCCGGGCTAATGGGGTCTAAATACGTTGCTCTCCTGTGACTTCATGATTCAGGGGAACATTCAGAAAACCAAGATGAAGGGGGTGGTTACTGTGATTCTGAGCAAGCCCCCCCTTTTAAACACAACAGGAAATTCAGATGCCATAAAGAAAACATGGATAGAAAAAAATACTCCAGTCGGCAGATATTGTGGCAACAAAATCAAATGAGAAATGACAGAGGTAAAATATGGGCAAGAAGCACAGAGGAGCAAGTCCAATGTGACCAGGAGGAGCTTTTGGTTGTCATCCCTGGAGCCGTTTCCACCAGAAAGAAGCGTGGACTGGTTCTGCCCGCCAAACTGTGAAACCAGAAGGGCAGAGAGGTTTGGAGTGAACGGAAACCACGGGGCAGTTAAGACCATGGAACAGAGGACGAAGCAGCGGCAGTTGGGAGGGTCTGGGGTTTGTGGGGGCTTCTTCTAGTTTTCGACTGCCACAGTCGTGCCGCCCTGGACTGTCCCTAGCTCAGGGGCAGGTAGCACGGCTGTGAGTCAGCAGTCTGGTCTGGGTGGCCCTTCTGGCCTCGGGTGGTCTCCCTTGCATGTCTGGGGTCAGCGTGGCTCTGCTCCACGTGGCTGTGTATCCACGGTTAGCCTGGCAGGCTCTCGTGGAGGAAGCCACGGGGCACGAGAACGGGAGGTGGTGCAGGGGGCGATGTGCCACAGGCTGGGATTGGACACGGTCCACCATCACTTCCGCTGTGTTTTCTTGGGCAAAGTAAGACCCACGTCTGGTCCAGACTCAAAGACAGGCGAGGAGACGCTTCTTTTTTTGTGAGAAGAACTCTGGGATCTAGGGGTAGTTACCCGGGGTGGGACCATCTATCACAGGCCTGAAGCTCATACAACATTGGGGGCCCTTTTTAAGGACAAAAAAAAAAGAATCCTGGGACTTTCCGTTGACCCAATGGCTAAAGATCTGCACTCCCAGTGCTGGGGGCCGGAGTTCAATCCCTGGTCAGGGAACTAGATCCCACATGCTGCTACTAAAGATCCTGTGTGAGGCTACTAATAGCCGGCACAGACCAATAAACTATAAAATAATGGAAAAGGGATTCCCAAATGTGAATACAAAATTTGATAGAGGGGCCTGGTCAAGCGAGGAGTGCTGACATTTAAGCTCCATCAGATCTGTGACAAATTCACCTCTTCCTCTCTTTCACAAAGAAGCTAGAAGCCCCAGTGAGCGGAGCCGCTGTCCAGCTGGTGGCAGAGCCCGGAGGGAGGCCCCCTCAGCCCAGCGGCGCCGCCTGGATTCCGGGCAGCTGTCCTGGTCCGATGCCGTCTGGCTAGGCGCCGTTTGCTGTTACTCCTCCACCGAGAGCCCTAGCTCCTTGGTTTCTGTCCACGCCGCCTGGTTTGGATTTTGGTTCTGTGGTTCTCCAGGGCGCCTGGCCGCAGACGTCTTGTGGCCCTTCTGTTTCAGAGCGGGGGAGACGCGTGACACCGACCCTTTCAGTGCAGAAGCGCCTGCTGCTGCGAGCGTGCTGTCCCGTGTCCTGTCAGACTCTGTGCGACCCCGTGGACTGTCGCCTGCCAGGCTCCTCTGTCCATAGGACTCTCCGGGCGAGCATCCCGGAGTGGGCTGCCATGCCCTCCTCCAGGGGGTCTTCCCCGGCCAGGGATCTAAGCCGTATCTCTTACAGCTCCCGCATTGGCAAGCGGGCTCACCAGCACCACCTGGGAAGTGCCTGAAAAGACTGAATCCTCAAAAGACTGTAGTTGGTAGGCCCAGTGTGACCTCGAGAAGTAGCTCCAGCAAGTTTCTGTTCCTAGTCACCAGGAGAAACCAACGATTGCATCAACACACACACACGACATGTGGGGACATAAATTTGAGAACACTCTGTGAGAGAGCTGAGGACAGAGGAGCCCGGTGTGCTCTAGGCCATGGGGTCTCAGAGTTGGACGGGGCTTAGCGACAGAACGATAACACGTGTGCGCATGGGTCACTCGCACGCACAGTGCCGTGCGCACGTGTAACACAGCTCCCCCGCACGTACCAACATGAATACACCACACAGGCGCTCACACATATGTGCACACGTGTGCACAAGTAACACTCCTTCCCACACTCAGGTGCTCCAGGGCGAGAGAGGGGTCTCACACGATCCATCCAGTCCTTCTCCTCGCGCTGTGGGAGCCCAGCGAGGTAGCCGACTCACGCAGACGCCAATGGCCAAGCAAGGACGAGCGCCTCAAGGGGGTCCTGGAGAACACGGGGCCCCCAGAATAGCCCCACAGGCCTCTAGCCCCAGACGATTTCTTTAGAGGAAGAGACTCGCTATCACTTGGAGACATTCAGAGAATTCTCTCTCTCTCTCTCTTTTTTTTGACATGGAGCATTTTTAAAGTCTTTATTGAATTTGTTATGATTTTGTTTCTGTTTTATGGCCACAAGGTACATGGGATCTTAACTTCCTGAACAGGGATTGAACCTGCACCGGCTGCGTTGGGAGGTGAGGTCTTTTTTTTCTTTTCAAACAAACTTTACTGAGATACAATTTATGTACAACAAACGCCACACATTGTAGGGCATCAATGAAAGAATTTTAACAAATGCATGTACCCTCACAATTGCTACCCCAATCAAGATACAAAATGCTCTGTATCTTCCCAGGAAGTATAGAAGGTGAACTTTTAACCACTGGAGCCCCAGGGAAGTTCCCAGAGAAATCTCTTTCCTTGATTCAAAGCAGAATCTCTGTCCTTGATCTAGGAAGGCCCAGGATCAGAGGGTCAGGCCACAGGCAGAAATCTGGAACGACTCAGGGGCTGTTGGCTCCTTACTGCCTGTGACTGAGGAAGATTACCCAACATCCCTCAAAGCATGTACCCTTTGTCCTCCAGGGTACCCCGTCTTGCTTAACTCATCGTCATTTCCCCTGGAAGCCAAATGGTGCCCTTGCTTGCTGGGGCCAGACGCCTCTCAGCATCGCTGTTCAAGGCCTGGGGCGGAGGGTAGCTTGGTGGAGCAGTGGGACCAAGGGCTGCCTGCTCTCTCTCTCTGTACCATTGACCTGACTTTATGGCCTGGATGGATGTAATATGAAAAGCCACTTCTGGCCACATCTTGGAAAACCCTGGTTTATCAGCAGCTGCATTTTCCTGTGCAAATAACGCTCCCAGCGCCCAGTCACTCCCGATAAGGATGTGAGGGGCTTAGCTCTCTCCTGGGGACTCACTCGCTTCTCGGGAGATGTGACGCACGGCAAAAGCGGCTCCAGCACCAAAACCTGAGAAAGGCCTGATCCTTTCCTAATTCTTGGGCTTCTCTGCAGGTCGGGCTGGGGTTCTGATGGGGAAGGTAAGGACGGGCTGGACATGGGGTTGTCAGATCCATTGCAAGACATAGGTATGACAGGTGTGGGTGAGGCAGGATGAGGCGCTAGCAGTGAAGAGCCATGAACGATGAGCCAGTTTCTTCAGGAAGCTGTAACTGACAAGCTCCTGGAGGACTCGGGCTGGAATCGGTGTTCACAGATCCTCCCCTTGTGAGCTGGGGCTCAGCCATAAGAGCTCCTGGTCTGCTCTCAGCACAGCAGCCCCTCGCGCCTGTTGGACCAGGAGCTCCCCACTCACACCTTCCTGCTCTTTGGGCCCCTTTCTTTCAGTAGGTAATCTATTTTTTCGGTTGAGTTTATTTATTTTAAAAAAGTGTATTTTATCTGCACCATGCGGCATGTAAGATCTTATTCCTCAACCAGGGATTGAACCCTCGCCCCCCTGGATTTGAAGCTCAGAATCTTAACCACGGGACCAGCCGGGAAGTCCCAGCAGT
The DNA here is from genome assembly GCA_022376925.1 of Tragulus kanchil. Classification (NCBI taxonomy): domain Eukaryota; kingdom Metazoa; phylum Chordata; class Mammalia; order Artiodactyla; family Tragulidae; genus Tragulus; species Tragulus kanchil. The sequence continues at coordinate 21,917,941 of JAIOJX010000027.1, read as the reverse complement.
CTGGGTTTTGATCTAGGAAGGCCCAGGATCAGAGGGTCAGGCCACAGGCAGAAATCTGGAACGACTCAGGGGCTGTTGGCTCCTTACTGCCTGTGACTGAGGAAGATTACCCAACATCCCTCAAAGCATGTACCCTTTGTCCTCCAGGGTACCCCGTCTTGCTTAACTCATCGTCATTTCCCCTGGAAGCCAAATGGTGCCCTTGCTTGCTGGGGCCAGACGCCTCTCAGCATCGCTGTTCAAGGCCTGGGGCGGAGGGTAGCTTGGTGGAGCAGTGGGACCAAGGGCTGCCTGCTCTCTCTCTCTGTACCATTGACCTGACTTTATGGCCTGGATGGATGTAATATGAAAAGCCACTTCTGGCCACATCTTGGAAAACCCTGGTTTATCAGCAGCTGCATTTTCCTGTGCAAATAACGCTCCCAGCGCCCAGTCACTCCCGATAAGGATGTGAGGGGCTTAGCTCTCTCCTGGGGACTCACTCGCTTCTCGGGAGATGTGACGCACGGCAAAAGCGGCTCCAGCACCAAAACCTGAGAAAGGCCTGATCCTTTCCTAATTCTTGGGCTTCTCTGCAGGTCGGGCTGGGGTTCTGATGGGGAAGGTAAGGACGGGCTGGACATGGGGTTGTCAGATCCATTGCAAGACATAGGTATGACAGGTGTGGGTGAGGCAGGATGAGGCGCTAGCAGTGAAGAGCCATGAACGATGAGCCAGTTTCTTCAGGAAGCTGTAACTGACAAGCTCCTGGAGGACTCGGGCTGGAATCGGTGTTCACAGATCCTCCCCTTGTGAGCTGGGGCTCAGCCATAAGAGCTCCTGGTCTGCTCTCAGCACAGCAGCCCCTCGCGCCTGTTGGACCAGGAGCTCCCCACTCACACCTTCCTGCTCTTTGGGCCCCTTTCTTTCAGTAGGTAATCTATTTTTTCGGTTGAGTTTATTTATTTTAAAAAAGTGTATTTTATCTGCACCATGCGGCATGTAAGATCTTATTCCTCAACCAGGGATTGAACCCTCGCCCCCCTGGATTTGAAGCTCAGAATCTTAACCACGGGACCAGCCGGGAAGTCCCAGCAGTCTGGGTTTTGATACCTCCTCACCCTTTCCTTCCAACCTCTGGTCTAGACTGGAACCTGGAATCTCGTCTCTGACTTTGGCCCAAGCCCCCCGTAATTCAGTAGAACCTCCAAGCTTCCAGGCTCCTGAAAATTCGGCTATGCTTGAAATCCCACGTGGCTGGCTCTGTGTCCGTCGATCTCGGCTCCCCACTATTTCCCCAGTGGTTCCGCATTCCCCACATCTCAGTCTTCCTTCCAGAGGAGAAGGACTGAGAGCCGCTCAGACCCGGTGGGTCCACGGACTTCGAGGCCGAGAAGGAGCCAAGTTCTCCTTTCAGAGAACCCGTCGAGGCTCCGGCTCTGTTTCTCAAAAGCTTATTCATGATCGCTTCTTGCATTGCCTTGAGATTTCACCCCTCCCACCTCCTTCCTCTTTTAGTCTCATTCGCTGGTGGGAAAGGACCGAAGGAGGAAGTGCGAGAGTGACAGTAAGCAAAAGCAGAAGGGCTGGAGATGACGGAGGCTGCAGTGGGTTCTCGCTGACACGCTGCACCGAGGGGAACCCGAGTGAAGACAGAATGCGCCGGCTGCTGCTGCTCCCGCTCGTCCTCTGGTTTCCAGGTGAGTGGAGCCGGGGTCTGTTCTCCCAGGAACAGCTGATAAGGCAGGAGAAAGTGGCTGGCAGAAGGAAGAGGGGGTGCAGCCGGGTGCCCTGCTGAGGCGCGAGCTCTGTTTCGAAGCAGTTCTTCCCAGTGGGTTTCACCCACTGAACCCTTCACTCAGTGTGTCAGTGCCCACATGGCCAACGCAGAAAGACGGAGTGTGCTCTCCACAATGAACCCGGCACCAGGCATTACTCCTGAGCACCCAGGGGCTGGTCGTTCAGAATGGACCGACCGGTGGCCGTCGCTGGTCAGGGAACAGCAGAGACGCCCGGGTCGCTCAGGAGAGATTGGCAAATCGGGGCTCCTGCACTGCCACCTTCCAGAAAGCGCGATGGGCGAGGGAAGGCCCTGGGGAAGGGGTGAGGGCGCAGGAGCCTGGAAGGAGGGGAGGCTGGGAACTTGCCAGATGGAGAGGGAGACGTGGTTTTAGGCTTTGGGGGAAGAAGGAGATGGTGGAATGGAAAGACTGGGAGAAGGTCAGCATGGCAGGATGGAGTGGAAGAGGCACTGGGCCGTGAGCAGAGACCGAGGCCTCCTGAAGTCAGTGCCAAGATCGTGGAGACCATTTTTGTCTCGGCTGTGCCACGCGGCATGTGGGATGTTACCCAACCAGGAATCGAACCCATGGCCCCTGTGTTAGAAGCTTGAGACTTAACCACTGGACTACCAGGCAAGTCGGATGGACACCGTTCTGATGAAAAGTCAAGGGGGCTTTCTTGACTTTGAAATGTTGGGAACCTCAGAGCTCCGGGTTTGAGTCGCCCTCCAGAGTCGCCCTCTTGTTGAGCTCGTCTCCTCTCTGAGACGGCTGCCGAGTCTGGATTCCTAGCCGCGACGTCTCCTTGAACTCAAGAAGCTTCCATCAATGGTCCGTCCGACGTCTTGATCCAGATGCTGACATTTCTTCTTCTTTTTTTCTTTTTTTGACCGTGCCCTGCAGCCTGTGGGATCTGAGTTCCCGGACCAGGGATGGAACCTGATCCCCTGCCGTGGAAGCAGAGAATCTTAACCAGTGGGCTGCCAGATGTTGACATTTCAAATGTGACTGGATCCCATCTTCCCCACTCAAATTCCTTTCTCTCCCATCTTTGTGTTTGGCAATACCAGGGGCATCCATCACTTCCCTTATATCCCATAATGATCCTTAGAAATGTAAGCCAGATCTTGTCTCTTTTCTGGTCAAAACCCTCCAAGGACCTCCATTTTAGAGGAAAAATCCAAAGTTCTCACAGAGCTGACCAGGTGGCACCATCTGGTCCCCCACCACGTCATCTCCCTGGTCCCCTCTTCAGCTCAGCTCCCCCTGGCTCAACACACTGCAGCCACGCTGGCTCCTTAGATGTTCTCTGCACAGGCCAGGTGCACTCCCGCCACAGGGCCTTTGCACCTGTCGCTCAGGTGGCTCAGAGCCTTCTCCTCAGATAGCCACAGCCTCCAGTCCTCACTTCCTTCCTGTCTTTGCTTCTCACCAAAGCCTTCATGGATGACCGTAATTAAAATAGCAATTCCCCAGACTTCCCTGATGGTCCAGTGGTTAAGACGCTGTGCTTCCCCTGCAGGGGTGTGTGTGTTTGACTCCTGGTTAGGGAAGTTCCACACGCCGTGAAGTGTGGCTAAAAAAAGAAAAGAAATAAAAAGAAATTCCCTTGCATGATTTCTCTCCATGGTTTATTCGCTCTCTGCCCTCACTTTGGTAGAACATAAGTTTCAGGAGGGCTAGGATTTTTGCATCTACCGCCATAGCAGATGCAGTTTAGATAAACAGTGAGTATTAGCTGAATGAGCGAATGCGTCTAGTGGACTGGGAATAGTATGATTTCCGTGATGCACTCTCCCAAGGCTTTGTCCTTCTACTTTCGTAGCGTCCAACAATTGAGGCTGTTAACATTACCTGCAGAGGACCTTGCTCATGGGATTGTAAAACAGTGCAGCCACTTTGGAAAACGATTTGACAGTCTTGAAAATATCCAACAAGCTGTTACCACGTGAGCCAAACAACCCGATCCTAGGCATATATCTGAGAGAATGGAAGATGTACGCCCATGTGAAAAACTTGTATGAGAATGTTCACGGCCACATAGGTCATAAGAGCTAAAAAGTGGAAACAGTCTAAATGTACATCAACTGATGGGTGGCTAAATAAAACCTGCGGGACTCATGCCAAGGGGATACGTCCTAAAAAGGAATAAGGCACAGACACATGCTTCTGCCTGGATGAACCTGGAACACATTAAGCTCAGTGAAAGAATCCAGACACCAAAGGGGTGTATGTTGTGTTATTTCGTTCATACGAAATGTCTTAGACTGAGACAGAAGGGAGATTAGTGGTCCTCAGGGGCTGCGGGGGAATGAAGGGGAGGGACTCTGTGCATGAGGTTTCTCTTGGGGTGATGACAATGTTCTGGAATTAGCGGATGTTTGGTGAATTTCTGGATGGTCGCCCGGCTTTGTATCTCAACAAACCACTGAGCTATAGGCGTGGTCCGTGAGTTATATCTCAATAAGAAAATAATGAAGGAGCAGAGAGCTGAATTAGGAGCAGTCGTGTCCTGAGAGAACTTTCGGAGGTCGCATTTGGATCTGAGGCTCCAGAAGGCATGACCCCTGGACCTTTATGACCTGTGACTGTTTCACATGGTCGGGTTGATCATTCGGTCCAGTAGGCCTAGAAATGGAAACAGTACTTCCAAGCAGCAACATGTGCTGTGAGCAAAGCTAAGCCAGGTGTCCTGATTGGGGGTGAAGGGAGTGCTTTTGACGGGGTTGGGGGAGGAGGCTTAGCAGGTGCTCTCTGAGGAGGAGCCACCTGAAATGAGGCCTGGAGGGCGAGAAGAATTAGGCCCTTCAGACTGAGGACAGTTTCTCAGGCACAGGGGCCAGCCGGGTTCTCCTGTAGAAATGAGCTTGGCCTTGGTACGTTTGAGGAACAGAAAGCCCTGTGGCTTCGTTACTTGCCTCACAAGCCCCTGATGGGGCCAGCTGGGAGGTTCTGTACCGTGTGCCTAGTTGTGTCTGACTCTTGGCGGCCCCAAGGACTGTAGCCTGCGAGGCTTTTCTGTCCAGAGAATCTTCTGGGCAAGAATCCTGGAGCGGGTTGCCATTTCCTCCTCTTCCAGGGGACCTTCCTGACCCAGGGATCAAACCCGTATCTCCTATGTCTCCTGTGCTGCCGACGGATCCTTTACCTGCTGAGCCACTGGTTGGGAGAATCCTATTATCTCTTTGGGGGAAAGGTCTTGGGGGAGGAGAGAGTCACGTGGCTCATAGGTGGCTGGGGCTGGCCTGTGGATCCTCAGCCTTGAGTTTCGGTGTAGGAACAGAGAAAGTAGATTTTGGGAATGTACATAAAGGACCGCTGTTGTTTTCTTCTCCACTGAGATTTGGGAACAGGGGACCTTGATGGTGAGCAGATGTGAAAGTAGTGTGTGTGTGTGTTTATGGTATGGGAGGGATTAAGGCAGAGGGCGGAAATATTTGTCTGAGGCAGAACAGACCCAGCTGTGTGCTAACAGGAACCCAGTCACCAGGGTGAACCTTGGGGCCAACCTGTGACCGGCCTCTAGCACAGAACTTCCGATCACAAGTAACAGTTTTAAGCAGTACTGCTTCCTTCTTCTCAAGAGGTCAGTTTTTCAGAAGTGCACTGGAAAAAATCAGAAAATTTCCACCGGGCTTTATAACAGTTCATTTCCTGTGAGAAGCAAGACTTTCAAGGACTCTATTTTGTGGCTCAGTGGTGAAGGAATCACCTGCCAATGCAGGAGACGCAGGTTCGATCCCCAGGTAGGGAAGATCCCCTGGAGTAGGAAATGGCAACCCACTGGTATTTTTCCCTGGAATGGGGTCACGAAAGACTGGAACACCCCTTAGTGACTAAACAACAACAACAACAATTTTTTTTCAGAGAAAAATTAGCTGCCTTGTCCAGCTTCAGCCTCACCACGAGAGGTGGCAGAGGTGGCCAAGACCCCAGATGTGCTGACCCTGAGCTGAGACGAGCTGATGTCCCCCGTTGAGCTGGGGCAGCGTCCAGTGCCCCCTGTCACTTATGGACAGTGAGCCGGTCACCTCATCCTGGGGCTCAGCTCCCACTGATCCAGGGGTATTCCCCATCATCCAGGCTGGGAGCACCGTGCCGGGGGGGTGCTGGAGTCTAGGCTGCTCTGTGCCAGGAGGGCTCCCCCACCCAGGACCAGTGCTTTGCCGAGGTGATGGGGAGGGGGCACTGGAATAGCGCACCGAGATGGGAGTGGGACCGATGGTCACTGCTTCACCACCCAGTCGTGGCTGACTCTTGGTGACCCCATGGACTGTAGCCCTCCAGACTCCTCTGTCCATGGGCTTTCTTAGGCAAGAACAGTGGAGGGGATTGCCATTTCCTACTTAATTTACTTAATGTAATCACACCTGCATAGACTCTTTTTGTCATGTAAGGCTGAGGATGCTCACAAGTTCTGGGGGTTCACACATAGACCTCTTTACTCTGCCTGCCACACTATTAAACTGTCCAGACATTTGTCTTTCCTATGATTTTGAAAGTAGTAAGTGCTCATTATTGACACTTGGGAAAGCACGGAGTGGGGGTGGGGGGGCGGGGGCGGGGGAAGGAGTCCAGGAAAAGTACAGAAAAAACAACAAAAAAGAAAAATTAGAAAAAATAAAAAAACTTTATGTCTGTCTTAATGCTCAAGGCAACCAGTTGTTAACATTTTAGCTTATTGTTGATCTTTTTAATGCATTTTACAAAGTTAGTTGATATTATACTGTACATGATTTCAAAAAAATTTTTGGCCCCTTTTTTTCTTTCTTTGTTTCTTTATTTATTTTTCATCCGTCTTTATTCTTCAGCCTGTGTGGGCCTCCCATTGCAGTGGTCTCTCTCACTGCAGAGCACTGGCTCTGGGCGCATGCGCTCCAGAGCGCTGGCTCGTAATTGGACACACTGGTCCAGCCGTTCTGCAGCACATGGGATCTTCTTGGGCCAGGATCGAACCGATGCCCCTTGCACTGCAAGGCGGACTCTTTATCACTGCACCACCAGGGAAGCCCTGTACGTGATTTTTAAAAAACCCTCATTTTCACTTCGTATGAGAATTTTCCACATAATTAAAATATTTCTAAGCCTCATTATCACTGTTGGCATTATATACTTATTTCCCTAACTGATAGAAGTGGATCTTTTTCCTTTATTTTTGCTAACCATGTAATGAATCTCTATGCACACCTTTTTTGTATACCTCTCACTATGTCCCGAGGACCACATCCTAGAGGTGTCCTTACTGCAGCTGAGGGGACCACTGTGTCTGGTCGGCCAGGCTGCCTCCAGGCTCTCTGTGGATCTGAACCACTCATCTTCCCTCCAGCGTCTTCTCACAGTGCCCGGACCACTTGGTCCTGGTCTGCAAAACGTGAGTTATCAACACTTGATTGAGATGATATTTGAAAATGGTATTGTCTTCCGCACTTCTTATTTGCTACATTATTTACACATTTGAATTTTATTAGCCACTGATTTCTTCTTTGTGACTTGCCTTTCATCTCTCATCCATTTTCCAAATGGAGTCTTAACATTTTCTTCTATACACTCTTAATCAAGAGAGACATTATTGGAAACTATGTCTCCCCTGGTGGTCCAGTGGTTAAGACTGTGACTTTCACTGGAGGGAGTGCAGGTTTGACTCTTGGTCAGGGAGCTAAGATCCCACATGCCTCCTGGTCAGAAAGCCCAAACATAAAGCAGAAGCAATATTGTAACAAATTCAATAAAAATGTTAAAAATGGTCCACATCAAGAAAAATCTTTAAAAAAGAGAAACATTATGAGTCTTTTTCTGTGTTATTTGTTCTAATATTTCTCTCAGTCTGTTCTTTGTCTTTTCAGTCTTTTTGGGGGGGTGGTGAGGTGGGGTGGGGAGGGAGGCGGGGGTGGGCCACTTCTATTGGTCTTTCATCTGTCTATTTTCATCCATCTTTGTTCTTTGGCCCGTGTGGACCTCCCATCGCAGTGGCGTCTGTTGTCGCAGAACACTGGCTCTGGGCGCATGCGCTCCAGAGCTCCGGCTTGGTAATTGGTCACATTGGTCCAGCCGCTCTGCAGCACGTGGGATCTTCCCAGGCCAGGGACCGAACCGGCGCCCCTTGCACTGCAAGACGGTGTCCTTACCCACTGGACCACCAGGGAAGCCCCCTTTTCAGTCTTTTTTAATTGGTATCTCCAAGAGCTATATTTGCCTGCGATCACATTCACTACTGACTCTTGTTTCCCGTTCACTAATTTCAAGTGTCAAAAACTGCCCTGTCATCTAGAGATGTTATAGATTCACTTCTATTTTCTTCCAGTTTTAAAAATGCTTCCCTGTTCTATGCTGACCTCCTTAACCTATGTCCACCTGCCCTGAGGGGTGCCAGGAGAGGGTCTGCACCAACGCTTCCCTTCCCTGATGACTGTTTTAGTTTTCTGTGTTGTTCAGCCGCTCAGTCATGTCCGACTCTTTGTGACCCCATGGTCTGCAGCACGCCAGGCTTCCCTGTCCTTCACCGTCTCCCGGAGCCTGCTCAAACTCATGTCCATCGAGTCAGTGATGCTGTCCAACCATCTCTTCCTCTGTTGCCCCTTCTTCTGTCTTCAATCTTTCCCAGCATCAGGGTCTTTGCCAATGAGTTGGCTCTGTGTCAGGTGGCCAAAGTATTGGAGCTTCAGCATCAGTCCTTCCAATGAATATTCAGGGTTGGTTTCTTTTAGGATTGACTGGTTTGATCCCCTTCCTGTCCAAAGAACTCTCAAGAATCTTCTCCGGCACCACAGTTCAAAAGCGTCTGTTCTTTGGCACTCATCTATTCTTCTTTTTTTAAGAGTTTTTTTTTTTTTTTTCCTGATTTTATTTCCTTAACATTTATTTATTTATTTATTTATTTATTTTTGTACATGTATGTTCCCAGATCAATCAGATGCATATCCCTTGGCCCTCCCCCCACCCAGGTCCCCCCCCCCATCCCTCCAGACCATTGCTCCAAGTGGTTGTAGGTACTCCTATTCCCCTAGCACAATGACAATAGCTATCTTTTCTACACATGACAGTATAGGTTCCCATGTTACTCCCTCCCATTGTTCGGTCTCCACAATGTCTTTATGTCTATTCTCTGTTTTTTCATGAGTTCACTGTGTGTGTTATCATGACCATCTTACTAGATCCCATATATATGAGTTAGTATACTATACTTGTCTTTCTCTTTAGACTTACTTCACTTTTTATGATAGGTTCTAAAGCCAGCCACCTCATTAGGACTGAGTCTTCTGCATTTCTTTTAACAGCTGAGTAGTATTCCATTGTATATATGTACCAGAGCTTCTGGATCCATTCATTTGTCGATGGACATCTAGGTTGCTTCCATGTTCTGGCTATTGTATAGAGAGCTGCAATGAACATTGGGGTACAGGTGCCTCTTTCAGTTTTGATTTCATCAGGATATAGGCCTAATAGTGGGATTGCTGGGTCATAGGGTGCTTCTATTTTTAGTTTTTTAAGGAATCTCCATATTGTCTTCCATAGAGGTTATATTAGTTTACATTCCCACCAGCAATGCAAGAGGGTTCCCTTTTCTCCACACCCTCTCCAGCATTTGTTGTCTGTCGATTTGTTGATGATGGCCATTCTGACAGGTGTGAGGTGGTATCTCATTGTGGTTTTAATTTGCATTTCTCTAATAATAAGCGAGGTTGAGCATCGCTTCATGTGCTTTTGGACCATTTGTATGTCCTCTTTGGAGAGGCGTCTCTTTAGATCTTTTTCCCATTTTTTGATTGGGCTGCTCATTTTCCCTGTGCTGAGTTGTCTGAGTTGCTTGTAGATTTTGGAGATTAATTCTTTGTCTGTTGTTTCATTTGCTATGATTTTCTCCCACTCTGTGGGGTGTCTGTTGAACTTTTTTGTAATTTCTTTTGCTGTACAAAAGCTTTTAAGTTTCATGAGGTCCCATATGTTCATTTTTTTTTTCAGTTCTGCTATTTTAGTATCTTGCTTTGATTGATGTCCTTGAGGGTTTTACCTATATTCTCCTCTAAGAGTTTGATGGTTTCTGGTCTTACATTGAGGTCTTTAATCCATTTTGAGTTGATCTTAGTGTATGGCGTCAGGGAATGTTCCAATTTCATTTTTTTGCATGTAGCTGTCCAATTCTCCCAGCACCACTTGTTAAAGAGACTGTCTTTGTCCCATTTTATAGTTTCTCCTCCTTTATCAAAAATAAGGTACCCATAGGTGCGTGGGTTGATCTCTGGGTTCTCAATCTTGTTCCATTGATCTATAGTTCTGTTTTTGTGCCAGTACCATACTGTCTTGATAACTGTTGCTTTGTAGTAGAGTCTGAAGTTAGGGAGGATGATCCCTCCAACTCCATTTTTCTTCCTCAGGATTGCTTTGGCTATTCGAGGTCTTCTGTGTTTCCATATGAACTGTGTTATTCTTTGGTCTAGTTCTGTGAAATATGTCAGTGGTAGTTGAATAGGTATTGCATTGAATCTGTAGATGATATTTGGAAGTATGGTCATTTTCACAATATTGATTCTTCCAATCCAGGAACATGGAATATCTCTCCATCTGTTTAAGTCTTCTTTAATGTCTCTCATGAGTGTCTTGTAATTTTCTGTGTACAATTCTTTTGTTTCTTTGGGTAGGTTTATTCCTAGATATTTGATTCTTTTGGTTGCAATGGTGAAGGGTTTTCCTGATTTTAAAAATTTTCACCCTCTCCAGCACTTTTTGTCTGTCGATTTGTTGATGATGTCCATTCTGACAGGTGTGAGGTGGTATCTCATTGTGGTTTTAATTTGCATTTCTCTAATAATAAGCGAGGTTGAGCATCGCTTCATGTGCTTTGGACCATTTGTATGTCCTCTTTGGAGGGGCGTCTCTTTAGATCTTTTCCCATTTTTGATTGGGCTGCTCATTTTCCTGTGCTGAGTTGTCTGAGTTGCTTGTAGATTTTGGAGATTAATTCTTTGTCTGTTGTTTCATTTGCTATGATTTTCTCCCACTCTGTGGGGTGTCTGTTGAACTTTTTTGTAATTTCTTTTGCTGTACAAAAGCTTTTAAGTTTCATGAGGTCCCATATGTTCATTTTTTTTTTCAGTTCTGCTATTTTAGTATCTTGCTTTGATTGATGTCCTTGAGGGTTTTACCTATATTCTCCTCTAAGAGTTTGATGGTTTCTGGTCTTACATTGAGGTCTTTAATCCATTTTGAGTTGATCTTAGTGTATGGCGTCAGGGAATGTTCCAATTTCATTTTTTTGCATGTAGCTGTCCAATTCTCCCAGCACCACTTGTTAAAGAGACTGTCTTTGTCCCATTTTATAGTTTCTCCTCCTTTATCAAAAATAAGGTACCCATAGATGCGTGGGTTGATCTCTGGGTTCTCAATCTTGTTCCATTGATCTATAGTTCTGTTTTTGTGCCAGTACCATACTGTCTTGATAACTGTTGCTTTGTAGTAGAGTCTGAAGTTAGGGAGGCTGATCCCTCCAACTCCATTTTTCTTCCTCAGGATTGCTTTTGCTATTCGAGGTCTTCTGTGTTTCCATATGAACTGTGTTATTATTTGGTCTAGTTCTGTGAAAAATGTCAGTGGTAGTTGAATAGGTATTGCATTGAATCTGTAGATGATATTTGGAAGTATGGTCATTTTCACAATATTGATTCTTCCAATCCAGGAACATGGAATATCTCTCCATCTGTTTAAGTCTTCTTTAATGTCTCTCATGAGTGTCTTGTAATTTTCTGTGTACAATTCTTTTGTTTCTTTGGGTAGGTTTATTCCTAGATATTTGATTCTTTTGGTTGCAATGGTGAAGGGGTTTTTTCCTGATTTTAAAAAAATTTTTTGTTTTTGCTTTTGCAGAGTTTTGTTGTTTACAGATATGTATAATCCTAGATTAGTCATATATATATCCCATTCCTCCCCAGCACTCAGCCTTCTTAATGGCCCAACTCTCACATCCACACATGACGGCTGGAAAACTGTAGCTTTGACTATATGGACCTTTGTCAGCAAAGTGATGTCTCTGTAATTTATGCAGTTTTTTTTTTAAAAGATTTATTTATTTATATTTATTTTGGGCGGGGGTTGGGTTGGGGAGGGAGGGGAGCGGGCGGGCCGCTTCTATTGGTCTTTCATTTCTCTATTTTCATCCGTCTTTGTTCTTTGGCTCATGTGGGCCTCCCATCGTGGTGGCCTCTGTTGTTGCAGAGCGCCGGCTCTGGGCGCATGCACTCCAGAGCTCCGGCTTGGTAATTGAACACATCAGTCCAGCCACTCCACGGCACGTGGGATCTTCCCAGGCCAGGGTTCGAACCGGCGCCCCTTGCACTGCAAGGCGGTGTCCTTACCCACTGGACCACCAGGGGAAGCCCGATGTCTCTGTCATTTAATACGCTGTCTGGGTTTGCCATAGCTTTCCTTCCAAGGAGCCGGTGTCTTTTTAGCTTTGTGACTGCAGTCATTGCCTGTAGTGATTTTGGAGCCCAAGAAAATAAAATCTGCATTGTTTCCACTTTTCCCCCATCTAAGCTGCCTATTTCCCTCCCATCCAGGCTGCCACATAACACTGAGCAGAGCTCCATGTGCTATGCAATAGGTCCTTGTTGGTTATACATTTTAAATATAGCAGAGCACATATGACCTTCCCTAAATCCCTGACTACCTCTTCCCTCCAGCAACCATAAGTTGATTTTCTAAGTCTGTGGGTCTCTCTACTTCATTAATTTTTAAAAAAGATTTATTTACTTGATTCTTTTTTATTTATGGCTGCACTGGGTCAGAAAATTGATGCCTTTGAATTGTGATGTTGGAGAAGACTCTTGAGAGTCCCTTGGACAGCAAGGAGATCAAACCAATCAGTCCTAAAGAAAATCAACCCTGAATATTCATTGGAAGGACTGATGCTGAAGCTGAAACTCTAATACTTTGGCCACCTGATGCCAAAGAGGTGATTCATTGGCAAAGACTCTGATACTGGGAAAAACAGAAGGCAGAAGGAGAAGGAGATGACAGAGGATGAGATGGTTGGATGGCATAACTAAGTCCGTGGACATGAGCTGGAGCAGGTTCTGGGAGATGGTGAAGGACAGGGAAGCCTGGCGTGCTGCCGTCCACGGGGTTGCCAAGACTCAGGTGCGACTGAGTGGCTCAGCTGAGCTGCGCTGGGTCTTCATTGCTGTGCGCAGCCTTTTTCTAGTTGTGGCGAGTGGGGGCTACCCTCTGGTTGTGGTGCACAGGCTTCTTAGTGCAGTGGCTTCTCTTGTGGCGGAGCAGAGGCTCTAGGGCACGTGGCTCCGTAGTTGCGGCTCCCGGGCTTTGGAACACAGGTTCGATGGCGGTGCTGCACGGGCTCAGCTGCCACACGGCACGTGGGCTCTTCCTGGCCTAGCGATCGAACCCATGTGCCCTGCGTGGGCAGGCAGATTCTTTACCACGGAGCCACTAGGGAGGCTCTCTACTTCATTAATTTTTATTAACTTCGTTATTTCTTCTATTTTCTTCTTGCTTTTTATTCCTTCTCATTCTGGTTTTTCTTCTGTTAAAATTTTGAAATAAATTTTAATATATTTAAGTCCTCTCTACTTTTCTAATACATGCATTTAATGCTGTAAAATATCCTCAAGCATAACTCAACCGTTGTGCCAGCAGATGGGTCTGGGAGGCCCAGGTTGGATTGCTATTGTTTCTAATTAAGCTGGTGTTTCAAAGAAAGATTTCACTCCACGCCCAGATTTTGAGCTACTCCTTAACAGTGTATGGATCTGAGCCACATTGCCTGCGTGTTGTGTGAGGACAGCCGGTTGAGCGGGAGGGACCCCCTCTTCCCTGGCATCTGCTCTCCGGGTTGCCCTGGTCCTCACGGCTTCCCGACTCTGACACGAGGGCTGGTGACGGTGGCCATGGGTCATGATGCTTCAGGTGTTTCGTTGAGAGTCCCTTGGACAGCAAGGAGATTAAAGCAGTCCATCCTAAAGAAAATCAACCCTGAATATTCATTGGAAGGACTGATGCTGAAGCTGAAACTCTAATACTTTGGCCACCTGATGCCAAAGAGGTGATTCATTGGCAAAGACTCTGATACTGGGAAAAACAGAAGGCAGAAGGAGAAGGAGATGACAGAGGATGAGATGGTTGGATGGCATAACTAAGTCCGTGGACATGAGCTGGAGCAGGTTCTGGGAGATGGTGAAGGACAGGGAAGCCTGGCGTGCTGCCTTCCACGGGGTTGCCAAGACTCAGGTGCGACTGAGTGGCTCAGCTGAGCTGCGCTGGGTCTTCATTGCTGTGCGCAGCCTTTTTCTAGTTGTGGCGAGTGGGGGCTACCCTCTGGTTGTGGTGCACAGGCTTCTTAGTGCAGTGGCTTCTCTTGTGGCGGAGCAGAGGCTCTAGGGCACGTGGCTCCGTAGTTGCGGCTCCCGGGCTTTGGAACACAGGTTCGATGGCGGTGCTGCACGGGCTCAGCTGCCACACGGCACGTGGGCTCTTCCTGGCCTAGCGATCGAACCCATGTGCCCTGCGTGGGCAGGCAGATTCTTTACCACGGAGCCACTCGGGAGGCTCTCTACTTCATTAATTTTTATTAACTTCGTTATTTCTTCTATTTTCTTCTTGCTTTTTATTCCTTCTCATTCTGGTTTTTCTTCTGTTAAAATTTTGAAATAAATTTTAATATATTTAAGTCCTCTCTACTTTTCTAATACATGCATTTAATGCTGTAAAATATCCTCAAGCATAACTCAACCGTTGTGCCAGCAGATGGGTCTGGGAGGCCCAGGTTGGATTGCTATTGTTTCTAATTAAGCTGGTGTTTCAAAGAAAGATTTCACTCCACGCCCAGATTTTGAGCTACTCCTTAACAGTGTATGGATCTGAGCCACATTGCCTGCGTGTTGTGTGAGGACAGCCGGTTGAGCGGGAGGGACCCCCTCTTCCCTGGCATCTGCTCTCCGGGTTGCCCTGGTCCTCACGGCTTCCCGACTCTGACACGAGGGCTGGTGACGGTGGCCATGGGTCATGATGCTTCAGGTGTTTCGTTTCAGTGTTGAAGCATGTCTCTGTATTTTGAATCTTTCAAAGATGAGGAGAGGAAAGAAAGCAAGAAGAACATACATATCAGAAAACGCTGCCTTTCTCCGTAAAACTTGCCTTCCTGCATTCAAGAGAGCAAGGACTGGCATTGTTGTTGTTGTTCAGTTGCTAAGCTGTGTCTGATTCTTTGTGACTCCAAGTTCTGCAGCACACCAGGCCCCTTGGTCCTCCACTCTCTCCCAGCAGTTGTTCAAATTTGTGTCCATGAAGGTGGTGATATTAGCTAACCATCTCATCCTATGCTGCCGCCTTCTCTTTTTGCTTTCAAAGTTTCCCCACATCAGGGCCTTTTCCAATGAGTTGGCTCATCAAGGGATCAGAGTATTGGAGCTTCATAAGGACAGACAAATGGATGAATGGAACAGAGTGGAACATCCACAGAGAACTCACACGTTTGCTTTTTGACAACCAACCAAAGCAATTCAATGGGAGGAAGTGGGACCCGGGCGATAAGAATTCCGTAATATGAGGAAAACAACTGACATCATACGGGCAGCCTCAAAGGTGCTCTCTGGAATACTAGAGAACCGCTAAAAACAATTAGAACCGTTAGGAACAGTTTCTCTGGAGCTGGGGATGCTTCAGCTGGGCCTCCTGAGGTCGTCAGTCCAAAATCATCTGCAGTGGAAATGGGTCCTCTGCTCGTTCCTCCCCATCAGACCAGCATAACCAGAAAAGGATCATCACATGGCTGGAAAGAGAAGGACTTACTGGCCACAGACTGGGGAAGAGGGTGAGCTCCAGGAAGCTGTTATCACTTGTTTCTATGAGAAATGTAGTCGTGCTTTTATGGGATGTTCCTGGTGGCTTTGACCCCATAGAGTTTTGAAGGACAAAAGGTCTGTCTTGCGGAAGGTGTATTCTTTTCTTGACAGTTACTCAGCTCAGGAGGCCCTTGGGTTTATTGGAACTGACCACAGTGCAGGAGTCTGTGGGCCTCCCTCAGGGCGGGAGGGGGACAGGCACATGGATCTGTGTTTTCCAGGCTCAGCTGCCGTCACGGGTCCCAAAGCAGTGACAGGCGTGGAGCAGCGCTCACTCACTGTGCGGTGTCAATACAATGCTGAGTATGAGACCTACGTGAAGTGGTGGTGCCGAGGGGCTGACTGGAGCAGCTGCAGGATCCTTGTTCAAACCACCAGATCACAGAAGGACGTGAAGAAGGGCCGTGTGTCCATCAGGGACAACTGGAAAGACCGCTCGTTCACCGTGACCATGGAGAACCTCAGGCCAGATGATGCAGACACTTACTGGTGTGGAATTGAGAGAATAGGAACTGACCTGGGGCACCAAGTTAGAGTGACCATTGACCCAGGTAAGAGGGTGTGGCTGGGTGGCCGTGCCTCTTCAGGGCCTGCCCTGTCTGGTCCCCGGGGGCCCTCTCCAGTGATCCATGCCACTCAGGGTGAACTGTCCTGGGGGTGGGCGAGTCCTGAGGTCTCACGGAGCCCCCGCTGACCCCTTGGGGTTGGGAGGGGCATGATTTCCCTTCGAGGCCCCCGTGTCTCCCAGGGCCTCCTCCAGGATGGGATCAAGCTTCCTCAGCACGCCATTTTCCCTCTGCCCGGTCAGTGCCTGAGTCTGCTCCCAGGGAGATGAAGGTTATGGTCCAGTGTCAGCCATGGGCCCAAGGGACCCTCTCCCGTGGGACTCAGAGACCCCAGTTCCTGACAGAGCTTTCCCGGGACCCCTGCTGCCCAGGCATTCCTGCTCTTCCTAGAATTCAGGGCTGGGTGCCCAGGGCTGTGGTGCCCACCCCCTGTTCCCTATCCCATCTCAGGGGAGAGGCCCAGCCCCGTGGGGCTCGCTGTGGCTAATTCCTGGGTCTGGAAAGAGCTCTCAGTCAGAGGTCCTGGTGCCTGGAACCCCATGGTGAGCCATTTACACATCTGAGATGAACCACACCCTCTTCCTAAATCCTTCTGGAATGCAAACCCTCCTGGGCATGGGAGCTCAGGGGTCTCCGTGCCTTGGTTTGACTGAGTTCATCTGTTGGGCTCTACCTCTGCTGCATCCTAGGACAGAGGACAGCAGCTCCCTGGACACCTGTGGCTGGGGGGCGGGCACACCGTCAACAGCTGCCACCCCGCCCACCTGGAGCCTGTGAGGCTCTTTATACTTGCAAAGCAGAGCACCTTCACCATCTCATTCAGTCCTGACCGCATTCCTGAGAAGCCCTAAGGCCACCGTGGGGCCTTAATAGCTCGTCCCGAGTAAAGGCTCTTCCTGAGCCTAGGACTTTGCTCAGGGCTGGTCCTGACCTCAGAGGTCCCGGTTCTCGGGCGAGTCGGCCCCCTGGTAGCCCCTTCCACTGCTGTCCCCGTGGATGAATAAGACGGGGGAGGCTCTGGTCGAGGCCCCGGCATCGCAGCTGGTGGCCTCCAGCCGCCCTTGTCCTCAGGCGCCTCTGAGCCCCTGTAGCCTCCCTGCACCTGCGCCAGCCCTGCCTGCCTCTGAGGCGCTGAGGCTCCTGGAAGCCAGGGAGAGACGAGCAGGCCGGGCTACCGGCCCTCCCTTGGCCCTGCTTCCCCTGTAGCTCAGATGGTCCAGAGTCTGCCTGCCAAGCAGGAGACTTGGGTTCCACTCCCGGTCAGGAAGATTCCCTGGAGAAGGGAATGGCCACCCACTCCAGGATTCTTGCCTGGAGAATCCCACGGACAGAGGAGACAATCTGTGGGGTCACCTAGAGTTGGACACAACTGAGTGAGTGACGGGTTCACTTCGGCCCTGTCCAGGCGCCTCAGGGCAGGAGGCCCCTGCTCCCTCCAAGCCCCTCTCCCCAGCTCCGGCCCCATCTAGGGCGGTGGGCGGGCGAGCTGCAGAGCAGCGTGTAATCTGTCTCTGTGCCAAGCCCCCACCACAGAGCCGCCCACCACCCCCACCACCTCCACTTTCACCACAGAGAAGGTGGACCCCCCGCATGCGACCCAGTCCGGCTCCGGCGACAGGTAAGCCAGCCCCAGTGCTGCCGTTTCTCGTGGCTCCTTGGCCCAAACGCCTCAGAACGGGGGCCCTTTGTAGTCCTGGGTCCCAGCCAGAGCTTGTCTCCGGACCCTCTGGCTCAAGGATGCTAGGGACCCCTCTCACTCGCTCTCATAGCTCAGGAGGCCGGAAATGAAACCAGGGTGTCAATCGGTTGGCTCCTTTTTGGGGCCCGCAGTTCGGCTCTGTCCCAGGCCATCTCCTGGCTTCTGGGGGTTGCTGGAAAGCCTAGCATTCCTTGGCTGGTGGTAGCATCGTGCTGGTCTTGACCTCCACCATCGCGTGGGCTTGTCCTTTGTGTCCGTGTGTCCTGATTTACCCTCCTGCTCCTTTTTAAAGAAGATGATTTACTTATTTGACTGTGCCGGGTCTTAGTTGTGGCATGCTGCCTCTTAGCTGCAGCCTGTAGGATCTAGTGCCCTGACCAGGTTTTAGACCTGGGCTCCCTGCATTAGGAGTGTGGAGTTTTAGCCATGGGATCACCAGGAAAGTCCCCCAGTTTGCCTTTGATAAAGACAACAGGCACTGGATTAGGGCCCATCCTAATCCAGTGTGACCTCATTTTAACTTAATAACCTCTGCAAAGATCTTACTTCCAAATGGGTGGCCTTCTCAGGTTCTGAGTGAACTACTGGGTGAGGGACACTTGCCAGCCTGTCCATGGGTGAGCAGGGACATAGGAAGACCTTTCAGAGCCTTTGCCACACGATTTCTGTTTGGCCAGTAGACCCGCTGAAACATGGCGTGGAGCCCTCTTCTCCATTTTTTTTTTTTTTTTAATTTTGGCCTCTTTCATTGTTTTTTTTTTTTAATTAAAAAAATTTTCATCCATCTCTACTCTTTGGCTTGTGTGGGCCTCCCATTGCAGTGGCCTTTCTTGCTGCAGAGTACTGGCTCTGGGCGCACATGCTCCAGAGCACTGGCTCATAATTGGACACACTGGTCCAGCCGTTCCATGGCACGTGGGATCTTCCCGGACCAGAGATGGAACTAGTGTCCCTTGCACTGCAAGGCAGACTCTTCACCCACTGGACCACCAGGGAAGACCTCCATTTTTTTTAAAAAGTGGGACTTTCCTGGTGATCCAGTGGCTAGAACTCTGTGCTCCCAATGTGGAAGGCCTGGGTTCAATCCCTGGTCAGGGCACTAGATCCCACAGGCCACAGCTAAGGGTTTGCCTGCTAACGCTGAGACTCAGTGCAGTCAAATAAATGAAATATTAAAATAAAAATCCTTGAGGGCACCCAGGAGTAGGGGTTCCCAGGCTGGAAACCACAAGGCCTGAAATAAAAAGATCTAAAGATGTGTGGCTGTCTCTGCCCCTAGGTGGGTGGGATAAGGTCAAGGTGGGAGGTGGGCCGGGGTTTATGGGGCCTCCTCTGTCATTTCCGGCAGTCTCTCGAACCTCAGGATCCTTCTTCCTCCCATTTTTGCTGTGTTGCTGCTTCTCTTGCTGGTGGCCTTGCTCATGGCTTGGAGAGTGATGAAGCGACAGAAGAAAGGTAAGGGGACCTGGCCCACGCTGGGCCGGGGCTGGGCTGGGTGGACGTGCCTGAGGCTGATGACCCTCATGGTCACCCGGGAGCCTTTGGACCCACGGGTCACCAGCAGAGTCCAGAAGGGCTGATCTCCTGAAGGCCACGGTAGCTGGCCCTGCGAGGGGCTGGAGCCTGGAGGAGAGCCCCAGGGGTCTCACCCTCAGGCCTGCCTGGAGCTTCCCTCCTTGTTCCCTCCTTGTTCTCCCTGCCTCTTTGCTCTGCCTCCCAGTCTGTTTCCTGGTGTGGCTCTTGGTGGCTGAAGTGACAGACCTTCTAGGGAGCCCAGACGCTTGACCGTCTTGACCACCACTTCCTGTCCTGAGTTGACATAGGGGCAGGGGGAAACACACACACACACATGTGCAGGGATGTATGCACACACACGTGCATGAACACATGGACACGCAGGCACACACAGCACAGCCCACATGTGAATATGCACATGTGCACATACATACACATGCCCAGTCCACTGGGTTTCCTCAAAAAGGCTGGTGGCCACTGCTGTTTTCATTTATCTGTGGCAGGGCTGGGGCTTCGTGGTGGCTCAGGCTTTTCTTGAGGTGTGGTGAGCAGAGGCTACTCTCTAGTTGAGGTGCACAGGCTTCTTAGTGCGTGGGCTTCTCTTGTTGCCGAGCATGGGCCCCAGGGCTTGAGGGTTTCCGCAGTTGCAGCTCCTGGGCTCTGGAGTACAGGATCAGCAGTTGTGGCGCCCGGGCTTCGTTGCCCCAAGGCACATGGGATCTTCTGGGAATAGGGATCGAACCCATGTTTTTGCACGGGCAGACGGACTCCTTACCAGTGAGCCACCAGAGACACCTCCAGGCCTGTTTCTGCTCTTCGCGTGCTCCAGGCTTTTCTCGGACTGTCCTCCTCGTTCTCTGCACCTTCGCCCTGTAGGGAAGGGCCGCTGCTCACAAGTCTGCACTTGTGAGTCACGAGGTCTGGCCTCAGCCAAGCCCTCTTCCTGTTGGGCTCCACTTCCACATTCTCACAACACTTGCATTTTCTCCTTCTCAGAATCCAGTGGGACTTGAGCTCTCAGGGGGCCCCGTTCAACCCCGGGCCCTCTCCTCCACAGTCTGGGGAAGCCCCTGGTTTGGAAAGAAGGGAGCCTGACTCGTGCTTATCATATTTTCTCCCAAAAGTGTTGTCTGTGACCTAAGTTCTAAAGACTTTGTCTCTCTCAGTATCTAAAAACCTGGGGAGGAAATACTCTTATTTCTTTGTTTTCTCCCAAACTGGGGGCCAGAGGGTGGCAGGGGAAGGCAGGGAGATCAACAAATAGGAACCTGGGCTTCCCTAGTGGTCCAGTGGGTAAGGACACCGCCTTACAGTGTGAGGGGCGCCGGTTCGATCCCTGGCCTGGGAGGATCCCATGTGCCATGGAGCAGCTGGACGGATGTGTCCAATTACTGAGTGGAGCTCTGGAGCGCATGCGCCCAGAGCCGGTGCTCTGCAGCGAGAGAGGCCACTGCGATGGGAGGCCCACACAGGCCAAAAGAACTAAAGATGGAAATAAATGGAAGACCAATAGAAGAAGTGGCCAAAAAAATTAAAAAAAAAAAAAAAAGAAAGAAGAACCAGCTGAGATCTGGTCCATACAGTGTTGACCCAACTCAAGAACTCCTCTTGGAGAGCAGCTCAGAGCAATCTTGTCTCATGGACGACTCGTACAGTGGAGCCCTTCCTGGTCCACAGCCAGCACCAGGAAGGCAAGGGAGGAACAGGCTTGGCCACCCAGCTGACGACTAACCAGAATTCAGTGGGACGATAGTGGTGTTCTTGCCATTTAGTTACTTAGTCAAGTTGGACTCTTTTGTGACTTCCTTAGACTGTAGTCTGCCAGGCTCCTCTGTCCCTGGGATTTCCCAGGCAGAAATACTGGAGTGGTTGCCATTTCCTTCCTCAGGGGATCTTCCTGACCCAGGGATCGAACTTGTGTCTCTTGTGTCTCCTGCACGGGTAGGCGGGTTCTTTACCACACAGGGGTGATGAGACAGGCATAAATCAAATGCCCTGGGAGCTGGGGAGGAATTTGACAACCTGGGTGCCTGGGGGAGGTAGGTGTGAATTTGATTTGACCCCTGAAAGATGAGGCAGGTGGAGAAATGGCCGAGTTACAGGTAGAATTCCAGCAGAAGTTACAGGCCAAGCCTACTCCCCAGGGAGTTGACAGCTGGCAGGACCACTCGAGCAGCTGACCACACAGTTCTGTGATATGGGGAATGAGTGGACCAGGGTCTCTTATTTGTCATCTGAGGGACGAGAATTAGAACCTAGTCTCTTCCCAGGTGGCTCTGTGGTAAAGAATCACCTGCCAGTACAGATGTGGGTTCAATCTCTGGGTCGGGAAGATCTCCTGGAGAAGAAAAGCGCAACCCACTCCAGTATTCTTGCCTGGGAAATCCCATGAACAGAGGAGTCTGGTGGGCTGCGTCCATTGGGTGGCAAAGAGTGGACAGGACTGAGAGACTGAGTGCACACACACACAGACACAGACACAGACACACACATACACACTTGGTCACTCTTCTCTCTGAGCCTGAAGCCTCTTTGCTTCCCCAGACCTGGGGCGCCGGTGAGTGGACTTTCTAACTCTAGCTGTTTTCTTGTCTTTTAGCTGCTGGGACGTCCCAAGTGCAGGTAAGAGAGTCCTCAAGGTCAGAGCAGAGACCCCAGCCACCGTGCCCCCCATTCGTACTTTCCATCTCCCAGGAGCACTGGGGTCCAAATGTATCAGACAAACCCAGTGTCCCGGCTTCCATGAGCCGGCTGTAAGGGCGGGCGAGGGCCTGCGGGAGGCTGGAGTCGGCTAGGAGGCAGGCCGGTGTGGGAGGGGCCGGTGGGAGGCTGAGAGGAGGTGGAGTGGCAGAGAAGCTGGGAGAGGGGGGTCCCAGGGAAGCAGGGAGCCACGTGTCCCTCCGTGGGAGAGGAACCCTTGCCTTGTCTCCTAGGCGCTCCAGCCTTTGGGCAGCAACGCCTGCCATGCTGGCTCCTCCGTGGACGCGGACTATGGGAACACGGTAGGTGCTCGCTGGGGTTCCCGTGGGGCGCGAACCAGACCTGCTGGGGCCTCCTTCTTTGAGGATGGGTTTTCTCTCGCCCACGTGGGAAGCTGGGCACTGAGCAGAGGGTCAGCCATTGAGGGACCGGCTGGCAGAGCTCCTGCAGGCCTTTGGCCTTTGGAAGCGGCTCTGCACCAGGTCTCAGCGTGGGAGCCTCGGAGCCCCATCAGACACAGGCAACGAGCTGGGTGAGGAGTTACAGGTAGAATTCCAGCAGAAGTTACAGGCCAAGCCTACTCCCCAGGGAGTTGACAGCTGGCAGGACCACTCGAGCAGCTGACCACACAGTTCTGTGATATGGGGAATGAGTGGACCAGGGTCTCTTATTTGTCATCTGAGGGACGAGAATTAGAACCTAGTCTCTTCCCAGGTGGCTCTGTGGTAAAGAATCACCTGCCAGTACAGATGTGGGTTCAATCTCTGGGTCGGGAAGATCTCCTGGAGAAGAAAAGCGCAACCCACTCCAGTATTCTTGCCTGGGAAATCCCATGAACAGAGGAGTCTGGTGGGCTGCGTCCATTGGGTGGCAAAGAGTGGACAGGACTGAGAGACTGAGTGCACACACACACAGACACAGACACAGACACACACATACACACTTGGTCACTCTTCTCTCTGAGCCTGAAGCCTCTTTGCTTCCCCAGACCTGGGGCGCCGGTGAGTGGACTTTCTAACTCTAGCTGTTTTCTTGTCTTTTAGCTGCTGGGACGTCCCAAGTGCAGGTAAGAGAGTCCTCAAGGTCAGAGCAGAGACCCCAGCCACCGTGCCCCCCATTCGTACTTTCCATCTCCCAGGAGCACTGGGGTCCAAATGTATCAGACAAACCCAGTGTCCCGGCTTCCATGAGCCGGCTGTAAGGGCGGGCGAGGGCCTGCGGGAGGCTGGAGTCGGCTAGGAGGCAGGCCGGTGTGGGAGGGGCCGGTGGGAGGCTGAGAGGAGGTGGAGTGGCAGAGAAGCTGGGAGAGGGGGGTCCCAGGGAAGCAGGGAGCCACGTGTCCCTCCGTGGGAGAGGAACCCTTGCCTTGTCTCCTAGGCGCTCCAGCCTTTGGGCAGCAACGCCTGCCATGCTGGCTCCTCCGTGGACGCGGACTATGGGAACACGGTAGGTGCTCGCTGGGGTT
Source organism: Tragulus kanchil (assembly GCA_022376925.1). Taxonomy (NCBI): domain Eukaryota; kingdom Metazoa; phylum Chordata; class Mammalia; order Artiodactyla; family Tragulidae; genus Tragulus; species Tragulus kanchil. Next base: position 21,894,386 of record JAIOJX010000027.1, on the reverse strand, counting down.
CCCGTGGGGCGCGAACCAGACCTGCTGGGGCCTCCTTCTTTGAGGATGGGTTTTCTCTCGCCCACGTGGGAAGCTGGGCACTGAGCAGAGGTTCAGCCATTGAGGGACCGGCTGGCAGAGCTCCTGCAGGCCTTTGGCCTTTGGAAGCGGCTCTGCACCAGGTCTCAGCGTGGGAGCCTCGGAGCCCCATCAGACACAGGCAACGAGCTGGGTGAGGAGACCCGGGCTGGCCGAGTGACCCGAGATTCTGTGCAAAATATGCTGCCCTGGCATGGAATTGAGGGAGAGCATCTTCTGCTATGACCGGAACTCAAGCGTCTAGCCAAGTGGAAGGAGGAGGGGTCGGAGGGCCTGCCAAGGCCTGCTCCATCCATGGGCAGCCTCCGGCCAGCCTCCCTAACCTTGAGGGCATCTTCACTGCAGGCCCCCATCCTCAAGGACATCACCTACGCGACTCTGAATATCAATCAAGAGCCGACCTACGACAACATGGAGTACCTCAACACCCACCGTCCTAGTGCGATCCTCGAGGAGCCCACGGAGTACAGCGCCATCAGAAAGGCTTAGCCTCTGCTCCAGGGGCCCCTCCGCAAGCCCCCTCAAAGCTTCCGAGGACATTCCTGCTTCGTCTGCTTTCTGCCCCCAGTCCCCAACTGGGCCAGCCAGTGGCTGCTGTGGCGGGCGTCACAGCCAGCTCTGGCTGGGACTCGGGGGCGAGTCTCAGGGAGCCTCTGAGAGTTAGACAGGGGTCTTTCCACATCCCATTCTCTCCCACACAGCTTGAGACCGGCTTGGGAATGCAGTCTGGAGCTGCTGTGGGAGTAAGCACAAAGACAATGATAATAAGAGGAATTCACTTTTATTTATTGCTTATCCTGAGAGGTGGGCTTCCCTGGTGGCTCAGATGATAAAGAATTTGCCTGCCATGTGGAAAACCCAGGTTTGATCTCTGGGTTGGGAAGACCCTCTGGAGAGCGGAATGGCAGTGCACTCCCATATTCTTGCCTGGAGAATCCCACGGACAGAGGCTACAGTCCATGGGGCGGCAAAGAGCTGGACGTGACTGAGCAACTATCACCTGCACTTCCTCCTGAGTGGTGGACTCGTATCTAAATCCCCAGAACCTGGGACCATTACCTTCTGGGACATAAGGGGCCATGCAGATGTAATGGGGTCGAGGACTTGGGATGGGGAGATGACACCAGGTTATCCAGCTGGGCCCTAAATGTAAGCCCCAGGGTCCTTATATGAGGGAAGCGAGAAGGTCATAGAGAAGTCAGAAATGGTGGGAGCAGAGGTCGGGCAATGGGGCAGGATCCGGGGAATGCCGCAGCCTCCAGGAGCTGAACCAGGCAGGAACGGAGCCTTCCCTGGGATCCCCAGAAGAGTCAGCCCTTCTGACACCTTGACTTTAACCTGGGGAGACTGATTTCTGGCCTCTTAAATTGTAGGAGAATAAATTTGTATTATTTTCATGAAGCCGCTATATTTGTGATAATGTGTTATAGGAGCCATAGGAAAGATACAGTACGTGAAAGGCCTTCTTCCCTACGTGCTTTATGGGTAGTGATGAATTCAGTCCTCCTCACAGCCCTAAGAGGATGCTTTGATTATTGTCCACATTTTACAGAGGAGTAATCTGGGTACAGAGAGGTTCCGGAACTCAGCAAGTTTCACCACTAGCAAGCAGACACATTGGAATTTGAGCTTGGGCATTCTGAATCCAGAGTCCGGAGTCTGGGCCATTACCTGGGCTGTGTGTATAAAGAAGATTGTGTGTGTGTGTGTGTGTGTGTGTGTATACACACTTACTCACAAGGGATAGCCAGTGGGTATTTATAGATGCCGTCCTGGGACTTCCCTGGTGCTCTAGTGGCTAAGACTCTGAGCTCTCAATGCAGGGGGGTCTGGGTTCGGTCCCTGGTCAGGGAATGAGATCCCACATGCCGCAACTAGGGGTCTGCCTGCTGCAGTTAAAGATCGAAGATCCTCATATCATCACCACGACCCAGTACAACAGCAACAACCAGACAGTTACAGATATCAGACTTCGTATCTTTAGTCTAGGGTCCCGGCAGCTCACGCTCTGAAATCCTGCACCCTGTCCCAGCCTACATCTCCATGGTTACCAAATTAGCACAGTCCATGGCCTGGAGTTCCCTCCTTTTCTCTGCCCCGAGTCCATTCTCCTCCCAGCAACCAGAGGGAATCTCTTTAAAGCCCAGATGTGATCACTCTCTACTTGTACCCTTCTGGTGCCTTCTTCCACAGAGCCATGGGGCTCCGGGGATCCACTGATCCCCGCCCGCCCGAGGACCCTCTGTCTGGCAGCCCTCCCCTTTACTTGCCCTGCATTATCCATACTGGCCTTTCCCCCGTCCATCTAACTTTTAATTGCCTTGTTCAGCCTTTAAAATATGCGTCTACCAGGTATATCGCTGGATATAATGTTTTTATCCCAGATTCCAGTCATCTGAGTGGGTGGCTATTGGGAAAGGAACTTTTCCACATCTTTAGAGATGGAGTTGACTAACCCCTGAGAGTTGTAAGGTTTGTCCAGTCCATTCTACAGCTGTGCAGAGCAGATTTCTGACTGGTGGTCCTCACGGGAGGCCCTTGGCTTCTTTAGGTGCTGGGTCATGGCTGAGGGAATCTACCCTGAATCTGCCCAATTTGCTCAAGCCTGAGAGTGCTGGGCAGTCAGGGTGGGGGGAGGGAGGTACACGAGTGCAAGAGGTCTGAAGGGAAATTGTTTCATAACGTTTAGAGATCAGCATCTCGGTGTTGTCTCAGCCACATCCGGAGGCTCCACAGGCACTCTGGGCTTTGGACTAGCACCTTTTATTGCGAGAGAGAAAAGGTTCCGATAAGGTTTATTTGGCTTGAGCGAGGGTGGCATTTCCCATTCCCCAGGAAAGCACACTCTGTTAGGACAAACTCCAAAATACTGAAACACTCGATTCCGGTGGACGGTCCAGTTATTTACAGCCCGACTCAAGTTTCCAGGATTTCCCTCCTTTGGTTTCTCAATCATGAATATTTAAAGATTTCACTTCATAAAAAAAAATGGAGGGTTTGGCTAGTCCCCTTTTCAGAACTATGTGCATATTTCTGGCTTTCAGAAGACAGAGCCCTTTTTAAAAAATTGGAGTATAATTGCTTTACAATGTTGTGTTCATTTCTTCTGTATAACACAGTGATTCAGTGATGCATATAGATTCTTTTAAAATGTTCTTTTCTCTTATGGTTTATCACAGGGTGGAGTGAATATGATTCTCTGGACTATCCAGTAGGACCTTGTTTTCCCATTCTCCTCCCAGCAACCAGAGGGAATCTCTTTAAAGCCCAGATGTGATCACTCTCTACTTGTACCCTTCTGGTGCCTTCTTCCACAGAGCCATGGGGCTCCGGGGATCCACTGATCCCCGCCCGCCCGAGGACCCTCTGTCTGGCAGCCCTCCCCTTTACTTGCCCTGCATTATCCATACTGGCCTTTCCCCCGTCCATCTAACTTTTAATTGCCTTGTTCAGCCTTTAAAATATGCGTCTACCAGGTATATCGCTGGATATAATGTTTTTATCCCAGATTCCAGTCATCTGAGTGGGTGGCTATTGGGAAAGGAACTTTTCCACATCTTTAGAGATGGAGTTGACTAACCCCTGAGAGTTGTAAGGTTTGTCCAGTCCATTCTACAGCTGTGCAGAGCAGATTTCTGACTGGTGGTCCTCACGGGAGGCCCTTGGCTTCTTTAGGTGCTGGGTCATGGCTGAGGGAATCTACCCTGAATCTGCCCAATTTGCTCAAGCCTGAGAGTGCTGGGCAGTCAGGGTGGGGGGAGGGAGGTACACGAGTGCAAGAGGTCTGAAGGGAAATTGTTTCATAACGTTTAGAGATCAGCATCTCGGTGTTGTCTCAGCCACATCCGGAGGCTCCACAGGCACTCTGGGCTTTGGACTAGCACCTTTTATTGCGAGAGAGAAAAGGTTCCGATAAGGTTTATTTGGCTTGAGCGAGGGTGGCATTTCCCATTCCCCAGGAAAGCACACTCTGTTAGGACAAACTCCAAAATACTGAAACACTCGATTCCGGTGGACGGTCCAGTTATTTACAGCCCGACTCAAGTTTCCAGGATTTCCCTCCTTTGGTTTCTCAATCATGAATATTTAAAGATTTCACTTCATAAAAAAAAATGGAGGGTTTGGCTAGTCCCCTTTTCAGAACTATGTGCATATTTCTGGCTTTCAGAAGACAGAGCCCTTTTTAAAAAATTGGAGTATAATTGCTTTACAATGTTGTGTTCATTTCTTCTGTATAACACAGTGATTCAGTGATGCATATAGATTCTTTTAAAATGTTCTTTTCTCTTATGGTTTATCACAGGGTGGAGTGAATATGATTCTCTGGACTATCCAGTAGGACCTTGTTTTCCCATTCTGTATATGAGCTGGTGTCTGCTAACCCCAGACCCTCCGTCCACCCCTCTCCTGCTCTCTCTCCCCCTTGGCAATCATAAGTCTGTCCTTTACGGACATAGCCCTTTGGAGAATCATATATGATTAATATATACATGGATCGAGACTTCCCTGGCGGTCCGGTGGTTGACTCTGCACTTCCAATGCAGGGGGCGTAGGCTTGATTCTTGGCTGGGGAATTAAGAACCCACATGCCGCATAGCATGGTCAAAAAGTTAAAAAAAAAAAAAATATATATATATATATATAATACATATCTATCTATCTATCTCTATAGGACTGAAGTGGGGCTGAAAGTTACCTTATTTTGATACCTTGAAAGTAGAGTTCATAGCCACTTGGCCTTTGAAGGGCCAGGCAGCTAAAATCAGTTGATTCCATGTATCAACAATTTTGTTATTTTTAATTAATTTTATATTCAAAAGAAGGGCAAGGCTTGTACAACATCGTACTGTTTTTAAAAAGTCTTTATTGACTTTGTTACAATATGGCTTCTATTTTCTATGTTTTGGTTTTTTGGCCACGGGTCATGTAGGATCTTAGCTTCTTGACCAGGAATTAAACTCCCATCTCCTGCATTGGAAGGTCAAGTCTTAAGTGCTGGACCGCCAGGGAGGTTCTTCTACTATAAGGGTTTTTTAAAAAGTTCTTGATATGTTCTTTTCACTTTCTTTCTTTTCTTAAAATTAATTTATTTATTTGGTTGCTCTGGGCCTTGATTGCGGCATGCAGGATCTTCGATCTGTCATTGCAGCATGTGGTATCTAGTTCCCTGACCAGGGAGTGAACCCAGGCCCACTGCAATGGGAACGCAAAGTCATAGCCACTGGACCACTAGGGAAGTCCCAAGTATAAAGATTTTTTAGACCAGGATGGACTGATATAGTGGTCAGGCTTTTATTTTACCATAGGTGTATTCTCACTCAATGTACTTGGAATTGTTAATGGTCAATTCATCGGAAAAGTTGGTTCAATGAAAGAATGAGACAAAAGATATATGCTTTCTCTAAATGCTTTGTTTGACTCAAAATATCTAAGTGTGTCGACATTGGCTATTTTTTATAGATTTGGAAAAATTTGGGGGGCCTCTTTTTTTTTTTTTTTCTGTTTATTCATTTACTTGCATCCATCTCTACTCTTTGGCCTGTGTGGGCCTCCCACCGCAGTGGCTTCTCCTGCTGCAGAGCACTGGCTCTGGGCGCATGCACTCCAGAGCGCACGCTTGATTACACACTGGTTCAGCTGCTCTGCGGCATGCGGGATCCTCCTGAGTCAGGGATGGAACCAGCGCTCCCTGCACTGCAAGGCGCCATCCACTGGACCACCAGGAAAGCCCATCCTTGGCTATTAATAGCATCAGGGTGTAGCTCTAAGCTTTCTGGGACTGAAGTGGGGCTGAAAGTTACCTTATTTTGATACCTTGAAAGTAGAGTTCATAGCCACTTGGCCTTTGAAGGGCCAGGCAGCTAAAATCAGTTGATTCCATGTATCAACAATTTTGTTATTTTTAATTAATTTTATATTCAAAAGAAGGGCAAGGCTTGTACAACATCGTACTGTTTTTAAAAAGTCTTTATTGACTTTGTTACAATATGGCTTCTATTTTCTATGTTTTGGTTTTTTGGCCACGGGTCATGTAGGATCTTAGCTTCTTGACCAGGAATTAAACTCCCATCTCCTGCATTGGAAGGTCAAGTCTTAAGTGCTGGACCGCCAGGGAGGTTCTTCTACTATAAGGGTTTTTTAAAAAGTTCTTGATATGTTCTTTTCACTTTCTTTCTTTTCTTAAAATTAATTTATTTATTTGGTTGCTCTGGGCCTTGATTGCGGCATGCAGGATCTTCGATCTGTCATTGCAGCATGTGGTATCTAGTTCCCTGACCAGGGAGTGAACCCAGGCCCACTGCAATGGGAACGCAAAGTCATAGCCACTGGACCACTAGGGAAGTCCCAAGTATAAAGATTTTTTAGACCAGGATGGACTGATATAGTGGTCAGGCTTTTATTTTACCATAGGTGTATTCTCACTCAATGTACTTGGAATTGTTAATGGTCAATTCATCGGAAAAGTTGGTTCAATGAAAGAATGAGACAAAAGATATATGCTTTCTCTAAATGCTTTGTTTGACTCAAAATATCTAAGTGTGTCGACATTGGCTATTTTTTATAGATTTGGAAAAATTTGGGGGGCCTCTTTTTTTTTTTTTTTCTGTTTATTCATTTACTTGCATCCATCTCTACTCTTTGGCCTGTGTGGGCCTCCCACCGCAGTGGCTTCTCCTGCTGCAGAGCACTGGCTCTGGGCGCATGCACTCCAGAGCGCACGCTTGATTACACACTGGTTCAGCTGCTCCGCGGCATGCGGGATCCTCCTGAGTCAGGGATGGAACCAGCGCTCCCTGCACTGCAAGGCGCCATCCACTGGACCACCAGGAAAGCCCATCCTTGGCTATTAATAGCATCAGGGTGTAGCTCTAAGCCTTTTCTTCTTTGGGGAACCTGCTGTAAGAAGGGATTCGTTGCCTTTTCTCCACAAACCACACCCATCGTCTGGCCGTGGAGTTTCTGGTTCCAGTTTCCCTGACGTGGAGTGAGACCTAGATGCCGATGAAGCAATCTGATTGCAAAGCCCTTTTCCAGCTTTCACTCTGAATGTTTTACAGTCTTCTCCCTTATTCCTAATTTGCCATTAAAAAACAGTAAGCTTTAATCGAGTCTTTCTAAAACCCTCAATTTATTTACTAATTTTTAAATTAAAAAAAAATTCACACAGCCTGCAGGGTCCTCGATCCCACCAGGCTGTCTGCAGTGGAAGCTTGGAGTCTTACCCACTGAACTGCCAGGGAAGTCCCCTCCATTTATTTCTGTAGAAATAACTTTTTTTTTTCTTGTAAGAATAACTACTTATTCACTCTTTCCATCTTCAGCCACAAACCCAGATATCCCCAGTCCTGTTATCTTGTTATTTGTGTTATTGGCCATGCCACAGGGCATGCAGGATGTTAGTTCCCTGGCTGGAGATCGAACCTGTGTCTCCTGCAATGGGAACTTGGCGTCTTAACCACTGGACCTCCAGGGAAGTCCTTACCTCATTAAATGTTTCCTCTGAAGTTTTATTGGGCAGAGGGTGAGATGGCTGGGTGGCATCACTGACTCAATGGACACTAATTTAAGCACATGTCAGAGAGACAGTGGAGGACAGAGAGCCTGGCCTGCTGCCGTCCCTGAGTCGCAAAGTTGCACGCAGCTGAACAAGTTTTAATAACGTAGTCGGTGCATACTATACGTCTACAAAGCTTTTAACAAGTTTTAATAAACGAAACCACCCAACTCATTTGTCTTTTATTTCTTCCGAGGAAGCCTGTGCTTGCCTAAGGTGGCTGTAATCTGGGCGCATGCACTCCAGAGCGCACGCTTGATTACACACTGGTTCAGCTGCTCCGCGGCATGCGGGATCCTCCTGAGTCAGGGATGGAACCAGCGCTCCCTGCACTGCAAGGCGCCATCCACTGGACCACCAGGAAAGCCCATCCTTGGCTATTAATAGCATCAGGGTGTAGCTCTAAGCCTTTTCTTCTTTGGGGAACCTGCTGTAAGAAGGGATTCGTTGCCTTTTCTCCACAAACCACACCCATCGTCTGGCCGTGGAGTTTCTGGTTCCAGTTTCCCTGACGTGGAGTGAGACCTAGATGCCGATGAAGCAATCTGATTGCAAAGCCCTTTTCCAGCTTTCACTCTGAATGTTTTACAGTCTTCTCCCTTATTCCTAATTTGCCATTAAAAAACAGTAAGCTTTAATCGAGTCTTTCTAAAACCCTCAATTTATTTACTAATTTTTTAAAATTAAAAAAAAATTCACACAGCCTGCAGGGTCCTCGATCCCACCAGGCTGTCTGCAGTGGAAGCTTGGAGTCTTACCCACTGAACTGCCAGGGAAGTCCCCTCCATTTATTTCTGTAGAAATAACTTTTTTTTTTCTTGTAAGAATAACTACTTATTCACTCTTTCCATCTTCAGCCACAAACCCAGATATCCCCAGTCCTGTTATCTTGTTATTTGTGTTATTGGCCATGCCACAGGGCATGCAGGATGTTAGTTCCCTGGCTGGAGATCGAACCTGTGTCTCCTGCAATGGGAACTTGGCGTCTTAACCACTGGACCTCCAGGGAAGTCCTTACCTCATTAAATGTTTCCTCTGAAGTTTTATTGGGCAGAGGGTGAGATGGCTGGGTGGCATCACTGACTCAATGGACACTAATTTAAGCACATGTCAGAGAGACAGTGGAGGACAGAGAGCCTGGCCTGCTGCCGTCCCTGAGTCGCAAAGTTGCACGCAGCTGAACAAGTTTTAATAACGTAGTCGGTGCATACTATACGTCTACATCAGATGCTTCTTTGTTAGAACGGATGGGGAAAGGCTCGTACTCATCACCCTAGTGAGGACACGGAATGTTGCCGCTGAAACCACCCAACTCATTTGTCTTTTATTTCTTCCGAGGAAGCCTGTGCTTGCCTAAGGTGGCTGTAAGCGTTCATCACAACCCGTGACCCCCTCTCCTCGCCTCCAGGTTAATTAGCAAAGCCGTCACATGAGCTAGTCTGCATTGTATGGCATTCTGTACTAAATTAACAAATTTACACAACTCTTCCTACCTTAATACGACTTTTCTCCCTCAATAATGTCAAGGTAATGCCTGATTGTGCCCTTATGCTCTTGAAGGATCTGCTCATTCTGGGAGAGGGGCCTCATGGAGCTTCCTCCCGGCACCCCCGCTGTCCCCCACAGACAGCTGCCCTCTGTCAGAGACGGTGAGAGTTCCCGTGACCAGAAAGTATCAGGTCACAGCCCCTGGCCTCGGCCATGCTGCCTGGCTGCCAGCTGTCTGGTCACTGGAAGGAGTTGCAAAGTTCAGACGCTGTACTTATTTCGAAAGTTCACATCGCCTTTGCAAGATTAGTAATACGCCACAAAAGTGGAAGGACTGAACGCCCGAGGTCCTTGTCCTTCCACTGCAACACTCTGATGCTGGTCGCGTGGCGAATGAAGGGAGGGCCAGCAGAGGGGTGCTCTACTTGAAAATATCTGAGGTATGAGAACAGAAGTGAAAGTGGAGGCAAAATGAAGGAGCTGCTTCCCTGGAGCCATCTTCGTGTCAGTAAATCTTGGCTAGCTTTCCTGCAGCTCTTATCCCACAGTTGGTTATTTAAATAAAAAAAAAAAAAAAGAAGTTTTTATTGAAGTATAGTTGACTGAAAGTGCTGTGTTAGTTTCAGGTGTGATTCAGTCACACACACACATACACACATGCACACATATTCTTTTTCAGATTCTTTATTGTCGTAGATTATTCTGACGTTGCGGCCCATAGATAGTAGCCCTCCAGGCTCCTCTGTCCATGGAAATCTCCAGGCAAGAATACTGGAGTGGGTTGCCACTTGCTTCTCCAGGGGATCTTCCCACCCCAGCGATGGAACCTGGTCTCCTGCACTGCGGGCCAATTCTTTATAGTCGGAGACGCCACGGGAGCCCTTAAAGATTATTACAAAATATTGAATATAGTTTCCTGTGCTATACAAGAGAATTTGTTTGTCTATCACAGTTGGGTTATTTATTTATTTATTTATTTGGCTGCACCAGGACTTTGTTTCGGGGTGTGGGATCTTCAGTCTTTGACAAACTCTTAGCTGTGGCATGTGGGATCTAGTTCCCTGACCAGGGATCGAACCCTGGCCCTCTGCACTGGGGGCGTGGAGTCTTTGCCCCTGGACCCCCAGAGAAGTCCTGGGGTTCTGTCTTTGTCTCACTTAGTTACTACGTGGTCTTGGACAATCATGGCACGTCTCTTGGACTCTGTTCGTCCCTCTGCCAGCTGGAGTTTAACGAAGGGTCACAGACCCTCCAGTCTGTGATCTGGGAGGGAACAAAGTGACCTTCCGGTTCCCAGGGTGTAAGAGCTTGGGCTGTCCAGCCGACCCCAGCTCTCTCTGAGAGGTCCCTCAGAGGTCCCCACATGCCGGGTGGAAGGCTCCTCCAGGGCTTTGTATTGTATTTTTAAAAAAGTAGGCCCCAGGGAGGAATACAGCTCACTCCTCGGCCATGTTGCCCAGAGCACGCGATCCCTTTTCTCTGGCCCTCACAGGGTCATCTGTAACCAGGCCTGGGTTGAGGCCAGAAGGAGGAACAGCTCAGAACTACTGCAGAGACCTCGGCTCAGAACCTCCTACGGGTCCTATTTGACAGCAGGAATGATTGTGTATTTTGTGGGTCTCAGGACAAAGCAACAATATGGCCCTCTGTGTACAAAAATGGAGACTCAAGCTGGGGAGAGTATTAGACCAATGCTAAACCTCCCCTGGAGGACAGGCAGCCCAGTCCAGCCCTCTTGCCTGGAGAATCCCATGGATGGCCTGGCGGGCGATAGTCCGCAGGGTCTCATGGGGTCGGACATGCCTGACGTGACTAAGCCGCAAGCAACAGCAGCGAGCCAAGGGGAAGCCAGTGATAAACCAGCCGAGCACTAAAGCAGGCAGATGTGGGGCCCTTCCAGGTGTGGGGCCAGGCTGCACACCCATGACGCTGGTCTTGTTTGACTCACTTCTCATCAGGTTTGGTGAGTCTCACTGCTTCCCTGCCCCCACCCCTGGAAAAATCCAGGCTTCTTCACACCACGTGACTCTGATCCCAAAACCAGGAGCAAGAGCCCCCTTGCATTCCAGCCTGCCTCGCCCTCCTGCATCCTCGTCCTCCGCCCCGCCCCTCTCAATCCCCATCAGCCGCCCTCCTGGGCGACAGAAAGCTGGGTCATTCCTCCACAGGAAAATTCACGCCTACCCGCAGGGTGGGGTCTGGCTCCACAGCCCCAATAAACCAATCCCTTTATAGGGTGACGTCTGTTCATTCCTGGAGCCGGGTTATTAAGAAATGAAGTCGGATTATTTAGTCTTAAGTGACAGCAGGAGCGGGGCACGCCTAGCCCAGTTTTAGACGGAAGAAACTCAGTCCATTTTTTCTTCAGTCACTTCCTCCTAAAACGTCGAAAAGATACTGCCATCCCGCTGGATGACCATCGGGGCATCAATCATTGCGTGATGAGCCCGCAGCGAATGTCACACCCGTTTTCCTTGGAGCCTGCTCTCTTCTGCCTGTCATCCACAGGGCGTGGGCAGGACTGACTCTGCCTTCATTGACCCCGTCTCAATCCGATGAGCGTTAGATCTAGGACATTATTTTTTTTAATTTTTATTCTATGTATTTATTTTTGGTTGCTCTGGGTCTTCATTACCTTTGCATGGGCTTTCTCTAGGTGTGGCTGTTCATTGCGGTGCACGGGCGTCTCTTTGCAGGGGCGTCTCTTGTCGCAGAGGGCGGGCTCTGGGCTCAGTAGGTGTGGCTCATGGGCTCTGGAATGAGGGTGTAGTTGCTTTGCAGCATGTGAGGTCTTCTCGAATCATGGATTGACCCCATGTCCCCTGCAATGGTGGGCAGATTCTTAACCACTTAGCCCCGAAGGAAGTTGAGGGCCTTGACATTTTTGAGTTTGGATTTTTTTTTTTTTTGACTTAGATCATACCAGTTTTGCTTCTCTGAATCTGACTCTTCTGAGCTTGGGTTGTGCATCTTTGCTTCGGGCACTTCTCAGAAGAAGCTCCTTCCTTTCGTGGATATTGGGCTTGCAGGGATTCCTGTTTGGGGTGTCTGCTGCCATTCTGAGCTTCATGGTGGGGGGGTGGGTGCTGTTCCTAGAGCTGTGGATATTACAAACTTTCAGATTGGTCACTGAATCAGGACCCTGAACTTGGCAGCCCGAGAGAGGTGCAAGCCTTTGACCTGGGCCTCTGATTTTCCCACTATATGAGACGAGAGGTTCCCCAGCCTTCAAGAAATCTTCGTGGTCGCCAATGTCCATATGTCAGCATTGGCCTGGAGTCAGGTATGGCTGGAGACCTCTGAGTCAGACGCGGACGCCCCGCACCCTCCAGCCTGCCAGCCTCCGCTCCTGGGGTGGGGAATGGGCCTTGTTCCTGGTCTCCCAGGAATACAGAGCTCCCAGCAGATGTTTGCTGAATCAATTCTCAAGATTCTCAACCAGAAATATCCAGTTTGGGAGTGGGCATGTGCAGTGAGACAGTGGTGGGGTACAAGGAAACGGCCTAATTATCTTTCTTCTCTTTCATGGTCCTGCCTTTAAAACCCAGATCCTGACACGAGCCCCGAGTGGGATGGAGGCGGAGCGCTGGTGGCACCTGTGAGTGCCATCGGACGGTGGAGGCTCCGGAAGAGCCCGCACCCCCCACCTCCCATCCCAGCAGGGCCTCAAAGACAAGTGGTCCCTAAAAGATGGCAGGAAATGAAAAGAAAAGAAAGAGACTGCTGGAAGCTGGGTCTCTGGGGAGAATATGAGGCCTGCCAGACCTAGGTCACAGTAAGTCACAGCGGAGGGAGGCAGAGGTCAGGGTGGAGAGGACCGAGGGTGGACAGGCCAAGGGACACTGACGCTGTCCCTGTGCTAGTCCTTGCTGGTCGCTCCAGCTACCAACAGTGTCATCCTGACGTCGTGAAGCGTCGCGTTCTCCAAGTTTCTGTCTCTTTATTTTCCTGAACTTCATGCTTAGGAAACCATTCCCTGATTATAATGCGGCTTGACATCCAGGAAAATACATCAGTTTTGTGAGTCTGATGAATACCAGTCTGCCTGGAGAGATTTTGTTTGGGGTTTGGCGACTCTTCTGAGCTTGGGTTGTGCATCTTCTTGCACTTCTCAGAAGAAGCTCCTTCCTTTCGTGGATTTTGGGCTTGCAGGGATTCCTGTTTGGGGTGTCTGCAGCCATTCTGAGCTTCATGGTGGGGGGGTGGGTGCTGTTCCTAGAGCTGTGGATATTACAAACTTTCAGATTGGTCACTGAATCAGGACCCTGAACTTGGCAGCCCGAGAGAGGTGCAAGCCTTTGACCTGGGCCTCTGATTTTCCCACTATATGAGACGAGAGGTTCCCCAGCCTTCAAGAAATCTTCGTGGTCGCCAATGTCCATATGTCAGCATTGGCCTGGAGTCAGGTATGGCTGGAGACCTCTGAGTCAGACGCGGACGCCCCGCACCCTCCAGCCTGCCAGCCTCCGCTCCTGGGGTGGGGAATGGGCCTTGTTCCTGGTCTCCCAGGAATACAGAGCTCCCAGCAGATGTTTGCTGAATCAATTCTCAAGATTCTCAACCAGAAATATCCAGTTTGGGAGTGGGCATGTGCAGTGAGACAGTGGTGGGGTACAAGGAAACGGCCTAATTATCTTTCTTCTCTTTCATGGTCCTGCCTTTAAAACCCAGATCCTGACACGAGCCCCGAGTGGGATGGAGGCGGAGCGCTGGTGGCACCTGTGAGTGCCATCGGACGGTGGAGGCTCCGGAAGAGCCCGCACCCCCCACCTCCCATCCCAGCAGGGCCTCAAAGACAAGTGGTCCCTAAAAGATGGCAGGAAATGAAAAGAAAAGAAAGAGACTGCTGGAAGCTGGGTCTCTGGGGAGAATATGAGGCCTGCCAGACCTAGGTCACAGTAAGTCACAGCGGAGGGAGGCAGAGGTCAGGGTGGAGAGGACCGAGGGTGGACAGGCCAAGGGACACTGACGCTGTCCCTGTGCTAGTCCTTGCTGGTCGCTCCAGCTACCAACAGTGTCATCCTGACGTCGTGAAGCGTCGCGTTCTCCAAGTTTCTGTCTCTTTTATTTTCCCTGAACTTCATGCTTAGGAAACCATTCCCTGATTATAATGCGGCTTGACATCCAGGAAAATACATCAGTTTTGTGAGTCTGATGAATACCAGTCTGCCTGGAGAGATGGATCCGCTTTTTGTTGTTGCTGTTGTTTCGTTTTGTTTGCATCTTTTGGCTTTTATTTTTTTGACAGCTTAGGGAGGTTTTATTTTTTAATTAATTTATTTTTTACATGGAAGGATAATTGCTTTACAGAATTTTGTTGTTTTCTACAAAATATCAACACGAATAAGTCATATATATGTGTATGTCTCCTCCCCCTTGAACCACCCTCTGGCTTTTATTTATTTTTAAATTTTTATTTATTTATCTATTTATTTTCGGCTATTCTGGGTTTCCACTGCTCCACAGGCTCTTCTCTAATTGCAGGGAGTGGGGGTTACTCTCTAGTTGAGGTGAGCAGGCTTCTTGTTGCGGTGACTTCTCTTGTTGTGGAACTCGGGCTCTAGGGCTCACGGGCTTCAGTCGTTGCGGCACGTGGGCTCCATAGGTGTGGCTCCGAGGCTCTAGAGCACAGGCTCCATAGTTGTGACTCACGGGCTTAGTTGCTCCGCAGCCTGTGGGATCTTCCCAGATCAGGGATCGAACCCATGTTTCCTGCATGGGCAGGTGAACTCTTTACCACTGAGTTAGCAGGGAAGCCCTGGCTTTTGTTCTTAATGCTTTTAAAAAAATATTTTTAGATGGATTCACTCTTGATTGAGGGAGCAAACCTGGGCCTCTGATCCTACAGAGCTGGGGTCAAACATGGGACCCCGTCAATAGCCTAAAGTGGTGACGATCTCTCGTCACTTCATCAAAGTCCTCGGCCCCCTCCCAAGTCCATCCCTCTGCACTTTCAGCTTGCTGGGGTCTCTGGGGAGAAGGCCTGCCAGACAGGCCAGAGGGACATCGGGGAAACCGAGGTGGACAGGCCAAGGGACACTGACGCTGTCCCTGTGCTAGTCCTTGCTGGTCGCTCCAGCTACCAACAGTGTCATCCTGACGTCGTGAAGCGTCGCGTTCTCCAAGTTTCTGTCTCTTTTATTTTCCCTGAACTTCATGCTTAGGAAACCATTCCCTGATTATAATGCGGCTTGACATCCAGGAAAATACATCAGTTTTGTGAGTCTGATGAATACCAGTCTGCCTGGAGAGATGGATCCGCTTTTTGTTGTTGCTGTTGTTTCGTTTTGTTTGCATCTTTTGGCTTTTATTTTTTTGACAGCTTAGGGAGGTTTTATTTTTTAATTAATTTATTTTTTACATGGAAGGATAATTGCTTTACAGAATTTTGTTGTTTTCTACAAAATATCAACACGAATAAGTCATATATATGTGTATGTCTCCTCCCCCTTGAACCACCCTCTGGCTTTTATTTATTTTTAAATTTTTATTTATTTATCTATTTATTTTCGGCTATTCTGGGTTTCCACTGCTCCACAGGCTCTTCTCTAATTGCAGGGAGTGGGGGTTACTCTCTAGTTGAGGTGAGCAGCCTTCTTGCTGCACTGACTTCTCTTGTTGTGGAACTCGGGCTCTAGGGCTCACGGGCTTCAGTCGTTGCGGCACGTGGGCTCCATAGGTGTGGCTCCGAGGCTCTAGAGCACAGGCTCCATAGTTGTGACTCACGGGCTTAGTTGCTCCGCAGCCTGTGGGATCTTCCCAGATCAGGGATCGAACCCATGTTTCCTGCATGGGCAGGTGAACTCTTTACCACTGAGTTAGCAGGGAAGCCCTGGCTTTTGTTCTTAATGCTTTTAAAAAAATATTTTTAGATGGATTCACTCTTGATTGAGGGAGCAAACCTGGGCCTCTGATCCTACAGAGCTGGGGTCAAACATGGGACCCCGTCAATAGCCTAAAGTGGTGACGATCTCTCGTCACTTCATCAAAGTCCTCGGCCCCCTCCCAAGTCCATCCCTCTGCACTTTCAGCTTGCTGGGGTTTGAATCTGGGCTTTGCCACTAATGATTTGTGTGACCTTAAGCAAATTCCTTAGCGTCTCTGTGCTTCAGTTCACTCACCTGTAAAATGAGATTAAAATGGGGTTGTTGTAGGATTGAAGGCTATGAGGTGCTTCGCATAGTACCTGGTACATCCATGCTATGTAAGGGGCTGCTGTTGTTATTTGAATTCGGATAATGCCTACCCTGCTGTAACCTTGAGCAAGGAATTATTATTATTTTTTCCATTTGGTTTCTGTTTCCTTATTTATCATATGAAATTAATAGTAAAGTCTCCTGGAGAAAGTATGAGGCAAGAACAAAGTGTCATAGGGTGTATTACGATTTTTTTAAAATAAACAACACTGTTCCACAAATGAACCATGGGCTTATTTTTATCTTGATGAACAACTATGAGTCTCACGGGGTCCCTCTAAACCACAGGGCTGTCAACTACAAAATAGCACTTGCCAGGGGCGCGTGCCATCGACCCCTCCAAGGATTAGACCATGTGCTGCTGCAGCTGCTGACCTTCAAGATCCCTGAGGGAGTTCAGGGAGGTGAGCAGAAAGGAGGCTCTCTGTGCTCTGGGAAAACTGGCAGGACAAGTCTTCAGATATTCTCAGGGGGTGACTTTATGAGCCTGCTTCTTGTATGTCCACATATCCAGAAAGGCACTAAAATCCTTCATGGTGATGACTGTTCCTTGTGACTGGAGACGGTTTCACAAGACTAGTAGGAATTTGGAAAAATACGTGCTTGATTGCATGTGTTCCCCTTTGCTGACAAAGGTCCGTATAGTCGCAGCTATGGTTTCTCCGGTAGTCATGTACGGAGGTGAGAGTTGGACCGTAACGACTGAGTGCCAAAGAATTGATGCTTCTGAATTGCGTTGCTGGAGAAGCCTCTTGAGAGCTCCTTGGACAGTAAGGAGATCAAACCAGTCAATCCTACAGGAAATAAACCGTGAATACTCATCGCAAGGGCTAATGCTGAAGCTGAAGCTCCAAACTTTTCCACCTGATCCAAAGAGACGACTCACTGGGAAAGACCCTGATGCTGGGAAAGACAGAGGGCAAGAGAAGGGGGCAGCAGAGGTGAGATGGTTGGGTGGCATCATCGACTCCATGGACATGAGTTCGAGCAAACTCCGGGAGACAGTGAAGGACAGGGAAGCCTGGCGGGCCGCCGTCCATGGGGTCACAGAGCGTCAGACACGACTGAGCCACTGAGCAATACCCTCTTCACCAAAGCTCACGTGTACACCGACCGTTCCCTCCTGCCTCTTTGGAGAGCTTTCTGAGATGCTGTCTTTTGGGCCGCAATCTTCATTTTGCCCCAGATAAAACTTAATTCGCAACTCTCACCTTGTGATTTTTTTAAGTTGACAGTGCAGATTATTTTAATATTTAGTTCATAGCCTTGTGAAACCTGAGACAGGGAGGGAGGGGGCTCCTGAGGCGCTGGAGACGGCTCTAGTCTGTACCCGCAGCTTCATGGCCCCTCCAGAGGCTAAGAAGCTTCTCCGTGGGAAGCTGGGAGGGGCTGGAAGAAGCAGGTGCCAACTCCTGACCGTCCCCTGAGGGCATGGCTCTGATACAGGGCAGAGCTGCTTTTAAAAAGCAGAGTTGTCAGCAGTGACGTAAATTCAAATGGCAGAGGGAGGAGGAGGAAGGGAAAGGTTGGCTTTGCCTTTAAACGGCTCGTTAACAGTGAAAAATACGACAAAGCATAAGGACACCTGATCACTAGTCCTGCCTGTACCTTGTGAATGTGAGTGTACGTCTGTGTTTCTGCTGCTGGTAGCTGGGGACAGAGGACTAGAAAGCAGAAGGAAACCTGAATTTACACACACCTTGGTTCTGTTAGGGGAAGCACACTCATGGAAACCGCCAGGCACCACGGTGACAATTTGCATGAGTTATTTTACGACAGGAGTTCCTGGTAAGGGACACGGAACTCATTAACCGCCACTAATCGGAAGATTAAAAAGGTCAAAAGGAGACACCACATGTCCGACCACCTCTCAGAATACTTTCTTTGCTGGCACCCATCTTGGCTGAGCGATGCCTGTGCCACCGGGAAGGACTCGAAGTCCAAATGATTGGCCAAAGACAACCCAGAAACAAATCCCATCACCATAAACCCCGAGACGGCGAGCCATGAGGCAGAGCAGCTCTCCCGGGCTCCCTCACCCCACTGCTCTGCCCCACTCCCCCCGGGCGCCCCTTCCCAGGAGTCTCTTGCTTTGTCAGCACACGTCTCCTTGGACAGCTCATTCCCGAGCGTCTTAAACAAGAGCCCACTTTCAGGCTCTAGTAGCGGCTCCCCTTCCTGAAATGGTTTAAGACATCTGAAAGCATACCTATGGTATTTACATAAGCCCAAGTTATTAAAAGGATACCTTTAGGTTGATGATAAAAACTGTCTGCTGAAAGTAGAAATGCAAGTAAGACGGGAGGGAGCCGACGTTGGTATGAAGGTCGGGGTAGAAAGGATCATTTGCTGGGGGAATTGTGAGCTTGGCTTATTTCAACAGTTTTATTATCTTTTTAAAAAATATTTTATTTATATTTATTTGACTGCATTGGGTCTCAGTTGTACCATGTGGGCTCTAGTTCCCTGACCAGGGATCGAACCTGGGCCCCTTGCATTGGGAGCACAGAGTCTTAGCCACTGGACCACCAGGGAGTTCCCCAGTTTTATTATCTTGACTGCACTACTTAGAAGGCTTCCCAGGTGGCTCTGTGGGTAAAAAATCCACGTGCAATGCAGGAGACACAGGCGACGCAGGTTTGATCCCTGGGTATTCTTGTCTGGAGAGTCCCATGGACAGAGGAGCCTGGCGGGCTGCAGTCCCTGCGGTTGCAAAGAGCTGGACAGGACTGAAGTGATGGAGCCCACGCCACTTAGGAGCTTACTAGCTTCAGGAGTGGCCCAAGGTCTGGGAGGCCTTGATGGGGGCCGTCATGGGTTAAGATGTCCAGATCTGTTGCTTGCTGTTGTCTTGGAGCTCTGTCATCTGTCCCCAGAAAACCTCCTCTCTTGGAGGGTGGGCGGGTGGGCCAGGGCCGTCCCTGCAGGGAAGGTGTGCTGCCCGAGCTCTCTGCTGGGTGGCAGCGGAGCTGTGGTCTCCATCCTCACTTACACTCTCCAGGGATTGTTTCTCTAGCCTGAGAGGAGGAGGGAAACGGGGAGCACGCTGGGGTAAGCTTCAAGCCACGTCCAGGGTCTAATCCCACCATTTCCTGGCCTGTCTGGTGCTCACCTCTGGCTGTTTATTTCCAGCAAAGCTGGATTTCCTGCCCTGAAGATGAAGGAAGGCGTAGTCCTTTCCCAGAACAGCTCACAAGTATCACTAGCACAGCAACACTTGGGAGTTTCAGATGTTTCCTCCCAAATGGTCCAAGGAACTCTAAATTAGAGGGGAGAGTGCTTGGAGGGGGAGGCCGGAGAGTTTGAAAAATGGCTTGGAGACGATGGGCGGAATCATGATCATTTCCTGCGAGGGTTATTCAGGAGAACCGGCCAGAATCTCTCCCCAAGCCAGCTGGCTGCGCTGGGATCTGGGCGGGACTGACAAATTAGCCGAAGGAGTCCCAGATGGTCAGCGATGGTTAATGACGTAACACACACATCACTTGTTTATCCGTAAGTCTCCAGAGTGAGCAAGAGAGGAAAACAAGCAAATGGAAATATTCTACAAGGAGTGGAACAATTAATCTTTCTTGGCTTTCTTGTTTGTTCCTGAGCTGAGGATGAAAATCTGGCAGAAATTGTATTTCTAGTCTTCTTGTACTTACATTTTATATGTATATATGTATATGTATATATTGTTTATTTTCCCTTGTCCTTCTCCTTCTTCTTTTCCCTTTCTTTTCTTAAAACCATTTTACTGAGGTATGATAAACTCACTTTGAAAGTAAAATCTCTTCACCTATCTGGCATGACTTTTCTGTGAAATCAGATTCTTTGACCACGAGTTTGTCTTTCACTAACATTGCTTAATGGAAAAAAAAGATTCCTGAGGAATAAAGAATGGTAGAAGGAGACAGAAGAGCTGGTATGGTCTTTTGATGATTGATCTGTCTTCTCCTGGTAACATTTTCTGGCAGGGAAGAAAAATACCACTGCGTCCAGACCCATCTCTGGGGTGAATGTGTGAGGGCCTTGTAGGCAGCAGGCTGCCTGGGAGAATTACTATCTGCCTTTCTTAGATAGTCATTCTCCAGCAGAGGCCGTGGGAGAGAGGCCTCCACTTGAGATCAGAAGTGGCCATTTCTTTCCAGGTTACCTCACTGCATCTCCCCCTACCGTTCTTAGAGCTCCTCTGAGACTCTCTCCAGTGTTACAGCCTTTTGTGTGCATGTTTTCAGGCTGTGAGCTCACTGGAGGTGGGAACTACTTTTGCGGGGGAGGTGTGTGCTTGTGTGTGAGTTCTTTATAACGCACATCACAGTTTCTTCCCCTTTAGAAATGGTCCTTGACTGTTTGCTGAATGACTAGTGGACTTCTGAGGGAGAGAGACGTCCAAGGTGGGCAGCAGAAGACGGACGGGAAGGACAAGCCCAAGAGAGGAGGGAGAGGGGCAGAGGTGGCCCCCTTACCTTTCCCGCTCACTTAGACGAGGTGTTGGGGCAGAGTTAGAGGGAATGGGAACCCTTGGAGGACAGAAGCCTTTTGTTTTTCTCTCGCCATAATTCCACTTTCCCCCATGAGCACCAGCCCTGGATGGCTGACTGGACAGTCCATGTCTATGCCCCCTGGTCACTGGCTTTTCTGATGCGCTATGGAGGAAATCGGCTGTAGCTTAGCCATTATTTGCTCCTCTTGGAACAAAATCGGCTGGTGGGTGCTCACCACAGCGCTGGTGATGGTGAGGTAGGAAGTGAACTCTTGAACTGAAGTCTCTTGGTTCTGATGCACCAACACCTGGGGGGAAAGCTGCCCCCTGACTCTGCGTTTCGTTTACCCAGGATCCACAGTCCGGCTCTGGCCTGGCAGGAACCCAGCACAGAGACTTTCTGAGTCCCTAACTCACATCGTGGCCTTGGGTGGTCCTGAGGCTGTACAGGTGGCAGGAAAGGCTGGGGTTTTCTGACAGCGGGAGCTACGGGGTTGTTCGTGGTTTAAATTATTTAGCTGCATCAAATATTCAGATCTGTGAGGACAACAGCAACTCTATTTAAAAACACCAAGCATGTGACAGCTGAATTCATTGTTTCCAGGCAGTTCCCGGCTTCCGGCCCACACTCAAGGAATATTCTGTGGGGAGCAGCAGGCTGCCTGGGAGAATTACTATCTGCCTTTCTTAGATAGTCATTCTCCAGCAGAGGCCGTGGAGAGAGGCCTCCACTTGAGATCAGAAGTGGCCATTTCTTTCCAGGTTACCTCACTGCATCTCCCCCTACCGTTCTTAGAGCTCCTCTGAGACTCTCTCCAGTGTTACAGCCTTTTGTGTGCATGTTTTCAGGCTGTGAGCTCACTGGAGGTGGGAACTACTTTTGCGGGGGAGGTGTGTGCTTGTGTGTGAGTTCTTTATAACGCACATCACAGTTTCTTCCCCTTTAGAAATGGTCCTTGACTGTTTGCTGAATGACTAGTGGACTTCTGAGGAGAGAGACGTCCAAGGTGGGCAGCAGAAGACGGACGGGAAGGACAAGCCCAAGAGAGGAGGGAGAGGGGCAGAGGTGGCCCCCTTACCTTTCCCGCTCACTTAGACGAGGTGTTGGGGCAGAGTTAGAGGGAATGGGAACCCTTGGAGGACAGAAGCCTTTTGTTTTTCTCTCGCCATAATTCCACTTTCCCCCATGAGCACCAGCCCTGGATGGCTGACTGGACAGTCCATGTCTATGCCCCCTGGTCACTGGCTTTTCTGATGCGCTATGGAGGAAATCGGCTGTAGCTTAGCCATTATTTGCTCCTCTTGGAACAAAATCGGCTGGTGGGTGCTCACCACAGCGCTGGTGATGGTGAGGTAGGAAGTGAACTCTTGAACTGAAGTCTCTTGGTTCTGATGCACCAACACCTGGGGGGAAAGCTGCCCCCTGACTCTGCGTTTCGTTTACCCAGGATCCACAGTCCGGCTCTGGCCTGGCAGGAACCCAGCACAGAGACTTTCTGAGTCCCTAACTCACATCGTGGCCTTGGGTGGTCCTGAGGCTGTACAGGTGGCAGGAAAGGCTGGGGTTTTCTGACAGCGGGAGCTACGGGGTTGTTCGTGGTTTAAATTATTTAGCTGCATCAAATATTCAGATCTGTGAGGACAACAGCAACTCTATTTAAAAACACCAAGCATGTGACAGCTGAATTCATTGTTTCCAGGCAGTTCCCGGCTTCCGGCCCACACTCAAGGAATATTCTGAGAGTCTCTCAGGCTCATCTGGGTCAGCCGCCATCTCTTGGGATGAGTTAAGTGTGAGGGCCATTCAAGGCTGAGGATCCTTGGTGACCGTTTTTCAGATAAGTGAAATTTAAGAAGAGATCTCAGGGCTTCTGTTGGGGAAATTAAAATGGAGGAAGTCTTGCCCCGGCTTCAGAAGCAGGGAAGCAGGCCTCTGATCTACCTGATGCTGACCGGATCCCCAGCCTGCCTGCAGGCACAGTGAGTCAGTAGACCCTTCAGATAAGAGAGGCATTGAGTCTTGGAAGCTCTTAAGCCCCTGAGGACCTGGTCAGCATCCCCCCCCTCCTCTGTCTAAGAGGTCTCGTGACTCATCAGGTAAAACAAACAGCATGGTGAAAGTTAAACCAGAGCTGCATTTTTGCAAGTAAACTGATGATGATAGCACTTTGGGGTTTGGGATTATAAGCGGGAGCTCCCCAAACTGCAACTTGAAGTCTTACCCTTGGGATGGACATACCGCCTGGGTGCAGTGTTAAGTCGCCTCAGTCATATCTAATTCTTGGCAACCCTGTGGACTGTAGCCCACCAGGCTCCTCTGTCCATGGGATTCTCCAGGCAAGAATACTGGAATGGGGCTTCCCCTGGTGGTCCAGTGGGTAAGGACACCTCCTTGCAGTGCAAGGGGCGCCAGTTGGATCCCTGGCCTGGGAAGATCCCACGTGCCGTGGAGCGGCTGGACTGATATGTCCAATTACCCAGCCGGAGCTCTGGCGCGCGTGCGCCCAGAGCCGGCGCTCTGTGACAACAGAGGCCACCGCGATGGGAGGCCCACAGGAGCCGAAGAACAAAGATGGATGAAAATAGAGAAGTGAAAGACCGATAGAAGTAGCCTGCCCATCCCCCCTCCCTCCCCACCCCACCCCCTAAAAAAGATAAATAAATAAAATTGACTTTAAAAAGAATACTGGAATGGATTGCCATGCCCTCCTCTAGGGGATCTTCCCAACCCAGGGGTCAAATCCATATCCCTTAGGTCTCATGTGTGGGCCGGCGGGTTCTTTACCACTGGCACCATCTGGGAAGACCCTTTCCCAACTGGGACTCCAGATGGCTACTCAGGAGGTACCTGCCAGTGCTGTTCCAGTCTGACTGTAGGTTGCTGGCCTGATTTGGTGATGTATACACTACTCCGTCTCTAACATTTCTACGTCTCTTCTTTTAACGACTGCATATTGGAACTAAGTCAAATAGTCCTCTAATAAATATCGAAATTGTTCCTCTCTGTGTATTGAGTGATTTCTTTTGTTAACAGATCCTTTGAACCTAAAACGAAAGCAAAGCTTGATGAAACAGCATCCCATACCTCACTTCTCAGAGAAAAGAGATATTCCCCTTAGGAAATCAGGGCTTCCATGTTCACATGGAAGTCATGAGTTTCATGTAGGTGAGCGTGTGAGCTTAATCCCTGGGGACTGTGCCTGTGAAATGTGTGTGTGTTTGTGTGTGTGTGTGTGTGTAAAGCTGCTGCTCCTCTCACGGAGCTTCATCGTTTCAGGTGAGATCCAATGTGACACCCGCTGAGCTGTTCTGGAGCTCACGGTAGGAGTCCTAATCACAACCATTTACTGAATGTTCCCTATACATCTGAGATATAAATAGATAAGTAAAGATATTACGTTATGTTATCTAACATTTTCACTCAGAAAAAAAAAAACCAACACAGAGTAAGCCAGATATTATTATTCCTGTTTTATCAATATGAATAATAAGACTCACAGATGTCTTTCAAAATCACATTAAGGTCTGGTCTGGTTCCAGGTCTGGGGTTTCTTTCTACCTTACAGCAATATCTCTTCTCTGGCAGGTTTCTAGGACTGTCCTACATAAAATTTAGTACCTCTGTCACAACACTAAATAATACTTCTCCCTCAATAAAGGTGACCTCCGGGGAGGAGAGCAGGGAGAGTGTGGGGACAGGAGAATGTGGAAGGTGGATTCTGGGAAGCTGGTAACGTTCTATCTTTTTCTTTTTTGAATTTGTTTTTCTTTGGCTGCACCATGTGGCATGCGGAATCTTAGTTCCCTGACCAGGGACTGAATCCATACCTCCTGCAATGGAAGTGCAGACTCTTTCTTTTCTTTTTTTTTTTTTAAAGATTTATTTATTTATTTATTTTGGGCGGGGGTCGGGTTGGGGAGGGAGGGGGTGGGCGGGCCACTTCTATTGGTCTTTCATTTCTCTGTTTTCATCCGTCTTTGTTCTTTGGCCCCTGCGGGTCTCCCATCGCGGTGGCGTCTGTTGTCGCAGAGCACCGGCTCTGGGCGCACGCACCCCAGAGTTCTGGCTCAGTGATTGGACACATCGGTCCAGCCGCTCCGCGGCACGTGGGAACTTCCCAGGCCAGGGATCGAACCGGCGCCCCTTGCACTGCAAGGCGGTGTCCTTACCCACTGGACCACCAGGGGAAGCCCTCTTTTCTTTTCTTTTTAATGTGTTTATTTTTGGCTGTGCTAGGTCTCTGTTGATGTGCAGGCTTTTCTCTAGTTGCGGCAGTACATGGGCCTCTCTTATTGCAGAGCACCGGCTCTAGGGTGCACGGGCTTCCACAGTTGTGGCACGTGGGCTTAGTAGTTGCTTCTCATGGGCTGCACAACACAGGCTTAGTAGTTGCGGTGCACGGTGTTAGTTGCTCTGAGGTGTGTGGGATCTTCCCTGATCAGGGATCCAACTCTTGTCTCCTGCACTGGATACATTTTCTACCACTGAGCCACCAGGGGAGCCCGGAAGCCCAGCTTTTTGCCCACTGGGCCTCCAGGGAAGACAGAACAGTAAGGTTCTGTCTTTATTTTGGCAGTGGTTGCAGAGACGCTCACTTTGTGGTAACCCATAAGGTACACACGTATGATTTGGGCTTTTCTTGCATTTTTTTCTACTGCAGTAAAATGTTTATTGAAAAAATCCTTCGTAGCAATGGATGTTGGAGGGGAGCCCTGTCTCCCAGGGCCAGTACATTCTAATGAACCAACAGGAATTCCTTGGACTCTATTGTATGTTTACTCTTTACAATACACTTTAAAATAATACAAATATGTGGATACCCCATCCCTTTACAAGAAAGATTTCTAAGTGGATCATAATAAAAAGTCAGGTACAATAATAAAATACTAGGAGGAGGCGACCAGTATAACAGGAAAATAAAAATTGCTATCCACACATGTGACCCTGTTTGGTATCACGGAAGGTTTTAAGGCCATCTTCTGCTCTCAAGATGCTCACAATCAAGCCGACGATATGGAGCATTTACTAGTGGTAAGTGGACATCTGTCTTCAAGTGTACTGGAACTTGTAGGAAGAGGCTCTCTTCCAATTTGGTAATCAATAAACCCAAAGGAAATGAGCTCTTATGGGTTACCTCCTGCATTTCATGTGTGGATAATTGAGGTGGGGAAGGCCACACTTAATCAATAATTTTAAAACTTGGACCACCAAATCTAAAGCTTTTAGAATGAATATTTATATCTTTAGAGGATGGTTTAAACTCGGAGAGACCCATACATCTAGTCACCCGGATGCTTTTGTAATTGATTTGTAATTATGTTCCCTGCAATGCAAAAGACCGAGTTCGATCCCTGGGTTGGGAAGATCCCCTGGAGAAGGGAATGGCACCCCACTCCAGTGTTCTTGCCTGGAGAATCCCATGGACAGAGGAGCCTGGTGGGCTATAAGTCATGGGTTGCAAAGAATCAGACATGACTTAGCGACTTTCACTTTTACTTCTTGCTTGCATGCATTTTCAATAGAGGCTAGATTCACCACCTCTAAGGACACAGATCTCATTCTAGTTTACTTCAAACAGTAGTGGTTTCTAAACTTCCTGACTGGGGAAGGTGTACTTTTTTTTTTTTTCCTTTTCTCTATACCCTAGGGGTGCAGGGGCCTAAAGGGAGAAGTCACTGAACTCTTCAAATCCACAGACCCACTTCTGTTAGTAGATGATTTTCTGCAATTTGTGTCAAAAATAGCCAGCAGGACTATTTCTGAAAGTTTAATGTGCATGTGTATTTTCAAGAGATTGTGTTAAAAGACACGTTCAGATTCAGCAGGTCTAGGGTGGAGCTTGAGATTTCACATTTCTAACAAGTTCTGAGGTAAGGCCAGTGCTGCTAGTCCGTTAGTCAAGCAGGAACGATGGGGGCTGAACAATGAGGGCAGAGAAGGGGCTGAGGAACAATGGCCACTTCTTCTGGCAAATACAGGTTCTGATTCTGTACAGTGATTTTTAAAAAATTTATTTATTTAGCTATACCGGGTCTTAGTTGAGGGTGTAGGAACTTTAGTTGCAGCACATGGAACCTAGTTCCTTGCTCAGGGATCAAAATGGGCCCCTTGCATTGGGAGCAAGAACTGTTAACCACTGGACCACCACGGAAGTTCTGACTGATGGGTTTTGGATCAAAAAGTGTTGCCTTAGAGAGAGGCTGCTACTTTCCCCAAACAATCAGTTCAAGAGGAAGTTACTGATAATGTACACTCCTGATGACTTAGTTGTGGTATTGATAACTTAGTTGTGTAACAGTCTTGAATGAGGGCAGCCAGGGTTGAGCGTGAGCTATGGAGTAAGCACTTTCAGGAGGCTATGGGCGAGTCCAGGCTGGAGGGCGACTTTTTGGAGATGCAAGGGAGCCTGGCTGGAAAACCAGTTTATTTCGGGGGCAGATCACTTCGATGTTTACTTTCAGTCAAGTTGGCCATGAATTCAAGTATTTTACCACCAACTACCAGACTTAAGGGGTCTGCAGCTTGTGAGGACAAGTGTATCCTTCCACAAGGCTCACAAGGAGCAAAGACACTTGACTTTCACAGGGCTGAGAGGGGGCGTGAGAAAGGGACACGAGCGATTTAAATGAATGAACGAGGCTCCTGACAGTCTGAGCCTCTGGCGACGGCCCCTCCCCCGCGTTCACGACATCTGTTTTCAGCAGCAAACAGAATCAAGCAGGCTCACAGATAACGGTCTAGTTTCTCTTTAAGTTCCAAAGTCAAGTGAGGGGACGAGAGTGAGCTGGTGCCTGCGCCCTCTCCCAGGATTGAGCTGGGGGGCGCGAGGCACTAGGGGACATCCTTACCTTATGCAGGACGTGCTCATGGAAGTCCGGGCCGGCTCCGCCTTGGTAGGAGTCGAGTCTCTGCAGGTCCATGCCCGGCTCGGAGCCCGCGGCTGCCTGCTCTCCCGGCGCCCTGCGTCAGCGCTGCTCCGAGCTCCGTCCGGGCTCCTCGGGGGGCCGCGGGCTCGGGTCTAAGCCCCGCGGGCCGGCCGCATCCGGTTCAGCACTGGACAGCTCCCGCGGCCGCCGCGGCGCGGTACGCTGCCAGCCGGCGGCCTCGCCCCTCCGCGACCGCGGCGTTCCAGCACCAGGAAGAGCGGCGCCGTCCCCGCGCGCCCCGGGTCCCGAGCGCTGCGATCCCGTCCCCTGTCTCGTGACTCCGGCTGTGGGGAGGGACGCACGATTTCAGTCCAGCCGCTGGTCCGTGCGTCTCTCATTCAGCCACCGGCTTCCGGAGCCTCAGCGTCCCGGCGGCGCTCGCAGCGCGCTGCGGCCCCGGGAGCTCGCGGCTCTGGACTCTTCGTGACCGAGCATCTCCGTCACGCCACGCACCTCAGCTCGCCTCCCGCGGCGGCAGAAGCCAAGCCCTGCGGCGCTGGAGCCACGTCCCTCGGATCCCTGGGCAGCTCTCTCCAGTATGGATGAGGTCGACAGAGAACCGCCCAGAGGGGTCCCTAAAGTTTCTGAAATATTTTGCATAATTCTGCTTAACTGTATTTCCCTGCAGAGACGGTCCAGAGCTTACTTACATGGCACTCTCCAGGATGCAGATGCACCCACTCCCCAAACTTAAGAACAATTGTCTTGGGAAAGGCTGAAGGGTTGGGCTCCAGAATTCATAACCCTGAAAATTATAAGTTTTGTAACCTGGACAAGTTACCTGAACTTCCCTACATGTCTACGAAGCAGAAATAATAATGATACCAAGTCTCGGTGTTGTTCGGAGAATTTAATGAGTTTATTTACGTAAAGATCCTGGAATGGTGCCTGACATATTAGGAAGTCAAAAAAAAAAAAATTAGCTATTGCACTCTCTGGGCTAGGGGACGAGAGATCTGTCTACCTCTCCTTAGCATTGGGAGAGTCCTGCTGCTGGGACCACCAACTGCAGAGTTTTGCTACCACCTGGAAAGGTGGTCCTGAGGCGTACCACCGTGGGAACTGGGAGCTGAGACGGCAGTCTCAGAGATTGTCCTCATATGATGACCTAAGTATTCAGCAGGCAGCTACCTCATTAGACACCAATCCTACCCCCGTCAGCTTCTGGAGTCAGTATTAATACGGAAGCAAAAGGCCAGGCCTAAGATGAAAAGGGTGCATTTTACTTCTGGGTTTCAATTCCTTTTTTGGTTAGAGGGCTTTAACCAAACCAAAGAAGTCCTCTGGGGTGCTTATGTTTCTCAATTGTAAAATAGGTGGAAGCATTTGTGCCCACCTCATGGGGTTTTGTGAGGAATAAATGAGATAAATAGGTGGGAAATCTTTCCTTTTTTTAGACTGTAAAACTAATCAAAGAAACAGAAGTTTGATTTCCAACCTATTTTCTTGGGCTTCATGCCTTCTGGATGTTTCTGAAGCTTTTTATTATTATTATTTTTTTAAACATTTATTTATTTATTTATTTTGGCGGGGGTGGGGAGGGAGGGGGGTGGGTGGGCCACTTCCACTGGTCTTTCATTTGTCTGGTTTCATCCATCTTTGTTCTTTGGCCCGTGTGGGCCTCCCATCGTGGTGGCCTCTGTTGTCGCAGAGCATCGGCTCTGGCGCATGTGCTCCAGAGCTCCGGCTCGGTAATTGGACACATCGGTCTAGCCGCTCCATGGCACGTGGGATCTTCCCAGGCCAGGGATCGAACTGGCGCCCCTTGCACTGCAAGGCGGTGTCCTTACCCACTGGACCACCAGGGAAGCCCCTCTGAAGCTTTTTAAATCAACATAATAATTTTCAAAGACACCTTATTCTCACAGTAATTACATTTTGGATTGGCATGTTTTTAATAGTTGGAGCTACTCATGTGTCATTGGCAAGTATCTTTGTTTCCTGAAAACTGGATTTGCCTCTTGGGAAAGCATTTAACCAAAAGACACAACCAAGCCAAAGTGTGGGAGAAGGAAGGATTAATTACTTGCAGCATGCAAGGAGAACACTGGGGATCTTTCCCAAAGCAGTATCTCCCCAAACAGCAAAACTGGGAAAGTTTTAAGCTAAGGATACCTGGGCTTCCCAGGTGGCTCAGTGGTAAAGAATCCAGGAGATGCAGAAGTTTCAGATTCAATCCCTGGGTCAGGTTCCATTTCTGGGTCGGGAAGCTCACATGGAGGAGGACACGGCAATCCACTCCAGTATTTTAGTCTGGAAAATCCCATGGACAGAGGAGCCTGGTGGGCTATAGTCCACGGGGTCACAAAAGAGTAGGACATGACTGAACACGTGCAAACATGTTCATGAAAGGGCTTGAGTAGAGGAGAACACAGCTTAGAACTGGGGCAAAGACAGACTCCAGGCTCTAGCTGACTGAAGACATGATTGATCAGCAGAGTCAGCATCGACATTCCTTAGGTTCCCGTTAGTCTGGTGGTTGACAGCTTTAGGGGCTTTGGATCTGGCAAAACAGCCCAAGAACGTGCTTTAGGCTAATTCTTCACCTTCCAAACAGAGCCAGAGGGTCTTTGTAACTGATACAGTGTCTTCGATAAGGTTAAGTTATCTCCTTGGGCTGATAATAGCTGATTTTTCTTACATTCTTCATCCGCTCCACCTCTCGGGAGAGCATTGAAGATCAAGGAGACCCTTTCTTAAAGGGTGCTGATTGAGGCCAGGTGTAGATCACAGAATGGCTTAGGCTTGCAATGCCTTCTTTTCAATCAAGAAAGCTATATTATATGGCTCTCTTCCTCTGGGGACCCACACCTCCAGACTTGCCTACACATGACAGAATTATCTCAGGACAATGATTCATTTTATGGAGCTTCTTGGTCTAAAATTTTTAGAAGTGACTTTTTTTTTTACACTGCAATGAAATAAAACCCTTGCTTTATGACAAGATAAGAAAAATCTAAATTTGACACATTTCTCTGCTTGTTTGGGTCTCCTCCCTGTTCTGTAGTGTGTGTCCTGCATCTGCAACAGCCTCCTTAGAAGATAACATTCCTTCTTAATCTAGTAAAGGGTCATGATGAGCCACCGTTCGCTTTGTACATGCAGACCTGGACTGTGCGTTCTGTCAGTAGTTCATCAAATGTATCACCCTTTGACTCAGAATCATATGTAACAGCCCTCAGAGCTATTTGAAAGACTGTCTCCCTGGTTAAAATCCTTATATACATACATATATATATATGTATATATATATATATACATATACATATATATATATAATTTATTTATTTTATTTGCTTGCACTGGGTCTTTGTTGCAGCATGTGAGATCTAGTTCCCTGACCAGAGATGGATCCCGGGCTCTCTCCAGGGGGAGCACAGTGTCTTAGCTACCGAGCCCCACAGGGAGGTGCCCTTTGACTGTCTTGAATAAAGTTATCTATTCCTTTCTTAGATCAGCTCTTAAGATTTTGTTGACAACTATCTCCACGTGCTGAGGAGGTAATTTACTTGCACATGGACTCTCTGACCATCCAATTTCCTCAAAGAGCAGAGGGGTAACCATACTACAAATCCAGCTTAGTTGCCAACTGTTATTCCCCTTCCTGGCGTCTGTCTCTTGGTCCGAGCTGCAGATCTTCACCTTCCAAACAGAGACAGAGGGTCTTTGTAACTGATACAGTGTCTTCGATAAGGTTAAGTTATCTCCTTGGGCTGATAATAGCTGATTTTTCTTACATTCTTCATCCGCTCCACCTCTCGGGAGAGCATTGAAGATCAAGGAGACCCTTTCTTAAAGGGTGCTGATTGAGGCCAGGTGTAGATCACAGAATGGCTTAGGCTTGCAATGCCTTCTTTTCAATCAAGAAAGCTATATTATATGGCTCTCTTCCTCTGGGGACCCACACCTCCAGACTTGCCTACACATGACAGAATTATCTCAGGACAATGATTCATTTTATGGAGCTTCTTGGTCTAAAATTTTTAGAAGTGACTTTTTTTTTTACACTGCAATGAAATAAAACCCTTGCTTTATGACAAGATAAGAAAAATCTAAATTTGACACATTTCTCTGCTTGTTTGGGTCTCCTCCCTGTTCTGTAGTGTGTGTCCTGCATCTGCAACAGCCTCCTTAGAAGATAACATTCCTTCTTAATCTAGTAAAGGGTCATGATGAGCCACCGTTCGCTTTGTACATGCAGACCTGGACTGTGCGTTCTGTCAGTAGTTCATCAAATGTATCACCCTTTGACTCAGAATCATATGTAACAGCCCTCAGAGCTATTTGAAAGACTGTCCCCCTGGTTAAAATCCTTATATACATACATATATATATATGTATATATATATATATACATATACATATATATATATAATTTATTTATTTTATTTGCTTGCACTGGGTCTTTGTTGCAGCATGTGAGATCTAGTTCCCTGACCAGAGATGGATCCCGGGCTCTCTCCAGGGGGAGCACAGTGTCTTAGCTACCGAGCCCCACAGGGAGGTGCCCTTTGACTGTCTTGAATAAAGTTATCTATTCCTTTCTTAGATCAGCTCTTAAGATTTTGTTGACAACTATCTCCACGTGCTGAGGAGGTAATTTACTTGCACATGGACTCTCTGACCATCCAATTTCCTCAAAGAGCAGAGGGGTAACCATACTACAAATCCAGCTTAGTTGCCAACTGTTATTCCCCTTCCTGGCGTCTGTCTCTTGGTCCGTCTCCCTCTGCTGGGACATAGTGTTATAATTCCACCAGGGCATGTGGTTCTCAGAATGTCTTCTTTTAGCCCTTGATTTCAGGGTCCGTGAATATGGACTTTTCTATGCTCATTTCCCTTCCTTTATCTCTGCACGACTCCAGTGATTGGCCGTGTTGAGTTACGTGGGTTCACTCGCCAGCTTCCCCTTTGCTTTTCTGGTTTACAGTCCACAGTTTTAAATTAATAGCAGGTTATGTTCATCCTGAGAAATTTATCTCTATTAGCGTCTCCCTATTAGGTGGAATTCTTAAGAGCACTCATTTATATTTTATTTTATTTATTTAATTAAAAACTTTTTTTTTTTTTTTTTTGGCTCTGTGGCTTGTGGGATCTTAATTCCAGTGATTGAACCTGGGTCCATGACAGGAAAAGCCTGTGTCCTGACCACTGTTCAGCCAAGGAATTCCCTCAATTATGTTTTAATAGGAAACGGTCAGTTCTTCGTCTGGGAAAGACAGTCACTTTCAGTGGATTCCCTTTCCCTGTCTATCATGACTAAACTAACTAGGTTTAAGAATTTTTACTTTTTTACATTTCATCTTGAAAAT
This sequence comes from Tragulus kanchil, assembly GCA_022376925.1. Lineage (NCBI taxonomy): Eukaryota > Metazoa > Chordata > Mammalia > Artiodactyla > Tragulidae > Tragulus > Tragulus kanchil. The sequence goes on along the minus strand of JAIOJX010000027.1, from coordinate 21,861,362 downwards.
TGTAAGCAAAGCAATAAATGTCTGTAGTCAAAAAAAAAATGGTAAAAGAAGGAAAACAGAATGGTATATTAAAAAATACAGATGAAAATAAAACGCTATGAAAGGGCTCTTTTCTCTGCTTCCAATCTCTCTCTCTCCTCTATTGCAAATCTTTTTCTTTTCTTTAGTTCTTTCTGGTTTTTAGTTCCTACGATGCCAGTTTTGTGCTTATCAACTACAAACACTTTCTTTTGACTTCCCAGTGTTTCCTCTGCGCATCTTTCTTGATACAGGTATGCCACTGTCTTCCGCTCTTCCGCGAGTCACCACTCCCATTTCGTGAAACAGACTGAAACCTCCATTTCCTGCCTCATGAGCCACCGATTGTATCTTTTTAGTCCCCAAGATGTAAGATGGATCAGTGCCCCATCCTTCCTTTCCCTTCTCTTCCCCTTACATTTCCCAAACTCTATCAGATAGACTTAAACAAAAAGCCCTTTATTTTAAAGCTATTTTATGCTTACGGAAGATCTGCACAAAGAGCATAGAGTTCCCTTTACTATGCACATTTGCACGCTTGTCACAATTATGAACGAATAGTGATGTATTGTGCTCAGTGGTCCAGCTGTGTCCGACCCTTTGTGACCCCATGGACTGTAGCCCGCCAGGCTCCTCTGTCCGTGAGATTCTCCAGGCAAGAGTACTGGAGTGGGTTGCCATGCCCTTCTCCAACTGATGCATTATCTTGAACTAAAATCCACACAGAGTTGGACATGACATAGCGACTAGACAACATCAACACTTTATTTCTGTTTTCTTATTTGTTAACCTAGTGTCCTCATTCTGTTCCGGGATCCAATCCAGGATGCCAAATTACATTGAACCACTATGTTTCCCTAGACTTCTTCAGACTCTGAACGTTTCTTTTCTTTTTCTTTTTACTTTTACAGTGCTTTGTTGTTTACAGATATGTATAATCCCATATTAGTCATATGGATATCCCTGGCCCCCACATCCCTCATCCATCCCCCTCCCAGAGCCCCCCACTCCCCATCTCATCCCTCCAGGCCATCTCACTCTGACCGTTTCTTGACCTTGCTTTACTTTGGATGACCTTTTTAGGATTATTGGTCAGGTATTTTGTACATGTCTTTGGATCTACCTGATATTTCTCTCATGGTTAGAGTGGGATTATGTCATTATCAGTACATTTTATCAAGAGAATGTATTACCAGTAGGAGCTATTGATGGTGTAAACCTGGATTATCTGACTGAGGTTGTGTTGGTCAGGTTTGCCCACTGATGTTTATCTCCTCTTAACATCCTTCTTTTTTTTTTTTTCGGAACACTTCTTTCTTTCTGGAACTAAGACTCCTAGGATTCAAGTATCCTAGCTCTTGAGTTATCTTGTATATACTTTTCCCCCTCTTTTTATTGAAGTATCGTTGGTCTACACTGCTGAGCTTCAGGTATACAGCAAAGTGAGTGTATATAGGTACATATACAAAATCAGATACGGTCAGATTCTTTTCCACTAGGCGTTATTATTGTAAGATATTAAACATAGTTCTCTGTGCTATGCCGTGGGACCTTGTTGTTCTTCTATTGTATATACAATAGTATGTATCTGTTCATTAGGATTGTCTCACACATTTCTACTCCAGACTTAAGATCAGTCATTTCTCCAAGAGCCCTTGGTTTGTTTTGTTGGTTTGGACCAAGATCTGGGTGCGTGGTATATTTGCTGCTACTGGGAAATTGTCACATACACTTTTGCTCTTAAAGTTTCTCAACTGATAGACTGTATTTCATGTAATCATACTTACATGATATGTACCTATAGTATAAAGTTTTGTGATTCTTTATAGACATACTCTAAAATTTGAATCTTTTTCCAAACCCTATTTAAAGTGCTATATTTAAATATATTTAAAGTGCTATAATTACGTAAATACAGTTTACTTGCAGAGCCAGATAGGATATTATGATTATGCTTTCATGGCATTTCCAAAGGCTAATATCACCACGCTCAAAAAGATGGTTCTTATATACCCCCATTGCTCAAATCATGCGTTGTTTTAATTTGTACTTTGTCTTTTTGTGTATTTGTTGTTTTGTCTGATGTTTATGATTGTCTTTCTTTTTGCTTGTTGGAGGAGGAGGTGTATACCTTCGTTATTATACCTCCCAGGTTTTCCATCTTTTTACTTTTTTTTTTTTTCTGCAGTATTCATTCCATTTCTTTCTTGAATCTCAGTGACTTCCTGGTCTGATATGGGCTGGTTTCTTTGTATGTAGATAATGACTTTCTTATATTTCCTGTTCCTTGAGTGTCTAATTGCTTTTAAAAGTTGGGTTCTGGGACTTCCCTGGTGGTCCAGTGGTTAAGAGTGTGCCTGCCAATGCAGGCGATACGGGTTGGATCCCGGATCCGGGATGCCTACATGCCTCAGGGCGACTCAGCCCGCGTGCCACAGCTAGAGAAGCCGGCACACCCTGGAGCCCATGCTCTGCAGCAAGAGAAGCAACGGCAGCGAGAAGCCAGCGCACTGCAGCTCGAGAGCAGCCCCCGCCTGCCGCAGGGAAGACCCAGCACAGCCAAGAGATAAAGGAAGAAAGGGCTTGAATTCTGGGCCTTCATCGTGTGCTCAAGGCTTTTTCTTTCCTGTGCTTTCTCAGAACCTCTGTGCTTCAGGACTGGATTCTCCGGTTCTGCTCTGAGTGGGGTGCTTCTGGGCCTGCTCTATGGCTATAACTCTGGTGCTTTAGGTTTACTCTCATGTGGACTCAGTATTTTCCATGAACCGCACTTTCCTCTTTCGCGGTGCACTCCTTCACGAACTTGGTTTACTTTTCTTAATTTACTCCTCCTGAATAAGTATTTGAGGAAGTTACTTGAGAATGTACTCAAATAACTCCTTGAGAAAGGGGGCATGGGAGGTGAACTTCCTGAGTCCTGATGTGTCGGAAAGAGTGTTTATTCTATGCTTACTCAATTTCAGCTGAATTTAGAATTCCGGGAGAAGTCTATTTCCCCCAGGTTTGAAGGCATCACCCTCTTTCAGTTCACTAATGGGAGTTAGCGTTGCTAATGGGAAGTGCTGCCGGACTGATTTCCCAGTTTTGGAAATGGCCTGTTTTATTACTTGTTTTTCTTCTGCAGCTTTTAGGACCTTGTCTTGATCCACGGTTTTCTTTTTTGTATTTGGCTGAGCTGAACCTCAGGTGGGGATTAAGTATGGGGTGCTCATTTTGGGTTGCTCAGGGAATCATCTATAAACCACACTGACAAGAGCAAAATGGGAGGACCGCTGGGTCCAGTGGATTGGAAGCAAACATTCGGAATAAGCTCCATGATGATTTAATGTTGCAAAACGTCGTGAAAGGAGGAGACGGGATCTTTCTAGCACAAAGGGTCCAGCAACATTGGTCCTCTAGTGGAGAGCTCAGCACAGCTCCCGCGGTCAAGCTCTGGGCCCCTGGGGTGAGTGAGAAATTCACCCTAGGAAGGAGCAGCCTGCAAATGCAGCCACCTGTCCTTCGCCCCAAGTCTACCCCTCCCTGCAACAAGCTGGGATGAGGATGGAGGTGATGAACCAGATCAACCTGGGAGGGACAGCGGTGCTGTCTGCTTGCCTGGGGCTTTGAAGACTGGTCACTCATTCCCTCTTAGCCAGGTGCTGTGCTGCGTGCGGGGGATAGGCAGATAGAAGAGCCTCTGGGTTCCTGTGTCTGAAGAGCGGACGGTCTGCGAGGTGTGACCAACAGAGACAGAAAGAGCACACCTGGGCTTCCCCTGGTGGTCCAGTGGGTAAGGACACCGCCTTGCAGTGCAAGGGGCGCCGGTTCGATCACTGGCCTGGGAAGTTCCCACATGTGGACCGGTGTGTCCAATCACCAAGCCGGAGCTCTGGAGTGCATGCGCCCAGAGCCAGTGCTCTACGACGACAGACGCCACCGGATGGGAGGCCCTCGCGGGCCAAAGAACAAAGACAGATGAAAATAGATAAATGAAAGACCAATAGAAGTGGCCCACCCGCTCCCTTCCCTCCCCAACTCGACCCCTGCCCAAAATAAGTAAATAAATAAATCTTAAAAAAAAAAAAAAAGAAAGAAAGAGCACACCTGTGACAAGGATCGTGATGTCAGGGGGACAGCACAGCAGCGAACCAGCCGAGCCGGGTCGAAATCCCGTCTCTGCCGTTTGGGATCTGGATGGTGCTCATATTGGGGTGGCCTAAAAGTTTGTTCAGGTTTTCCTGTCAGCTGGTATGGACGACCTCAAATGATCTTCTGGCCAACCCGGTATTTCACTTTGCTTGCCTTTGCTTTTCTCTTTCACAGGGTTGTTGTGAGGAAGAAATGAAATAAGGCATAGGAAATGCTCCTGCCACGACCTGGTATATGTTGAGAATGATAATGCTGAGAATTACACATGCTGCAGATCTGGAGAAGATGGTGATCCCTTTTCTCCTGGGGGGGTGCAAAACGTCGTGAAAGGAGGAGACGGGATCTTTCTAGCACAAAGGGTCCAGCAACATTGGTCCTCTAGTGGAGAGCTCAGCACAGCTCCCGCGGTCAAGCTCTGGGCCCCTGGGGTGAGTGAGAAATTCACCCTAGGAAGGAGCAGCCTGCAAATGCAGCCACCTGTCCTTCGCCCCAAGTCTACCCCTCCCTGCAACAAGCTGGGATGAGGATGGAGGTGATGAACCAGATCAACCTGGGAGGGACAGCGGTGCTGTCTGCTTGCCTGGGGCTTTGAAGACTGGTCACTCATTCCCTCTTAGCCAGGTGCTGTGCTGCGTGCGGGGGATAGGCAGATAGAAGAGCCTCTGGGTTCCTGTGTCTGAAGAGCGGACGGTCTGCGAGGTGTGACCAACAGAGACAGAAAGAGCACACCTGGGCTTCCCCTGGTGGTCCAGTGGGTAAGGACACCGCCTTGCAGTGCAAGGGGCGCCGGTTCGATCACTGGCCTGGGAAGTTCCCACATGTGGACCGGTGTGTCCAATCACCAAGCCGGAGCTCTGGAGTGCATGCGCCCAGAGCCAGTGCTCTACGACGACAGACGCCACCGGATGGGAGGCCCTCGCGGGCCAAAGAACAAAGACAGATGAAAATAGATAAATGAAAGACCAATAGAAGTGGCCCACCCGCTCCCTTCCCTCCCCAACTCGACCCCTGCCCAAAATAAGTAAATAAATAAATCTTAAAAAAAAAAAAAAAGAAAGAAAGAGCACACCTGTGACAAGGATCGTGATGTCAGGGGGACAGCACAGCAGCGAACCAGCCGAGCCGGGTCGAAATCCCGTCTCTGCCGTTTGGGATCTGGATGGTGCTCATATTGGGGTGGCCTAAAAGTTTGTTCAGGTTTTCCTGTCAGCTGGTATGGACGACCTCAAATGATCTTCTGGCCAACCCGGTATTTCACTTTGCTTGCCTTTGCTTTTCTCTTTCACAGGGTTGTTGTGAGGAAGAAATGAAATAAGGCATAGGAAATGCTCCTGCCACGACCTGGTATATGTTGAGAATGATAATGCTGAGAATTACACATGCTGCAGATCTGGAGAAGATGGTGATCCCTTTTCTCCTGGAGATGGGGGGAGGGTGGGAGGTCAGAAAGGTCACTCAGGAAGGGGCCTCCCAACACTGACCCTTCCTTCCTGAGAAGGGCCCCCAGCTGGTACCCTGCCTTGTCCCAGCACACCAAGGAGTCCCGTTTCTTACAACTGATGGGAAATTCAACTCTGAGACCACTGGGGGTAACTGACCCGGACACCATATTTCTGCTTTTCTATCAGGTGCTTTCTGGGAGATACAGGGCTGAATAATGAATGAACCTGTCTGATGACCACCATCTGCCAGCCTCTTTTGCAGGTATTGTCTAATTAAATTAACCCAATAAGCCTTTGGAGGAGGCTAGTCTTCTGGCTTTAGAGATGGTGGGAGGGAGCCGGCTCGGGGACATTAAATTAATCACCCCGATCGTGGAGATAGCAGACAGAGCCGAGATTCAGTCCCCGCATGAGGCCCCGAGCTGATATGCATCCTGCTTCCTGTGGCTGCCTCTCTCGCATAGAACCATCTGTCAAGAACTGTGGTTCAGACGGGACCGTGGTGATTCACTCAGGGCTTGTAGCTCCATTGCTGGACAAACTCTCAGACACAGCAGACTTTTCCTGAGTTCCAACCTTTCTTGCCTCTCGGTCAGGGTCAGGGGAGGAAAGGCTAAGGGGTCTGCCTCTCCGGGGGTACAGAAGTGCTGGTGGTCGGCACGTCTGCTCCAGCACCCCCGTTCCAGGCTGCCGCAAACAGGGGATGGCTGCCAAGTTCCAAGCGGTGTCCCAGTGCCTCTCTTACCTGGACTCTGGGGGATCGGGGCAGCCCTCATGGGATCCACAGCCGATAGTTCTTCTATCGGTCATGTGGTCATCCATACTGGAGCGCTCTTTGGTCTTCTGTGCACAGGCCAGCTGCACAGAGCATGCGACCGGGACGGAATGAGCATCCTGGCAGGCTTCTGGACTGAGCTCAAAGCTCTGTAACTCAGCGTCTCCTCCTTGTGGACATTTGTCCCCAGCAGGGACAGTGAGGCAGGTAAGGATCCCTCTGGTGGTGGAGACCTTAGTCCATGGGCCGCCTTACTGCCTTCAGCCCCACATTTGGGTCTCACTACTCTGGCAACACACATCAGTGGAGAAATGTTCTGGGGACATTTTTCCAGAGTAGGAAGAGAAGTTACATCTGTAGTGCCCTTATGTACCACTGGCTCAAGTGGGAAAGAATTGGCCTGCAGTGCAGGAGACCTGGGTTTGATCCCTGGGTTGGGAAGATCCCCTGGAGAAGTGAATGGCAACCCACTCCAGTATTCTTGCCTGGGAAATCCCATGGACAGAGGAGCCTGGAGGGCTACAGTGCATGGGCTCACAAAAGAGTCGAACACAATTTAGCAACTAAACAACAATAACAACTTGACAGTGAGGATTAACACATGGCTTTATCCATAGCTAGGAACAGGTGTGTGTTTTACATCTCTTCATAGGAGGCATCATATTTTTGAGGGTCTTTCTTTGCTGAAATCACATACCACCTGGCCACGCTCCCACGCCAGCAGGCCCTCTTATACAGCCTGCCACCTGCTTGCAGGGATCAGCAGATTCAATTTCAGGTGTTTTTCAGAAGAGGCAGAAGGTACTCTGGGCACCTAGGTGCTCTCTCTCCTTTGTGATTTTTCTCCTCAAGGCACACAACTGAGCATCGAACTGGGAAGAGGAGAGTTCAGTCTTTCCTTCCAAGAGCAGATGGTGCAACGATCTCAAGCTATTGATTAACCTATTTGATCTATTAACCTATTTTTTTCTTTCAGTTGAACTTCAGAGTGCACAGAATTGGGATAATTAAAGCAGGCGTCCAGTTCAGTCGCTCAGTCATGTCTGACTCTTGGCGACCCCATGGACTGCCGCGCGCCAGGCTTCCCTGAACTAAAACAGTTCAGTTCTAGCACATTCATCCATGAATGGCTCCTCCATGTCTTCCCTCCATCTTTCCCTCTTTCATCATAATGCACCAAGAGCTTGTCAGCCCAAACCAAAAGCTAGGACCTTGACAATAACCTGTATTTAATCATATTCCTCCCAACCCACCCAGGCTAGGACCGCGTCTCCTCCTTGTGGACATTTGTCCCCAGCAGGGACAGTGAGGCAGGTAAGGATCCCTCTGGTGGTGGAGACCTTAGTCCATGGGCCGCCTTACTGCCTTCAGCCCCACATTTGGGTCTCACTACTCTGGCAACACACATCAGTGGAGAAATGTTCTGGGGACATTTTTCCAGAGTAGGAAGAGAAGTTACATCTGTAGTGCCCTTATGTACCACTGGCTCAAGTGGGAAAGAATTGGCCTGCAGTGCAGGAGACCTGGGTTTGATCCCTGGGTTGGGAAGATCCCCTGGAGAAGTGAATGGCAACCCACTCCAGTATTCTTGCCTGGGAAATCCCATGGACAGAGGAGCCTGGAGGGCTACAGTGCATGGGCTCACAAAAGAGTCGAACACAATTTAGCAACTAAACAACAATAACAACTTGACAGTGAGGATTAACACATGGCTTTATCCATAGCTAGGAACAGGTGTGTGTTTTACATCTCTTCATAGGAGGCATCATATTTTTGAGGGTCTTTCTTTGCTGAAATCACATACCACCTGGCCACGCTCCCACGCCAGCAGGCCCTCTTATACAGCCTGCCACCTGCTTGCAGGGATCAGCAGATTCAATTTCAGGTGTTTTTCAGAAGAGGCAGAAGGTACTCTGGGCACCTAGGTGCTCTCTCTCCTTTGTGATTTTTCTCCTCAAGGCACACAACTGAGCATCGAACTGGGAAGAGGAGAGTTCAGTCTTTCCTTCCAAGAGCAGATGGTGCAACGATCTCAAGCTATTGATTAACCTATTTGATCTATTAACCTATTTTTTTCTTTCAGTTGAACTTCAGAGTGCACAGAATTGGGATAATTAAAGCAGGCGTCCAGTTCAGTCGCTCAGTCATGTCTGACTCTTGGCGACCCCATGGACTGCCGCGCGCCAGGCTTCCCTGAACTAAAACAGTTCAGTTCTAGCACATTCATCCATGAATGGCTCCCTCCATGTCTTCCCTCCATCTTTCCCTCTTTCATCATAATGCACCAAGAGCTTGTCAGCCCAAACCAAAAGCTAGGACCTTGACAATAACCTGTATTTAATCATATTCCCTCCCCACAACCCACCCATGCTTTGTCTCCTGCATCTGAGGTTATGATAATCCTGTTTGCTGCACTCCTCACTCCCTTCTTTCCTTTCTCAAACAGTTTTGTTGCAACTATATGTATTTCTCAAAGTGCCTTTTTAAAATTTTAGCTTCTTTTGACTGAAGATTGTATTGCTAAGATTCTTCCATATTTTGCTTGTTGCTGTGGCTTGTTGTTTTGACTGCTGTGTGTGTTTGGTTGAATGAATAGACGATACGCTTCTTTCATCCCTTCTATTCAAGGACAGCACATTAAAAAGCAGAGACATCACTTTGCTGACAAAGGTCTGTATAGTCAAAGCTGTGGTTTTTCCAGTGGTCATGGACAGATGTGAGAGTTGGACCATAAAGACGTCTGAACACCGAAGAACTGATGCTTTTGAATGGTGGTGTTGGAGAAGACTCTTGAGAGTCTTTGACAGCGAGGCGATCAAGTCAGTCAGTCTTAAAGGAAATCAACTCTGAATACTGGAAGGGCTGATACTGAAGCTGAAGCTCCAATACTTTGGCCATCTGATGCGAAGAGCTGACTCATTAGAAAAGACCCTGATTGAGGGCAGGAGGCGAAGTGGGCACCAGAGGCCGAGATGATTGGATAGTATCGACTCAATGGACATGAGTTTGAGCCAACTCCAGAAGATGGTGAGGGAAAGGGAAGTCTGGCGTGCTACCGACCACGGGGGAGCAAAGAGTTGGACACAACTTAGAGATTGAACAACACCAACCTTACTTGGCTTTTGGAGTCTCAGTTTCCCTTTGGGGGCTAGAAATCATACTAAGCTCCAAGGCTTTTGTGTGATTAAGTGAGATAATCCACGACCCCCTGAGCTGGTGTCTGGCTTACAGTAGGTGTGCTGTATTAACCTAGGCTGTAGTGTGAGCTCCTTACCTAGACTGAGCTTCAAATCCGGGATTTAGAGCCAGGGCGTCTACTGACAGTTTGGGGATTTTTTTCACCATCGTGCCTCTTTTGTTTATATTTATTTTTATCTGTCTTTTTTATTCTTCAGCTTGTGTGGGTCTCCCATTCAGTGGCCTCTCTCGCTGCAGAGCACCGGTTCTGGGTGCATGTGCTCCAGAGCGCTGGCTCATAACTGGACACACCGGTGCAGCCGCTCCATGGCATGTGGGATCTTCCCTGGTCAGGGATCGAGCCGATGCCCCTTGCACTGCCAGGTGAACTCTTTACCCACTGGACCACCAGGGAAGTCCTACTAATAGCTTTTATATAGACTTCAGATGAGTTCCCTTGGAATTGGTAGGGTTGGATGCCGTTATCAAAAACACAGATTTCCCCAGCCTTTCTGAATCAGGATCTCTTGGAGGCAAGCCTTGGGAATTTACATTATTATAAAGTTCTATGATGACTCTGTGGAGAAGGGAATGGCAGCCCACTCCAGTGTTCTTGCCTGGAGAACTCCATGGACAGAGGAGCCGGGCGGGCTACCGTCCATGGGGTCGCAAAGAGTCGGTCATGACTTAGCAACTAAAGAAACAACAGAAAAAAAGAAAGAAAGAAACAACAGAAAAAGATGACTCTAACATGAGTACCAGCTTAGGAGCTACTGGACTGGGTTTCTGGAAGGGGATTACAGGAGAAGAAAGGAAGAGAGGAAAGGGCGAAGGAGAGGAAAGGGTAACTAACCTTCTAGTTAATGTTCAATGTGGAGCGTTTTAGATTCAGAGAGAATAGGCCTTTACATCTGCTATATTAGAAGTGGGAACAGATGGGAGGTCTAATCTCAACTACCGGCTCTTAAAGCCAGTCAGAGACAGGGACAGAAACACCTCACTCTGCAGGGAGCCTGCGACTCAGGACAGCGACCTGGGGCAGTCAGCCTGGCCCCTCACGCCACATTCGAAGTGAGGTCTTGACAGCGTCTGGGGCTGGACGCAGGGGCCACCTCCTTCCCAGACACGCTCTGAGGGTGGGGCTTTGGCGCCTCCCACCTCCAGGAGGCCAGGGCAGGGGTCGGAGCTGTCCTGTCTGTCCTGCCACGTCCAGCAGCGTCGGCGGCCAGGTGAGCGCCGGCTGGGAGACACATCGCATGAGTCAGCCTGGAGGAACTTCCCAGGATCGGGCACCGTCACTTCCGTTCTCCATCAAGTCATCACGTGACCTGGTTACCAGCCCTGCAGTTCGCCCATAGCTCTGGAGAGGGGGGGAGATCCAGACTTCAGGAACGAGTCCCGGGACAAGGGGCAGCCACCCGGATGTTGCAGCTTTGTCTGGAATGGATGCTTGATCCAAGCCATGACGGTGCCTGAAAACACGACTCATGCAGGGCTTTGTTTCCTTCAGAGTCGGGGAGCGTCTTGGTGGCAACGCAGGCAGATGGTGGTGGACACAGAAGCAGCGACCGCTCTTTTCTTTGTGGAAGGCCCTGAAAGGGCGGCTGCCTGAGCGGGGCTGACCTCGGGCACCCTGTCGTCTCCTTCTAGATAATCTACACCTTTACGTTGGATCCATGAGAGGGCAGAGAGTAGCAGGAAGAATGCATGAGACTCTGCGCTTTGGGTCAGATCTGTGCAATTTGTAATAACTATTAGCTATGATTACTAGAAATAATTGATTCTATTGCACAGGGTAAGCCTTTGTTGTGACGACTGGTTGCTTAATGGGATGTTGTATGCAACGATTTAGGGCCAGAGGCTATCTCTACCGAGAGCCCATGTCAGCGTCTGCACTGCCTCCTTCAAAGCAGCCTGTGTGGGCTTTATTGGTGGCTCAGTGGTGCAGAATCCACCTGCTAATGCAAGAGACACAGGTTCGATCCCTGGTCCGGGAGGATCCTGCATGCCACGGAGGCCATGCGCCACAGTTACTGAGCTTGCGCTCGAGAGCCTGGAGACTGAAACCATCGAGTCCCTGCACCTCCGCGACTGCAGCCCAGGTGCCCTAGAACCCAGGCTCCACAGCAAGAGAAGCTACTGGAATGAGAAGCCCACATGCCACAACTAGAGAGCAGCCCTGGCTCTCTGCAACTGGAGAAAAGCCTGCGCAGCCGTGAAAACCCAGGACAGTCACGAATAAATACAATTACTTTAAAAACAAGGCACTCCCTGCTGTCCCTTATTCTCTGGACAAACAATGATCAAACAAACATGCAAGGACAAAGCCCAGGCCATAAGCACTCTTGGTCTGTGCTGAGAGCTCCACCCTGGACCCGGAAATTGGCTTGGGTTGAAGTGGAGGCGTCTCGGGCGTTTTCTGCTCACCATGAAAGCACTGGCTTTTGTTTTTCCTCTTATCTCCAGAGAGGCTTTGAGTCTCGTGAGAGGCCGCCATCAATCAGCGTTTACTCACCAGACACGGTCCCGTGTCAGACACGACAGGATGTGCTCTGTCAACCTTCTAACTTAGTTTGTTTCAGGTAGAAGCCAGACAAGAAAGGTTTCCCCCTTCCACCAGCTCCTGCTTTCTGTTTCTTTTTGGAAAAACAGCTTTCTGTTCAAAGGTAAAGCTATTTGGGGGCCCTTTTCTTGGCCTCTTGGAGGTGGATGGATACTAAGAAATTAGCTGGTCGAAGGAAAGTGTCGTGATGTAGGGCGGGGACAATCTGTACCAGAGGATCTCCACTTCAGAAAAATAGTACGTTCAGAATAAACAGGGAAGTACCGTTATCCGAAAGGAATTTCCTGGCGGCCCGGTGGTAGAGAACTTGCCTGCCAATGCAAGAGATGCAGGTTAGACCTCTGGGTCAGAAGATCCCCTGGAGAAGGAAATGGAATCCCACTCGGGTACTCCTGCCTGGGAATTTCCACAGATGGAGGAGCCTGGTGGGCTCGTCCACGGGTCTCAAAGAGCTGGACCTGACTGAGCAATACCAACTGATTGCCCCAAAGGCCTGTGTGGGCTTTATTGGTGGCTCAGTGGTGCAGAATCCACCTGCTAATGCAAGAGACACAGGTTCGATCCCTGGTCCGGGAGGATCCTGCATGCCACGGAGGCCATGCGCCACAGTTACTGAGCTTGCGCTCGAGAGCCTGGAGACTGAAACCATCGAGTCCCTGCACCTCCGCGACTGCAGCCCAGGTGCCCTAGAACCCAGGCTCCACAGCAAGAGAAGCTACTGGAATGAGAAGCCCACATGCCACAACTAGAGAGCAGCCCTGGCTCTCTGCAACTGGAGAAAAGCCTGCGCAGCCGTGAAAACCCAGGACAGTCACGAATAAATACAATTACTTTAAAAACAAGGCACTCCCTGCTGTCCCTTATTCTCTGGACAAACAATGATCAAACAAACATGCAAGGACAAAGCCCAGGCCATAAGCACTCTTGGTCTGTGCTGAGAGCTCCACCCTGGACCCGGAAATTGGCTTGGGTTGAAGTGGAGGCGTCTCGGGCGTTTTCTGCTCACCATGAAAGCACTGGCTTTTGTTTTTCCTCTTATCTCCAGAGAGGCTTTGAGTCTCGTGAGAGGCCGCCATCAATCAGCGTTTACTCACCAGACACGGTCCCGTGTCAGACACGACAGGATGTGCTCTGTCAACCTTCTAACTTAGTTTGTTTCAGGTAGAAGCCAGACAAGAAAGGTTTCCCCCTTCCACCAGCTCCTGCTTTCTGTTTCTTTTTGGAAAAACAGCTTTCTGTTCAAAGGTAAAGCTATTTGGGGGCCCTTTTCTTGGCCTCTTGGAGGTGGATGGATACTAAGAAATTAGCTGGTCGAAGGAAAGTGTCGTGATGTAGGGCGGGGACAATCTGTACCAGAGGATCTCCACTTCAGAAAAATAGTACGTTCAGAATAAACAGGGAAGTACCGTTATCCGAAAGGAATTTCCTGGCGGCCCGGTGGTAGAGAACTTGCCTGCCAATGCAAGAGATGCAGGTTAGACCTCTGGGTCAGAAGATCCCCTGGAGAAGGAAATGGAATCCCACTCGGGTACTCCTGCCTGGGAATTTCCACAGATGGAGGAGCCTGGTGGGCTCTCGTCCACGGGGTCTCAAAGAGCTGGACCTGACTGAGCAACTAAACAACAACAACAGCATTGAGATTGCAGTGATTTTTTTTTTTTGAACAAATAACAAAGTTTATTTTTGATCCAGATACTGAGGGCTGAAATAGCCCAGTGATTTTTATTTCTTAGTATTCTGGATCCTGTGAAATGTCTGTAGTGAATATATATGTATCACATTTAAATCAGAGAACAAAAACTAAAAAAAAAAAAAAAACTAAAAATTTTTTCTTAAGCTGGATGGGGGGATGGGGAGCATTTCATTATTCTTCTTTATTATTTACTTTTAGGTTTATATACCGTTTGTATGAAATGTTTAATGCTCTATTTTGGTAGGTTGCGGAACCTCTTATTTAAATGAAATGTCATCTGGAAGCCGCCTTACTAGAAGCAAGAAGCTCTGGGGAGGCGGGCTCCCTTGGCCCGCCCTCAAGGCCAGAGACCAGCCCTAAGCGGGCAGGTGCGAGCTGTGGGGTCCAGTGCCTTCAGTGGGTCCGGTTTCCTCTTTTGCGGGTGGGAGCCCCAGGCTGAGACGGGATGGCAGAAACCGGACTAGACCCTGCTCTTTCAGGTTCTTGCTGGCCTCTTGCACAGCATACTGCCTCCCTTCATTCAAGTTTCCTTCTCGCCCCCGCCACCCTGCCTTCTTAAACCCTTATGTGCCCGAGTGAGGGAGCAGGCGTGCTTACTCAGTCACGGCCAGCTCTTTTTGACCCTGTGTACTGCAGCCCGCCAGGCCCCTCTGTCCACGGGATGTTCCCGGTGAGGATACTGGGGTGGGCTGCCATGCCTTCCTCCAGAGGATGCCCAACACCGGGACTGCACTTGCATTGCCTGCATGGGCAGGTGGCTGTTTTACCACTGAGCTTCCTGGGAAGCTCAGAGCTCTAAGAGACTGCTCTGAGCCTAAAGAGGAAAGCTAGCACAGTTTCCTCTGAACCCGATGCTCCATATTCACTCTTTGTTCAGGGTTTGTCCTTGAAGACAGACAGTTTATTTTGGTAGATGGCAGGAAAGGAGGTGAGAAGGAGGTGATGGAGAGGTGTGGGGAGACGGTTTGGGGGCGGCCTCTGGCTTCACTCTGCTTGCCGGGTTGTCTGGCAGCCACGTCGCTGGGGCGGGGTGGGGGCAGCAGTGTTCTTCGGTCCAGTGCAGTCACGAGGGGGTTCCTGGCTGTCACTGGGTCGGATGGGAACTGACTGCTCCGGGAGGTGCTCTAGCCAGTAAGGGGAGAGTTCCTCCCTGCTCCGTGTCCCGAAGAGGCCTGGGATCCTGACAGTTCAGCTGAGAACAATAGGGGGAAACTGTTTCCAGTCCTCAGCGGGCCGTCTCACGGAGACAAGAGGTATGCTGGGATCCGACTCTGGAACAGCACAGATGGGACCAGCGAGCACCGGATGCCCGTACCTGCCCTCTGCCTTCCCGTCCCTGATCACTAGCCAGGGACAGCCGGCTCGCCCGGTGAGTTCAGGCTCAGCCTTCAGCCCTCCACGACGCCCTTACCTCCAACAGCACACTTGCAGCGTATTTGAGGGGATGTAAATGATTTTCCATTCCTGGAAGTGCAACCACCAGCCTCTAGGGATCCTCAGCTTCAGGAGAGGCTCTGGAGCCCGCCCCCCTCCCCACTCTCCCCCTTCCTCTCCTCCTCCCCAACCTTCCCCTTTCCTCCCCTCCCCCTTTCTCCCTCGTCTCTCCCCCCTCCCCCTCCCCACAATTCAGCGCCCCCTCCGCCACCTCCTCTGAAGTCCGCTAGGGGGCGCGCGCGCTCCGTGGCCCCTCGAGGGGTGGGAGCCGGAGGGCAGGCGGTCGGTCCTGGAAAGCGCAGCCCAGGCAGCTGCGGGCTGGGTCCCTGAGCATTACTTCTCCCGCCGTCAGTCCTCCTGGAGTTTCAGTTCTGGAAAATGCAGTTGAATCAAGAGAAATGATAGCCATTAGCTCACCTCCTGACTTCCAGGATTCTGACCCAACCCAGGACACAGACCAGCTCAAACACGTGGCCACCGCTCCCCGTGGCCACAGCCTCGCATTTAACTGAAAGTGAGGCGTCTTCCCTCACTCCCTTAGACAGTTTCCCCAACAGATGGCAGTTGGGGGCTGGTCGGCCAGACTTTCCGAGCCTCTCTGTGGTCTAGGGCTTCCAGAGGGGACGGTGGTCTCCTGTTCCTGGGGACTCGTAGATCCTGAGTCTGGACCTCAGGCCCGGTGTGGCCGGCTGCAGAGGTTGACAGGCGGCCAGTAGGAGGCGGTAATGAGAGACAAGGGGGTGGGGTCGAACGGTCCCGCTTTTGTGTGAATTTTCAGTGGGATTAGAGAGCTCACCTTGAAGAGGTTGAGAGAAGTTTCAGAACGTGGGGGCCCTTCCAGGAAGACCCAGTAGAGTAAGATGGTGATATATCTGGGGTAAGAAGTGGACTTGCCAGGAAGCATTCACATGGGCTTGAGTGGAAAGAAAGGGGAGGAGGTTATGGCGGGGGCACTGGGAGATGCTGAAAGGTTCCAGAACGGGTTTATGCAGCAGAAAGGGTCAGTGGAAGGGGACTGGGAGGAGCCCAGGAAGACAGCCACACCCTGCCACGAGGGGATGGACCGCCGGTACCTGCCTCTTAGCAGCTGTGAGTTCCTGGGCAAATCATAAAGCTTTGTGCCTCAGTTTCCACATCTGAAAAATGGGAATAGTATACTAGCTAGTTTGACTAGCATGGGGATTAAATGAGATAGTACATTTAAAAGTGCTTAAAGTTTTCTCTGGCACAAAGTACACATAGGCATTGTTAGCAATGTCGTGTTTCCAGCCACGGCTGGCAGACCCAGGACCCGAACCCAAGTGGCCATGTCCTACTGCTCGGACGTGCTGTCCTTTGCTATCCTGCCTGGATGGTGCTGAGCATGGAGCAGACACGGGATGATGGCTTCTAGCGGAGCCTGAGAGAATGGAGAAGGCTGGATTTAGCAGACTATGAAACGCTCTGTGTGTGTGTGTGTGCATTTTCCCGTTGGGGTATTTGTTAGTTCATTCATTCAACCACAGCACAGAGCATCTGTTATGGCATTGGGTTCTGGAGATGTGTGGACAACCAAGAAACCCCGGCCTCTCTGAAGCTCACAGCCCAGTAAGGGGAATCAGACATTTATCAGATGCACCCAACTGTTCAGTTACAATGGCCGTAGATGAAGGTGGTGCTCTGGGAACTTACAGGCAGGCACGCGGGTGTGTCTGGGGTCCAGCGACTCCTCGTCCCTTCCGTGGCCCCTGCCTGGTCCAGGCTACTGTTGCCTCATGCCCGGAACACCACGACTGCCTCATCATGATCTCACATCTTTTACCCTTGCCTCCACCCACTCGGCTTTTTTTTTAAATTTATTTCTTTATTTTTGGCTGTGTTGGGTCTCCGTGGCTGCATACTCTTTTCTCTAGTTGTGGCAAGTGGGGGCTCCTCTCTAGCTGGGGTGTGCGGGCTTCTCTTGTTGGGGAGCATGAGTTGTGGGCTTGGGCACTCAGCAGTTGTGGCACACTGGCTTAGTTGCCCCCTGGCCTGTGGGATCTACCTGGACCAGGGATCGAACCCAGGTCCCCTGCGTTGGAGGGCAGAGTTTAAATTACTGGACCACCGGAGAAGTCCTTTGCGGCAGAGTTCTTAGCAGCTGTGAGTTCCTGGGCAAATCATAAAGCTTTGTGCCTCAGTTTCCACATCTGAAAAATGGGAATAGTATACTAGCTAGTTTGACTAGCATGGGGATTAAATGAGATAGTACATTTAAAAGTGCTTAAAGTTTTCTCTGGCACAAAGTACACATAGGCATTGTTAGCAATGTCGTGTTTCCAGCCACGGCTGGCAGACCCAGGACCCGAACCCAAGTGGCCATGTCCTACTGCTCGGACGTGCTGTCCTTTGCTATCCTGCCTGGATGGTGCTGAGCATGGAGCAGACACGGGATGATGGCTTCTAGCGGAGCCTGAGAGAATGGAGAAGGCTGGATTTAGCAGACTATGAAACGCTCTGTGTGTGTGTGTGTGCATTTTCCCGTTGGGGTATTTGTTAGTTCATTCATTCAACCACAGCACAGAGCATCTGTTATGGCATTGGGTTCTGGAGATGTGTGGACAACCAAGAAACCCCGGCCTCTCTGAAGCTCACAGCCCAGTAAGGGGAATCAGACATTTATCAGATGCACCCAACTGTTCAGTTACAATGGCCGTAGATGAAGGTGGTGCTCTGGGAACTTACAGGCAGGCACGCGGGTGTGTCTGGGGTCCAGCGACTCCTCGTCCCTTCCGTGGCCCCTGCCTGGTCCAGGCTACTGTTGCCTCATGCCCGGAACACCACGACTGCCTCATCATGATCTCACATCTTTTACCCTTGCCTCCACCCACTCGGCTTTTTTTTTAAATTTATTTCTTTATTTTTGGCTGTGTTGGGTCTCCGTGGCTGCATACTCTTTTCTCTAGTTGTGGCAAGTGGGGGCTCCTCTCTAGCTGGGGTGTGCGGGCTTCTCTTGTTGGGGAGCATGAGTTGTGGGCTTGGGCACTCAGCAGTTGTGGCACACTGGCTTAGTTGCCCCCTGGCCTGTGGGATCTACCTGGACCAGGGATCGAACCCAGGTCCCCTGCGTTGGAGGGCAGAGTTTAAATTACTGGACCACCGGAGAAGTCCTTTGCGGCAGAGTTCTTAAGCTTGGGAGTTTTCTCTAGACCTTTCAACTAGACCAACGACTCTGCAGCCTGACTGTTGGAAAACTTGCTTTCCAGCAGGTGGCGCCGCAACTCGAGCTTGTCGGCTTTTCGTTCCCCGCAGAACCTAGCCTGTTTCCTGAGCCTGTTTCCCTCCCGGTCCACGGAATCCTGCCCACACAGAGGCGCCGACACAGTGGAGGAGGGGTGGGTTTAAGGCTCAGTGAGCCGGGTGTACCTGCGGGCCCAGTGGGGCGATAGATCCTTGGCTGAGATTTTCCCAGTGACTGTTGAGTAGGCTTCCCGCTGTGCTCCTGAACCCCAAACCAGTCAGGGCCCAGCTCCCTTAGGTCCCTCTGACATTCTGATGTACCGCTTCTCAGCTCCTCTCTCCCCTGCATCCCGGCGGTCTCGCCTCAGGCCTTTGGGTGCTGCAGGAGAGAAACAGGCTCCTCCAGCCTCGTCAGGGCCGACTGTCCCTTCAGTGCGTCCGCCTCTGGGGGGCCCTGTTAACGGCAGCCCGCCGGACTCCTCTGTCCATGGGATTCTCCAGGCAAGAATATTGTAGCGGGTGGCCTTTTCTTCCTCCAGGGGATCTTCTCGGCCTAGAGACTGAACCAGAGTCACCTAGGTCTCCTGCATTGTAGCTGGATTCTTCACCGTCTGAGCCATCGGGCAAGCCCACGCGTGGGACTTCCACAGAAACTCTCTCGGTCGTGGGTCTCTGCCCACCTCCGCATTCCGCAGGTTTCCCAGCTGTGGCTGAGGAGGGCTGGGACCAGCCCCTTGGCTCCTGCTGCTTCCGCAGCCCTCCCAAGACGGGTCTGCCTGCTACCCAGTGCTCAGGTTCCTTGGTGGAAGGTGCTGGATTCCATAGCTCCCACGGAGGCACCTTTGTTTGTGCATGGGTGTTGACTTAGTTCTCAGAACAGGGGTAAAGAGGAGGGATGTGTGTTGCCACTGTGAGGCTTTAGCTCATTCCTTTTCTTTTTTGAGTGTTTCACTGAATTTTTTATTTCATTTGTGGTTTTGCCTTAGGTGTGATAGCGACCTGTAATTTTTCTTTTTTAAAATATTTGTGACTGGAGGGCGATTGTCTGGCTGTGGTGGTTCCTGGCACTCACCAGCCTGGACCAGCGGTCGGCGCACGCAGGTCCCCTCCCTCTTGAAGTGCCTTCCTGCCCCATCCCACCCCTCTAGGTTGTCACAGAGCCCTGGGTTTGAGTTCGTGAGTCCCACAGCAAATTCCCACGGCTCTCTGTTTTACATGTGGCCGTGTATACGTTTCACTGCTCCTCTCTCGATTCATCTACTTCCCCTGCGTCTCCTTTCTTTTTTTATATATTTCTGTCTTTGTTGGGCTGTGCCAGGTTTTCGTTGCAGCATGCAGGGACTTATAGTTGGGGCAGAGGTGGTCTAGTTCCTGTTCAAGCGTCAGACCTGGGCCCCAGCACTGGGAGCTCAGGGTCTTAACCACTGGACCACCAGGGCATCCCAGCTCCTGTCTTTTCAGCACTGACAGCCTTCCTTTGTGGGATGCTGCACAGACTGTTTGGCCGTTCACCCAGGAAGGATATTTTGGCTGCCTCAGGTTCTGGCGATTATAAATAAAGCTGTGACGAACCCTTGCGTCCAGGGCTCTCTGCTGATGCTCCGAGGAGACCCTCCCATCAGCACTCGAGGCCGGGGGCCCGCTGATTCTCTCTCTGTGGCCGCAGTGCTGCTGGCGTCTCCAGGCTGTGAGCACAGAAGGAGAGGGTCCCACGACTGTTTTCTCAAGTGTTTGTCTGCTAAACACTTACTGGTTTTCTTTTCAATTTCTTCCTTAAAAAAATAAAAGGAAAGAAAGAAAGAAAAGGCAGTAGAACACACAATGGATGTGATCCTGAATGAAAGCCCCGGCGATGAGACTTGCCTGAAGGCCGAAGTGGGAGAACGCAGGCATTCCTCTCCGCAGGGGCGGCTCCAACTGAATCCAGGATGCCTGGGTGGTATGATCAGTTCCGGAGCCCAAGTACCCAGCCTGAGTGCTGCTGGATGGAAACAGTCGTCAGCAGGCATGGGTCTTGTTAGAGGGTGCCTGTGTTGGACCACATTACCGTTTCTTCTTCTTATTACCCAGATTACCGTTTATTATTATTATTTATTATTATTGTGTTATGCTGCTGGCACTTGTGATAAAGGACCTGCCTGCCAATGCAGGAAACATAAGCGATATGGGTTCAATTCCTAGGTTGGGAAGATCCCCTGGAGGAGGGCATGGTGACCCACTCCAGTCTTCTTGCCTGGAGAATCCCATGGACAGAGGAGCCTGGCAGGTGACTGCCTGTAGGGTCACAGAGAGTCCCAAGGTCACAGCAGGGCCCTGGCTTAAGGGGCTGGAGACACTAGGTGGAACCCCAGGTGGGACGAGAGGCGCTTAGCGGCCGGGGACATCCTTAGATGGAAATCACCTGCTCCCTCGGGAGCCACGTGGGGCTGTACCAAGTGAATGGAACCCAGAAGCGAGTGCTAACTTCTTGGGCCATCAGAGGAAGCTGATGGGGGGCCAGGCAGAAGCATCTGGGTCTCTAACTGAGCTGAGCTGGGCTGGACTTGGCAGGAACCCTTTCTCTGGCCTCTGTGATCACGTCTTGGTTATTTGGACCCTGGACAGCCATCGCGTCACCTAAAGAAGCTCCTATCACCCATGCTATGACTAAGCTCCCATCACCTGCATGATGACTAAGCTCCTATCACCCGCATGATGACTGATCTCCTATCACCTGCACAATGACAGTCCCCAGCAGTGTTCTACTTTCAGGGTTTTGCTCTGTAATAGTGACGGGTGAGAATGATTGCTGGGCGCACATGGGAAGGAGGTCCATCCTCAAGACCAGAGGATAGCAGGCTCCTTGGGTCGGGACCAGGCATACACATTTTAGTCTCTGTGGACCTACGGTCTCCGTTGTGATGACCTAGCTCACTCTTGGGGCAGGAAAGCCGCATGGATAACAGGTAAATGAACAAGGAGAGCTGTGTTCCCACACAATGTGGCCGAAATGTTACTTCCACGAACTTTTCATGTGTCAGGAAGTACTTTTTCTTTTGGTTCTCCCTGCCCCAACTATTTGTAAGTGTCCGACTGGCCTCAGCTCGTGGGCTGTGCCATAACGAGGTGAGGGCCAGAGGTAGCGGGTTTGTGTTCCTCTCTTCTAGCCGGACGAGACTCAACAGTTGTCAGGGTGTTTTTAACATTTGTTTCTTTGTCTTTTTTTTTTTTTTGGCCACACTGCCTTGTGGGATTTTAACTTCCTGACTGGGAATTGAACCTGGGCCCTCAGCAGTGAAACTGTGGAGTCCACTGCACTGCCAGGGAATTCCTCTATACATATTTCTTTATTTGTCATGTCATGAGAAACTGACTGTGGAGTTCACATTTCTATGTGGTGCAACTTAGGTGCTTGTTCCTAGGGGAGACTCTCTAAAACAATGCGGCTGCAGGGAGTCAAAATGGTGTCCTGATCTCCTCAGCCCATCCACAAGGCTTTCTTGCACCCCGCGGCTGTGGGGACTCGTCATGGACCCCAGTTTTTGTCAGGGAGCTCCAGCTCCTTCCTAAGATAGACCCGAGACATCAGCTCCTGGCTCCAAGTGGCTGTTTCTTTATTGGGCTGTGTGGATCTTAGTTGAGGCATGTGGGATCTTTAATTGTGGCATATGGGACCTAGTTCCCTGACTGGGGCTTGAACCCGGGCCTCCTGCATTGGGAATGTGGTCAGCCACGGGACCACCAGGGAAGGGCCCTGAGGGGCAGTTTCAATGCCACCCTCTCTCCCCCTGAACGATCCGTTTTGAATAGTTCCCCTTAGCTGGCTGGTATCGGGTCTCACTCTCGGTCTTGGTTTTCAGTTCTCTTTATGTTTCCGGCACTTGCGCAGCTTCTTTGCATGCTCTCGGTTTCGGATGTGTATTGTCATTTTCGGGGTTGCCTTTTATCCAGAATTCCTATTTGGGTCTAGGAGGAAGTCTGTGGATTGACTCATCGACCACACTGCATGAATTTTCTTATTGGATTTTTAATGAAGTAGGACCCGTTAGTCATATTTTATATCTATTCTACACTGTTAGCACTTGATTTTGCTTCCTTGAATTTCCTTTACAAACAACATCCAGGATCACACTGGGGGAAGAAAGACAGCATGAGAAAACTACAGAAGGGCAGGACCGAGGAGACTGGAGAAACATTTGATCCTCTTGGTGGATCAAACTCCATGAGAACCGAAGCCTCCCTCCAGCTGCTGTGGTGCTGAAGACGTGACCAGGCAGAGGGACTGCCCTGACCGTTAGGCGCTAAGACTCAGCGTGCCCACAGCAGGGAGAGAATTAAGATCCCACGTGCGGTGTGGTGTGGCCCCAAACAAAACAATAACAGCAACCAAAGTAGGCAGCCAGAGAGGAAGGAGGAGAGAGGCAAGAAACAGTGTCTTCTCTGCTGTTTTGTATTTTGGGATTGACTTCATGAACGGGGAAGGTGTGACGCAAACCTCATATTGTCACAAACAATGGGTAGATTTCTCTCATTGATTAGTTTTGTCTCTGAAGTGTCTCTTGCCACCCTTCCCCTTTTTCTAAGGAAGGCTTCAAATTAGGAAGTTGCTAAGAAACTAAAAAGGAAGTTGATGAGCAAGAAGCGCAAAGAAGTGTTGACCAAGTGAAAGACAGATGGCCCAGGCCCTCTTGTCCGCACCTAGATGCCAGCTGCAGCCTGGATTTTCTGGGGCCACCTGCATGGAAGACAGGACCCTGTGGCTGCGCCCGGCTCTGCTGCTTGTCTGCCTCTCAGGTGAGTGGGGCTGGGGCCTCGGGGCCCGAGAGTGGCAGAGGGCAGGACTGTGGGCAGGTCCGTCCTGGGTTCAAGCCAGAGACAGAGTGTCCGCAGAAACAGAAAGGACGCATCCATTCATCCCTCTGTATTTCCTTTTACACATTCAAACATTCTCCTTACGGATCCTACGCACACTTATTGAGCACCATCTGCGTGCCAGGACTGTTCTGGACGCAGCGATTGAGAGCAACTTCTGCGCTCAGGGACTCACAGTGGGATGAAGGGCTCAAGCTACTGTGGTGCTGCATGGAACTCGGGCTGCCCTGGTGGCCCACATGGTACAGACTCTCCCTGGAGGCACAGGTTCGATCCCTGGGTTGGGAAGATCCCTGGAGCAAGAAATGGCATCCCACTCCAGTGGGTTTTTTTGAAAAAAAAATTTTTTAAATGTCTGGCTGCGCTAGGTCTTTGTTGCCATCTCTAGTTGTGGCACGCGGGTACTGCACTTTGTTGTGGTGTGCGGGCTGCCTGTGGCGGTGGCTTCTGTTGTTGCAGAGCACGGGCTCTAGGCGCGCAGGCTCAGTAGTTGCCCTGTGACATATAGGATCTTCCCTGACCAGGGCTTGAACCTGTGTCCCCTGCCTTAACAGGCAGATTCTTAGCTATTGGACCACCATGGAAGCCCCCCACTCCAGTATTCTTGCCTGAAGAGTTCCATGGACAGAGGAGCCTGGGGTACAGTCCACAGTTCATATATATATATAGTCTGTATGCATAGAAGGAATTACACATACCTAACTGAATCATGGTGGTACAACTGAAGCTAATGCAACACTGTTCATTGGCTGTACTCCAAAATAGAAAAACATTTTTTAAAAAAGGAAAAAGAAACCAGTCATGGGCACTAGCCCATTTACACCTTGGAAATCTGTAAACACGGCCAGGCAGCCTTCTCCCCCAGTTGGTTTACGAGTGTTTCATTGCTTGTTTACATCTTCTTGCTTAAATCTGATCAAGTGCCCGAGTGCCCCAGCCTGGTGCAGTTAAACTGGAGAGGGAAGCTTCTTCCCACCCTTTTCTGTGGAACCGGCTGACCTCTCCAGCCCTTCTGGTTCACCTTTCCACCTCGAGGACATTTGCAGCTGACGCTCCGCGTGTGGGTTCAGATTAGAACTTGGAAGTCACTTGTCAAGATTTGAATTTCGGTTCTCCTTTTTCATCCCAGCTCCCTGCTCCACCCGGTGCACGCCTCTGGGGTTGCAAACACTGGGCAAATATGGTTGCTTTCAAATTGTGGAGGGCCGTGAGGGATGAAAAGAAAGACAGGAAAGGCGCTTCCAGGGCGAGGAGGACAACGACGAAGATGGAGGAAGTGAATTCCACAGTAAAACGAGCAAGAACAGAATTCCCGTACAGTGGGATGAAGGGCTCAAGCTACTGTGGTGCTGCATGGAACTCGGGCTGCCCTGGTGGCCCACATGGTACAGACTCTCCCTGGAGGCACAGGTTCGATCCCTGGGTTGGGAAGATCCCTGGAGCAAGAAATGGCATCCCACTCCCGTGGGATTCTTTGAAAAAATTTTTAAATGTCTGGCTGCGCTAGGTCTTTGTTGCCATCTCTAGTTGTGGCACGCGGGTACTGCACTTTGTTGTGGTGTGCGGGCTGCCTGTGGCGGTGGCTTCTGTTGTTGCAGAGCACGGGCTCTAGGCGCGCAGGCTCAGTAGTTGCCCTGTGACATATAGGATCTTCCCTGACCAGGGCTTGAACCTGTGTCCCCTGCCTTAACAGGCAGATTCTTAGCTATTGGACCACCATGGAAGCCCCCCACTCCAGTATTCTTGCCTGAAGAGTTCCATGGACAGAGGAGCCTGGGGTACAGTCCACAGTTCATATATATATATAGTCTGTATGCATAGAAGGAATTACACATACCTAACTGAATCATGGTGGTACAACTGAAGCTAATGCAACACTGTTCATTGGCTGTACTCCAAAATAGAAAAACATTTTTTAAAAAAGGAAAAAGAAACCAGTCATGGGCACTAGCCCATTTACACCTTGGAAATCTGTAAACACGGCCAGGCAGCCTTCTCCCCCAGTTGGTTTACGAGTGTTTCATTGCTTGTTTACATCTTCTTGCTTAAATCTGATCAAGTGCCCGAGTGCCCCAGCCTGGTGCAGTTAAACTGGAGAGGGAAGCTTCTTCCCACCCTTTTCTGTGGAACCGGCTGACCTCTCCAGCCCTTCTGGTTCACCTTTCCACCTCGAGGACATTTGCAGCTGACGCTCCGCGTGTGGGTTCAGATTAGAACTTGGAAGTCACTTGTCAAGATTTGAATTTCGGTTCTCCTTTTTCATCCCAGCTCCCTGCTCCACCCGGTGCACGCCTCTGGGGTTGCAAACACTGGGCAAATATGGTTGCTTTCAAATTGTGGAGGGCCGTGAGGGATGAAAAGAAAGACAGGAAAGGCGCTTCCAGGGCAAGGAGGAAAACGACGAAGATGGAGGAAGTGAATTCCACAGTAAAACGAGCAAGAACAGAACTCGTATTTATAAAGCCCTTTACCACGTAAAAACACTTTCAAACCTATGACACAACATGAACCTCTGAGCAGCTTTAAAAAAATGTATTGGTGTAGTTGATTCAGTGTTGTGTTAGTTTTAGGTGAACAGCCAAGAGAATCAGTTACGCAGATGTACCTACCCACGCTTTTCCAGATTCTGTTCCATACAGGCCGTTACAGAGCACGGAGTAGACCTCCCTGTGCTGGGCAGCAGGTTCTCAGTGGTCATCTGTTTTATATACAGCAGTGTGTATATGTCAATCCCCATCTCCCAGTTTATCACTCCCCCCACTTTCCTGGTGGTAACCATGTGATTATTTTCTATATCTGTAACTCTAGTTTTGTTTTGTAAATAAGCTTATTGGCACCATGCTTTTTCAGATTTCACATATAAGCAATATCATATGATATCTGTCTTCGTCTTACTTTGCTCCATATGGCAATCTCTAGATCCATCCGTGTTGCTGCAAATGCCATTATTTCTTTCTTTTTTATGGACGTGTCATGCCCCATTGTATATATATGTACCACATCTTCTTTATCCGTTCCTCTGTCGACGGACGTTTAGGTGGCTTGCGTGTCTTGGCTGTTGTAAATGGGGCTGCAGTGAACACTGGGGTGCTTGTGTCATTTCCAATTATGGGTTCTTCTGGACAGAAACCCGGGAGTGGGATGGCTGGGTCATGTGGTCGCTCTATGTTTAGGTTTTTAAGGAACCTCCATGTTCCCCTCTGAGCAACTTCATGATGCGGGCACTTTACGGATAAGCCGGTGATGGGATTAGTGACACATCGACTAAGTAAAAGAACTGAAACCCACATCTGCCTCCTCCCCAGGCTCTTTCCACCACCCCGGGGGGTGTCTGGAACAAAGCTAAGCCGGTGATCCTCACAAAACCGCTGCAGGGGCTTTCTGCGGGCGGCTCCGCGGATCATCCAGTGTCTCCATTCTGAACTAATTGCTCTCCTGAACTTGTTCCCACGACTTCAAGACGCCAGCCGACACTTTCCTTAAAAAATGCACACACAGGGCTTCCCTGGTGGTCCAGTGGGTAAGGACACGGCCTTGCAGTGCAAGGGGCACCGGTTCCATCCCTGGCCTGGGGAGATCCCACGTGCTGCTGGACCGGTGTGTCCAATCACCGAGCCGGAGCTCTGGAGCGCCTGCGCCTGGAGCCAGTGCTCTGCAGTGAGAGAGGCCACCGCGATGGGAGGCCCACACAGGCCAGAGAACAAACACGGATGAAAACAGATACATGAAAGACCAATAAAAGTGCCCCCCCCAACCAAAAATGCACAGGCACATTTATACGATCCCACATAGGACCTGCTGATCTTGCCTTCACAGAGCATTCTAGCAAAACAGAGGAGAGTGCTCCCTTGGCGTTAGGAGACTCTTCTTTTTGCTTAACTTCAAGTACCCGGGATTGAATTGGGCACAGTTTCACGCCTTCTCATCATTGGTTATGCAAAGCCCTCTTTTATGTTACTAATATGTAATTTAACAAACTTCTGTAAACTCACCAGCCAACCCAAGAACGGGATGCTGCCAATCACTCAACCCTACCAGTGCCTTCCCCATCCGATGCGCCTTCCTCATTCACACGGCAGTAACTTGGTATCACTTGTCAACACTTTGCATAAATAGTTGCTTTTGACATATTTGTGCTTCGGTTAGCAAACCGGGCTGAGGCATTATGAGCCACCTTCTAAATCTAAGGTTCTGTAATGAGAGCCAGAGATTTGGTTTTCGTCTTTCGACAACACATGAAGAGAAGAATAAACCAGAAGTTATACTCTTACAAAGTTTATTTATTCATTTGTCTTTGGCCTTAGTTGTGGCACGTGGGATCTCCATTGCAACATGTGAGATCTTAGGTCCCTGAGCGGGGTTGACCTTGTGTCCCTTGCATTGCAAGGCAGATTCTTAACCACTGGATTGAGAAGTTACAGTCTTAAAGAACGAGTCTGAGTTACAAAAAATCCAGAATGCAGAAACCTCACTCCACAGGGAAGTGTTTTTCTTTCTGACCAAGCCTCCTGCCTGGCAGAGGCTGCAGGCTAAGGACAGAACAGGACATTAAAGAGAATGAAACAGCGCCATGTGCCGCAGCGCGGATGAACCTGGAGACTCATGCTGAGTGAAGTCAAGTCAGAGAAGGAGAAACACCGTCTGACATCCCTTACATGTGGAATCTAAAAAGAAATGATGCAAGTGAGCTTATATATCAAAAAAGAGACTCACAGACTTAGACAACAAACGTATGGTTGCGGGGGGGGGGGGGGGCAAAAGGGCGGGGATGGTGAGGGAGCTTCTGTATGTAAAACGGATCGCCAGCAAGGACCTCCCGCGTCGCACCTGGCACTCTGCCCAATGGCACGTGGCAGCCTGGAGGGGCCGGAGTTGAGGGAGAATGGATGCATGTGCACGTAGAGTTGAATCCCTTCACTGTTCACCCAAAACTATCACAATGTTGTTCATTGGCTATACCCCAATAGAAAAGAGTAAGTTTAAATTAAAAAAAAAAAAAAAAAAAACACGAATAAACACAGACTAAGAAAGGACAGGGCAGAACCTCCAGCCCTCTCTGCTCCCACCTCCAGCTTTGGTCCGACTCTCCCTGTTCCCAGGAGACGGGGTCCCTGTGCAGTTACTCCCTGTTTCTGGGCTCCCGGGGCACAGGGGCCAAGCTGGCCTTGCTGACCGCGTCTCCAGACCCTCTGGCTCAGGTCTTCAGCTCGGGTGTCTCTCCAGGTCCCCATCCCGGAGCCTGGAACGGTCCACGCCTCCCAGGTGACGTTCCCCCCGGGTTTTCAGGAGATCGCTGCGGACGGGGCCCCTCGGGATGGAGCCCTGGGACGTGGCTTGTGTTTTCCAGGCTGCTGGTCGCTGACTGGCCCCGGCTCTGTGTCGGGCACCGTGGGGCACTCTCTGCGCGTCTGGTGTCGGTATGAGAAGGCGTACAGGGGGTACAACAAATACTGGTGCCGAGGAAGGTATGACACGACGTGCGACCTGATCGTGGAGACCCAGGGAGCCGAGAGAGAGAGGAGAAACGGCCGCGTGTCCATCAGAGACCACGCGGAGTACCTCACCCTTGTGGTGACCATGGAGAACCTCAGCCTCAACGACGCGGGGTCCTACTGGTGTCGAATCCAGACGGTCTGGATCCTGGACGTGCTGTCCCGGGACCCCTCGGTCCAGGTTCACGTGTCTGTGTCCCCAGGTAAGAGCTCCCCGTGGGCCAGCAACAGAGCTCTGGGGAAGGACGGACCTGGGGACCAGGACGGGTGCTGCCCGGGGTCCGGGTCTCGTCCTCGGTCTCCGCAGTGCTGGGAAGAGCCTCGGGTGTGGAGCTGGAGAAAGACAGCTGGCCCCTCATCGGTGGCGTGGGTTGTGGGGCGTAGGTGTGGCTTCCCCGGTGGCTCAGCGGTAACGGACCCTCCTGCAGCAGAGGCAGGAGGCGTGGGTTCGATCCCTGAGGTGGGCAGATCCCCTGGAGGAGGGCATGGCAACCCACTCCAGTCTTCTTGCCTGGAGAGTCCCACGGACAGGAGCCTGGCAGCTACAGCCCGTAGATTCGCGAAGAGTCGGACACGACCGAAGTGACCTGGCGTGCATGCACGCAGGTGGGGCACAGGTGCCCAGTTCTCACAGGGCGCCACCCTTGTCCTTTGAGAGGGGCAGAGGCCCTTCAACACACCGACTCCCTTCAGGAGTGGTGACTGGAAGACTGTGTGTGACATCCGGTCCGCGGCTGCTCAGGGCGTGCGGGGAGGGCGGTGCCTGACGTCTGATTTTATCCCCAGCACCGACTGCCACCCCGGGGAGCGCCATGTGTCTGGCTGCACCCGCCACCCTCCCGACCGCGGACGACGGGCAGACCCGCAGCATCGAGGAGACGCTGCCCCGCTGCCCAGGGTGAGGGCCCCGGGCCCGGGAGCCGTGGGGGAGGTGCGTCAGCAGCCTCGGGGCCCTGGGGTGGGGGCTGGAAGCAAGCCACGACCTTCGTGCCTCACCCTCCGCTGGGTTTCTCTCCAGCTCTGGTCCTGATCTGTATGTTCTCCAAAGCTGCCTGTGGAGTGCAAAATAGCACCTGTTCTGCGAACCCTCTCCCCCGAGGGCAGCTGTCGGGCCAGAAGGAGGCTGGGTTCAGGGGGGCTTGGAGCGCCTCCTCCCGCCCCAGCCTCCCTTTTCCCTCCGCGCCGGGCTCGGGATGCAGGTCGCGGTTCTGTGGCCCCTGACCCAGGCTCACGACTAGAGGTCTTTGCTCTACCTCCAGAGGTGAGAGGGTCCTGGTCCTCCTCCAGAGGGGGCGGCTCACTTCCTGCCACCGTGCCCCCCACAGACCCCTGCTCAGCGATGTCCACTTCCTGCTCCTGGTCTTGCTGAAGCTGCCCGTGTTCCTGGGCATGGTCGGTGCTGTCCTCTGGGTGAACAGACCTCACAGGGGCTGTGGAGGGGCAGGCGCCCCGGACCAGGAAGATCCACCATGCTGAGTGCCCGTCTCAGGAATGCTCTGTCCAGGAATACAGCCCTTCAGACTGGACAGCAGAGACCTCTGGACTCGGCTCCAGGCCAGCGGAGCGGCAGCGGACACCTTCTGGAGGGACTCAGGTCTCGGGGGCGTTGGTCCTGGGGAGGATCCTGGACCTCAGGAGACACTTCTGAATCCTCGGGTGGAAGAGGGCTCAGTCACCCTCCCTGGACCCAGCGGCTAGTCTGTGAATGCCTTCCAGTTCTCACAGGGCGCCACCCTTGTCCTTTGAGAGGGGCAGAGGCCCTTCAACACACCGACTCCCTTCAGGAGTGGTGACTGGAAGACTGTGTGTGACATCCGGTCCGCGGCTGCTCAGGGCGTGCGGGGAGGGCGGTGCCTGACGTCTGATTTTATCCCCAGCACCGACTGCCACCCCGGGGAGCGCCATGTGTCTGGCTGCACCCGCCACCCTCCCGACCGCGGACGACGGGCAGACCCGCAGCATCGAGGAGACGCTGCCCCGCTGCCCAGGGTGAGGGCCCCGGGCCCGGGAGCCGTGGGGGAGGTGCGTCAGCAGCCTCGGGGCCCTGGGGTGGGGGCTGGAAGCAAGCCACGACCTTCGTGCCTCACCCTCCGCTGGGTTTCTCTCCAGCTCTGGTCCTGATCTGTATGTTCTCCAAAGCTGCCTGTGGAGTGCAAAATAGCACCTGTTCTGCGAACCCTCTCCCCCGAGGGCAGCTGTCGGGCCAGAAGGAGGCTGGGTTCAGGGGGGCTTGGAGCGCCTCCTCCCGCCCCAGCCTCCCTTTTCCCTCCGCGCCGGGCTCGGGATGCAGGTCGCGGTTCTGTGGCCCCTGACCCAGGCTCACGACTAGAGGTCTTTGCTCTACCTCCAGAGGTGAGAGGGTCCTGGTCCTCCTCCAGAGGGGGCGGCTCACTTCCTGCCACCGTGCCCCCCACAGACCCCTGCTCAGCGATGTCCACTTCCTGCTCCTGGTCTTGCTGAAGCTGCCCGTGTTCCTGGGCATGGTCGGTGCTGTCCTCTGGGTGAACAGACCTCACAGGGGCTGTGGAGGGGCAGGGCGCCCCCCGGACCAGGAAGATCCACCATGCTGAGTGCCCGTCTCAGGAATGCTCTGTCCAGGAATACAGCCCTTCAGACTGGACAGCAGAGACCTCTGGACTCGGCTCCAGGCCAGCGGAGCGGCAGCGGACACCTTCTGGAGGGACTCAGGTCTTCGGGGGGCGTTGGTCCTGGGGGAGGATCCTGGACCTCAGGAGACACTTCTGAATCCTCGGGTGGAAGAGGGCTCAGTCACCCCTGGGGGCTTCAGCCTGCGTGTGCCACCCAGCGGCTAGTCTGTGAAGCAGGGCGTGGCCTTTCCCACATTCTGTCTCCACTGTTCTCCTCGGGGTCCAGCCCAGCTTGCAGCTGGGAGGGGGAGCTGGACGATCCAACGTGCCGTCCTGGAACTGCTTCCTCGTCTTAACTGCCCTGAGCCCCGTCCCGGTTTTCGCAGCCCTCCGCCCTGCCTCCTGGTCCTGCGGTTGGCCCGCCGAGGCTCTCCTCTCCCCTGCCAGCTGGGGTCAGCTTCCAGGGCCAGGCGGAGGGAAGATGAAGGGACAGAAAATGCAGTGGTGCTCCCCTGCCCTCCTGCCCCGTGTTCTTCTTTTTCTTTTTTAAGATGCGTTTATTGTGGCTGTGGCGGGTCTCTGTTGCTGGATGTGGGCTTTCAGGGCTCCTCTCTAGAGCTTCTCCCTGCAGTGACTTCTCTTGTTGCAGAGCAGGGGCTCTAGGGTAACCAGCTTTCGTAGCTGTGCCGCGCCAGCTTGGTCTCTCCTTGGCTTGTGGACTTTTCCTGGAGCAGGGATTGAACTGTCCCTTGCACTGCAGGGTGATTCTTAACCACTGGACCATGCACGAGGGAAGTCCCCTGCCCCCGCTCGTCCGAGGGGAGCTCTTCTACTCCGAGAGGACTGTCCTGCTTCAGGGTTCTAGGTGCTGAGCTCCAGCTCTAGGTGATGGAGTTGCAGGGTCTGTCCCGAGGCTGGCTGGGGCTGAGCGGAAGGTGACGAAAACAAACAGAAACTCCAAGAAGCGCACTGGAAACCCCTCACCGCTTTCGTCCCTGTGGGTCCCCCTCCACGTCTCTTCCAGCTCCCATCCTGATCTCTTACTTACAGTCCCTCCTGAGGGTGTAGTTTCAGGATCTGGGCTGCAGGGTTCACACCCAGGCAGGGGGAATGAAGAAGAAACAGGAGCAGAACACTCGTTACTGGATTGGTCCTGCTCCCCATCCACCAGCTGCCATTTTAAGCAGACTCCCTGGATAGCCAATACATGCATCCTGCCTGGGTTCTTTTCTCTTTTTTTTAATGTTTATGCATTTATTTTTGGTTGTGTTGGGTCTCCATTGTTGCTCTGGCTTTTCTCTAGGTGCAATGGTTTCTCTTGGTGAGGAGCATGGGCTCTAGGCTCCCAGGCTGCAGTTGTGGCGTGTGGGCTCAGGAGGTGCGGCCCCCAAGCTCTAGAGCACGGGCTCAGTAGTTGCGGTGCAAGGGCTTAGCTGCCCCACGGCATGGGTCTGACTCTGTGCAGCCCTATGGACTGTAGCCCACCAGGCTCCTCCGTCCATGGGCAAGAATACAGGAGTGGGGCTTCCCTGGTGGTCCAGTGGGTAAGGACACCGCCTTGCAGTGCAAGGGGAGCCGATTCGATCCCTGGCCTGGGAAGATCCCACGTGCCGCGGAGCGGCTGGACTGATGTGTTCAATTACTGAGCCGGAGCTCTGGAGCGCATGCGCCCAGAGTCGGTGCTCTGCAGCGACAGACACCACCACGATGGGAGGCCCACACGGGCCAAGGAACCAAGACGGATGAAAATAGAGAAATGAAAGACCAATAGAAGTGGCCTGCCCGCCTCCCTCCCTCCGCACCCGCCCACCCCCCGCCCCCGCCCCCATAAAAGAATACAAGAGTGGATTGCCATGCCCTCCTTCAGGGGATCTTCCTGACTCAGGGATTGAACCAGGTTCTCTTACGTCTCCAGCACTGGCAGGTGGATTCTCTGCCACTAGCGCCACCTGGGAAGGCCCCCACAGCATGTCGATCTTTCTGGATCAGGGATCAAACCTGTGTCTCCTGCTTTGGCAGGCGGATTCTTTACCCCTGAACCACCAGGGAAGCCCTTTCACTGTATTCAAGCATAGTTGATTCACAGTGCTGCGTCCTGCCTGGGGTCTTTGTTCCGTCATCTGGGTACTCTCTCTGGGTAAGACTTCCTCTTACCGGAGCTGGAAGCTGCAGCACCAATTTGGAAGAGTTGAAGTGGGAAAGAGGCTCAGTGGCCGTCAGCATGGAATAGTTGCTCAGGATGGAGCCCTGCATCAGGGTTCCATCAGTGCACCATCAGACGGCTATTTAAAAATTCTGTAAACATATATGTAATGTCTTCAATAAATTTCCATTGTAAATTATGAAACTTTTTTTTTTTTTTGGAGCACACAATGCACAGAAAGGGAGCACATCAAAGATGTGCAGTTGGATCAGTTCTGCACATACAAAACGCACCCGTGCCACCAGCCCTCAGATCCAGGAACAAGCGTTATCTTTCCCCGGAAGGCCTCTTGTGTTTCCTTCCAGCCTCTGCCTACGAAGTCGTGGTGTCTTAACTTCCTTCCTCTCTTGGCGTCTAAACAGCCGAAATTCATGCTATCGGTTCTGCAGCTTTGTGTACGTGACCTGTACCGCGTGCCTTCTTCCGTCTGGCTTCGTGAGGTGACCGCTGTGTTCACGAGCTTGACCAAGACTGTTCCGATATAGCTGAATTTGCGATTTGTTCTTTCTGATTATGATATATACGATTGCGTTGTGTGAATAAACCGAGGAGATCCTCTCTGTTGTTGTGGATTTATTTTTGGCTGCTCTGGGTCTTCCTTGCTGCCCACAGGCTTCTCTAGCGGCGGCGAGTGGGGTCACTCTCTCGCTGCGGTGCTCCGGCTTCTCGCGGCGTCTCTTGCGGTGGAGCGTGGGCGCCAGAGGCGCGGGCTTTAGAAGTTGCGGCGCTGTGGCCCGAGACCGTCAGGCTTCAGTCACTGTGACACGCGGACTCAGTGGTTTGATGGCATGTGGCCTCTCCCCACGCTAGGGATTGAGCTCGTGCTCCTGCTTTGGCAGGCGGATTCTTTACCCCTGAACCACCAGGGAAGCCCTTTCACTGTATTCAAGCATAGTTGATTCACAGTGCTGCGTCCTGCCTGGGGTCTTTGTTCCGTCATCTGGGTACTCTCTCTGGGTAAGACTTCCTCTTACCGGAGCTGGAAGCTGCAGCACCAATTTGGAAGAGTTGAAGTGGGAAAGAGGCTCAGTGGCCGTCAGCATGGAATAGTTGCTCAGGATGGAGCCCTGCATCAGGGGTTCCATCAGTGCACCATCAGACGGCTATTTAAAAATTCTGTAAACATATATGTAATGTCTTCAATAAATTTCCATTGTAAATTATGAAACTTTTTTTTTTTTTTTGGAGCACACAATGCACAGAAAGGGAGCACATCAAAGATGTGCAGTTGGATCAGTTCTGCACATACAAAACGCACCCGTGCCACCAGCCCTCAGATCCAGGAACAAGCGTTATCTTTCCCCGGAAGGCCTCTTGTGTTTCCTTCCAGCCTCTGCCTACGAAGTCGTGGTGTCTTAACTTCCTTCCTCTCTTGGCGTCTAAACAGCCGAAATTCATGCTATCGGTTCTGCAGCTTTGTGTACGTGACCTGTACCGCGTGCCTTCTTCCGTCTGGCTTCGTGAGGTGACCGCTGTGTTCACGAGCTTGACCAAGACTGTTCCGATATAGCTGAATTTGCGATTTGTTCTTTCTGATTATGATATATACGATTGCGTTGTGTGAATAAACCGAGGAGATCCTCTCTGTTGTTGTTGTGGATTTATTTTTGGCTGCTCTGGGTCTTCCTTGCTGCCCACAGGCTTCTCTAGCGGCGGCGAGTGGGGTCACTCTCTCGCTGCGGTGCTCCGGCTTCTCTGCGGCGGCTTCTCTTGCGGTGGAGCGTGGGCTCCAGAGGCGCGGGCTTTAGAAGTTGCGGCGCTCTGGCCCGAGACCGTCAGGCTTCAGTCACTGTGACACGCGGACTCAGTGGTTTGATGGCATGTGGCCTCTCCCCACGCTAGGGATTGAGCTCGTGCTCCCTGCACTGGCCCGTCGGTTCTCAGGCCCTGTGCCCCCAGGGAGGTCCGGGTCCTTTCTGTTGCTGGTGGGCGTCTGACCGGTGCCGGGGTTTGACTGGCAGGCCTGGTGTGGCTCTGGCATTCTGGCCCGTGCCTTTGGGGGACATCTATATACCTGCTTATTAGCATTTAAAAGGGCCTTCGTTTTTGTTATCAGAAGAAACGAGTGTGCTGTAGATCAGGTCAGGACCTAACTTTGTGATGGTTCTTTTATGTTTTGTACTGAAGTTCAGCTGATTTGCAATGTCGTGCCCATCTATCCTGCACAGCAGAGTGATTCCGTTACACGTACAGACGATCTTTTTAAAAATATATTCTTTTCCATTACGGCTTATCACAGGATATTATTATATGTCGTTCCTGCTGCTTATTCATCCTACATTCAGTAGCTTATAACTGCTAATCCCAAATTTCCAGTCCGTTCCTTCCCTCCCTCCTCCCCCTGGGCAGCCACAAGTCCGTTTTCTACGTCTGTGAGTCTGTTTCTCATTTGCAGATTTATGCCATATTTGAGATTCCACATACAAACGCTGTCATATTGTATTTGTCTTTGTCTTTCTGACTTAACTTCCCTTAGTAGGATAATCACTAGGTACATCTGTATTGAGGCAAATGGCATGATTCATTTTTTTTTTTTTTCAAATTTTGGCCTCTTTTATTGGTCTTTCATTTATTTATTTTCTCTTTTTAAACTTTTAATTTACTTTTAACTTTTACAGAGTTTTGTTGTTTACAGATATGTATGCTCCCAGATTAGTCATATGTATATCCCCCCCATCCCACCCCTCCAGACCATCACACAGCACCCCTGCAGGATCCCCTTTTCTCATAGAGCAATGTCATTTATTTATTTTCATCAATCTTTGTTCTCTGGCCTGTGTGGGCCTCCCATTGCAGAGGCCTCTCCTGTTGCAGAGCACCAGCTCTGGACGCATGCGCTCCAGAGTGCTGGCTCGTAATTGGACACACCAGTCCAGCTGCTCCACAGCACGTGGGATTTTTCCAGGCCAGGGATCAAACTGGTGCCCCTGCACTGCAAGGTGGACTCTTTACCCACCCAGGGCCTGATTTTCAGTGGTTTGATGGCATGTGGCCTCCCCACGCTAGGGATTGAGCTCGTGCTCCCTGCACTGGCCCGTCGGTTCTCAGGCCCTGTGCCCCCAGGGAGGTCCGGGTCCTTTCTGTTGCTGGTGGGCGTCTGACCGGTGCCGGGGTTTGACTGGCAGGCCTGGTGTGGCTCTGGCATTCTGGCCCGTGCCTTTGGGGGACATCTATATACCTGCTTATTAGCATTTAAAAGGGCCTTCGTTTTTGTTATCAGAAGAAACGAGTGTGCTGTAGATCAGGTCAGGACCTAACTTTGTGATGGTTCTTTTATGTTTTGTACTGAAGTTCAGCTGATTTGCAATGTCGTGCCCATCTATCCTGCACAGCAGAGTGATTCCGTTACACACGTACAGACGATCTTTTTAAAAATATATTCTTTTCCATTACGGCTTATCACAGGATATTATTATATGTCGTTCCTGCTGCTTATTCATCCTACATTCAGTAGCTTATAACTGCTAATCCCAAATTTCCAGTCCGTTCCTTCCCTCCCTCCTCCCCCTGGGCAGCCACAAGTCCGTTTTCTACGTCTGTGAGTCTGTTTCTCATTTGCAGATTTATGCCATATTTGAGATTCCACATACAAACGCTGTCATATTGTATTTGTCTTTGTCTTTCTGACTTAACTTCCCTTAGTAGGATAATCACTAGGTACATCTGTATTGAGGCAAATGGCATGATTCATTTTTTTTTTTTTTCAAATTTTGGCCTCTTTTATTGGTCTTTCATTTATTTATTTTCTCTTTTTAAACTTTTAATTTACTTTTAACTTTTACAGAGTTTTGTTGTTTACAGATATGTATGCTCCCAGATTAGTCATATGTATATCCCCCCCATCCCACCCCTCCAGACCATCACACAGCACCCCTGCAGGATCCCCTTTTCTCATAGAGCAATGTCATTTATTTATTTTCATCAATCTTTGTTCTCTGGCCTGTGTGGGCCTCCCATTGCAGAGGCCTCTCCTGTTGCAGAGCACCAGCTCTGGACGCATGCGCTCCAGAGTGCTGGCTCGTAATTGGACACACCAGTCCAGCTGCTCCACAGCACGTGGGATTTTTCCAGGCCAGGGATCAAACTGGTGCCCCCTGCACTGCAAGGTGGACTCTTTACCCACTGGGCCACCAGGGAAGCCCTGATTCATTCTTTTTTAATGGCTGAGTAGTATTCCTCTCTGTGTGTACACACACACACACACACACACACACACACATCACATCTTCTTTATCCATCCCTTTGTCCAGGCATGTGCCCAGATATAAGACTGCTTAGTTTTCTGAGGAACTTCCACACATTTGGTGAGGAACTGCACCAACATGCGTTCCCACCAACAGTGCAGGAGGATTCCCTTTCCTCCACACCCTCTCCAGCATTTGTTATTTGTAGATTTTCTACGGATGGTCTTTCTGACCAGGGTGAGGTGATATCTCACGGTAGGTTTTATTTGCCTTTCTCTAACAATGAGTGGTTGTGAGCATCTTTTCACCTGCTTACTGTTCATCTGGATGACTTCTTTGGGAAGATGGCCAGAACCTCATTTTAAGAACAGTGGGACGTCAGCCAGGGTTAAATCCTTAGCTACAACCAGAGTTTGGGGAAAGTGTTTCCTGACAGAGAAAAGTGAGGCCCCGAGCCGGGGGCCGGCACACCTGCCAGTGCACTCGGGCTCCCCCAGGTGCCCTGAGCCTTCCGGTCCACTTGGTAGAGGGCCGTGGCCTCCCTGCTGCGGACGCAGGGGCCGGAGAGGGAGCCCCCCGACAGGACACGCGGATGCCTGAGCAGCAGACCAAGGGGCGAGGTTGAGTGTGGGCAGGCCCCCTGGCGTGTGCAGGGCTCCCCAGGGAGGAAGACAAGCAGCTCCTGCAGCCCGACCCAGAGGGCGTGCCTGGGAGTGGATCCTGAGGCGCCCTTGAAGGCGATGAAATCTCACGCTGACCATGGAGGAGTCTGCTGACCCAGGGCTCACGCGCGCACACACACACGGCGTGGGGACCCTGGGCACACTTGTCTGTCTGGGCCGGCCGAGCCCCAGATACGGCCGCAGTGGCTCTCGGGAGCTGGAGAGCCGCGAAGCCCCACATTAGATGAAGTGAACAGAATGGGCCCTGGCAGAGAGGGAACGAGGGCTCAGAGGTCCGGAGAACCTCGCGTGCTAAAATGAGACAGAGCCGAGGAGAGGCAGACTCAATCCAGAGAAGGGAGGGACAAGGAGCAGGGGACAGAGGAAGCAGGGCCCCCGGGGCAGCAGGGAGGGTCACCCAGGAGATCAGAGAAGAGGCAGCGCCCGCACAGTGCGGTGGCCGGCCGCCCAGAGCTGGGGAGGCCGCGCAGACCTGCCAGAGGAAGCAGCTGGGCAAAATGGGGGAAAGGAGGAGGGGCTTCTCCTTTCCGACCCTCCCCCAGGGCTGCCCAGGGCTGCCTCGGCGCCACCGTGACTCCGGACCGGGCAGGGCGCAGGCCCAGGGCAGGAAGGTGGTCTGAGACACGGGGTGTCCTCGGGAGGAGGCGGCCTGCGAGGCGGGACAGGTGAGGCTGTGTCTCCGGCGAGACTGGTCCTGAGCCCAAGCGCCACCTTCTTCCCAAAGGGCACCGCAGCCTTTGGCTCCACTCTCGGGGCTCCTCTGTCCTCACCCCAGAACCAGCTCTGCGCTCTCTTCCCGGCAGAGATGCCTCGGCTCCTCGTGGGCAAACCCGCCCAGACCTTGACCTTTCGACGTCCGCAAATGCACCGCTCCCACCCTTGCTGCAATTCATCTGCTCAGAAAATGACACCCTCTTCTAATATGTAAAATGTAGAAGTAGATGCTGACAGTAGGAAGTGAATTAGAGACAAGGGCCAAGGAAGTACAAGTAGGGTCACTTGAAGCTCGAACGGCATCCGGGTTGTCCGCCTCTCCCCTCGGCTTCACGTCCTTGAAGGGTCCTGAGCACTCCTGACCACCGAGGGAGGGAGGCAGGACCATGGGGCTGCGCCTGGCTCTGCTCCTTCTCATCGTCCCAGGTGAGTGGGGCGGCGGCTCCAGGAACCGGAGTGGCCAGGGGCGGGCAGGAGAGAATGAGGGTCTCTCCGGGGGGAGCAGCACAGGGAAGACGGCAGGGTCACTGGTTCGTCCAGACCCTTGTTAAACCATCACCAAGCTGACTATGAACACCTCACAAGTTCTATGCGAGGAGCTGGGAAACAAACAAGAAACAAAATCAAAGCAGAGTGCCCCCCACTTTAGGACAGGGTTTTCCAACCCTGGCTATCCTACACAGACAGAGGAATGAATGAAAACTGGAATAACGAAGGAATGCACTCCTGAAGAGGTTCTTTTTAAAGTGTATCTCTGGCCGCACCGGGTCACGGCTGTGCTTGAGGGCTTCCTCTAGCCGCACTGCGAGGGCTTCTAGCGGCGGCCGGTCGTGTGGAGCGGGGCTCAGGCTGTGCGGGCTCCAGAGCCGTGGTGCAGGGGCCTCACTGCCCGCGCCGCCTGTTCAATGGGGAAGCTTCCTGGACCAGGGATGGAACCCGGGCCCCTGCACTGCAACACCAGGAAGTCCTTAAAGTTTTTATTGTGTTATTTTTTCCTTCCCTATTTTGTTGGTTAGACATTTTCTGAGCATGGAAAAATGTTTCAGTTCTGTTGTGTTTTTTTTTTTAAATTAATTTCTAACTTAGTTGAATTATATGCAAAGAATATATTCGATGACTTCAGTCTATGGAAAATTTCAGTGACCTTATTTGTGATCGGTCTCTTTAATAGTCAATATTTGTTAATGTGCTCGATCTGCTTTAAAAAAACGTGTTGTTTGAAGCTGTTAAGTCAGGTGTTCCACGTGCTTTTCGCTCCAGTTCTAACTTAGGCTGAACCGTCACGCAGAAAGCTCATTGGCCTAAATAAGTGGTCAGAGTTTCTGTGACGGGGCTTGCACAGGCGTGCATGTGGGCTAAGCGGCCTCAGTCGTGTCCACCTCTTTGCGATCCCTTGGACCGTAGCCCCCCAGGTTCCTCTGTCCACGGGATTCTCCAGGCAAGAACACTGGAGTGGGTAGCTATGCCCTCCTCCAGACCTTCCCGACCCAGGGATCAAAGTCATGCCTCCTGCGGCCCCGGCCCTGCAGACGGATTCTTAGCTGCTGAGCCACTCGGGAAGTCCCAGGTTTGCATCGAGTTCAGTCCGCTTAAATAGTTTTTAAGTGGAGGTCTGACTGAAGTTCGTTCCATTGCTCTGAGTGCCTTTAAGCAAGTGATTATACTGAAAATACTGAAAAAGTGAGTGCTGTCCTGGAGTGGATAGCTGGGGAGAAGAGATCAGACCAGTCTACACACTGCTGAACCCCTGATTGAATCATCCCATTAGACTTAGTAAGCATCCTAAAGACACCAGAAGGCATCCACAGGTGCTGCTCTGTGCTACACCTAACCTTTCCTTGCTTGGATCTTCCAAAAGCACTTCTCCCAGGAAGTTTGGGAGTGGAGTTCACAGTTCAGTGAAGAAAAGGGATCTGTAGGATACAGATTCCACAGGACATGCAGCCCGTGTAGCAGTCGCTGTTTCGGTCAGCTTCAAAGATGCGTGCCTGTTCCAGTAGGAACGGGCTCCCCACAGACGCGTGATGGGGATGCTTCCGCTGGGCCTCCTGAGGTCATCAGTCCAAGTCCTCTGCCGTGGAAACGGGTCCTCTGCTCGTTTCTCCCCGTCAGACCAGCATAACCCAGAGAGGACCATAAATGGACATGGCTGGAATGAGAAGGACTTACTGGCCACAGACTGGGGGAGAGGGTGAGCTCCAGGAAGCTGTTATCACTTGTTTCTATGAGAAATGTAGTCGTGCTTTTATGGGATGTTCCTGGTGGCTTTGACCCCATAGAGTTTTGAAGGACAAAAGGTCTGTCTTGCGGAAGGTGTATTCTTTTCTTGACAGTTACTCAGCTCAGGAGGCCCTTGGGTTTATTGGAACTGGCCACAGTGCAGGAGTCTGTGGGCCTCCCTCAGGGCGGGAGGGGACAGGCACATGGATCTGTGTTTTCCAGGCTCAGCTGCCGTCACGGGTCCCAAAGCAGTGACAGGCGTGGAGCAGCGCCACTCACTGTGCGGTGTTGGTACGATGCTGGGTATGAGACCTACGTGAAGTGGTGGTGCCGAGGGGCTGACTGGAGCAGCTGCAGGATCCTTGTTCAAACCACCAGATCACAGAATGAGGTGAAGAAGGGCCGTGTGTCCATCAGGGACAACTGGATAGACTGCTCGTTCACCGTGACCGTGGAGAACCTCAGGCCATATGATGCAGACACTTACTGGTGTGGAATTGAGAGAATAGGTGGGTGGATCCCAGGTTTGCATCGAGTTCAGTCCGCTTAAATAGTTTTTAAGTGGAGGTCTGACTGAAGTTCGTTCCATTGCTCTGAGTGCCTTTAAGCAAGTGATTATACTGAAAATACTGAAAAAGTGAGTGCTGTCCTGGAGTGGATAGCTGGGGAGAAGAGATCAGACCAGTCTACACACTGCTGAACCCCTGATTGAATCATCCCATTAGACTTAGTAAGCATCCTAAAGACACCAGAAGGCATCCACAGGTGCTGCTCTGTGCTACACCTAACCTTTCCTTGCTTGGATCTTCCAAAAGCACTTCTCCCAGGAAGTTTGGGAGTGGAGTTCACAGTTCAGTGAAGAAAAGGGATCTGTAGGATACAGATTCCACAGGACATGCAGCCCGTGTAGCAGTCGCTGTTTCGGTCAGCTTCAAAGATGCGTGCCTGTTCCAGTAGGAACGGGCTCCCCACAGACGCGTGATGGGGATGCTTCCGCTGGGCCTCCTGAGGTCATCAGTCCAAGTCCTCTGCCGTGGAAACGGGTCCTCTGCTCGTTTCTCCCCGTCAGACCAGCATAACCCAGAGAGGACCATAAATGGACATGGCTGGAATGAGAAGGACTTACTGGCCACAGACTGGGGGAGAGGGTGAGCTCCAGGAAGCTGTTATCACTTGTTTCTATGAGAAATGTAGTCGTGCTTTTATGGGATGTTCCTGGTGGCTTTGACCCCATAGAGTTTTGAAGGACAAAAGGTCTGTCTTGCGGAAGGTGTATTCTTTTCTTGACAGTTACTCAGCTCAGGAGGCCCTTGGGTTTATTGGAACTGGCCACAGTGCAGGAGTCTGTGGGCCTCCCTCAGGGCGGGAGGGGACAGGCACATGGATCTGTGTTTTCCAGGCTCAGCTGCCGTCACGGGTCCCAAAGCAGTGACAGGCGTGGAGCAGCGCTCACTCACTGTGCGGTGTTGGTACGATGCTGGGTATGAGACCTACGTGAAGTGGTGGTGCCGAGGGGCTGACTGGAGCAGCTGCAGGATCCTTGTTCAAACCACCAGATCACAGAATGAGGTGAAGAAGGGCCGTGTGTCCATCAGGGACAACTGGATAGACTGCTCGTTCACCGTGACCGTGGAGAACCTCAGGCCATATGATGCAGACACTTACTGGTGTGGAATTGAGAGAATAGGAACTGACCTGGGGCACCAAGTTAGAGTGACCATTGACCCAGGTAAGAGGGTGTGGCTGGGTGGCCGTGCCTCTTCAGGGCCTGCCCTGTCTGGTCCCCGGGGGCCCTCTCCAGTGACCCATGCCACTCAGGGTGAACTGTCCTGGGGGTGGGCGAGTCCTGAGGTCTCACGGAGCCCCCGCTGACCCCTTGGGGTTGGG
This sequence comes from Tragulus kanchil, assembly GCA_022376925.1. NCBI lineage: Eukaryota > Metazoa > Chordata > Mammalia > Artiodactyla > Tragulidae > Tragulus > Tragulus kanchil. Next base: position 21,818,109 of record JAIOJX010000027.1, on the reverse strand, counting down.
AGGGGCAAGGCTTCCCTTCGAGGCCCCCGTGTCTCCCAGGGCCTCCTCCAGGAAGGGGTCAAGCTTCCTCAGCACGCCGTTTTCCCTCTGCCCGGTCCGTGCCTGAGTCTGCTCCCAGGGAGATGAAGGTGATGGTCCAGTGTCAGCCATGGGCCCAAGGGACCCTCTCCCGTGGGACTCAGAGACCCCAGTTCCTGACAGAGCTTTCCCTTTACCAAGACCCCTGCTGCCCAGGCGTTCCTGCTCTTCCTAGAGTTCAGGGCTGGGTGCCCAGGGCTGCGGTGCCCACCCCCTGTTCCCTATCTCATCTCAGGGGAGAGGCCCAGTCCAGTGGAACTCGCTGTGGCTAATTCCTGGGTCTGGAAAGGGCTCTCAGTCAGAGGTCCTGGTGCCTGGAACCCCGTGGTGAGCTAGTTACACATCTGAGATGAACCACACCCTCTTCCTAAATCCTTCTGGAATGCAAACCCTCCTGGGCATGGGAGCTCAGGGGTCTCCGTGCCTTGGTTTGACTGAGTTCATCTGTTGGGCTCTACCTCTGCTGCATCCTAGGACAGAGGACAGCAGCTCCCTGGACACCTGTGGCTGGGGGGCGGGCACACCGTCAACAGCTGCCACCCCGCCCACCTGGAGCCTGTGAGGCTCTTTATACTTGCAAAGCAGAGCCCCCCAAAGCAGTGACAGGCGTGGAGCAGCGCCACTCACTGTGCGGTGTTGGTACGATGCTGGGTATGAGACCTACGTGAAGTGGTGGTGCCGAGGGGCTGACTGGAGCAGCTGCAGGATCCTTGTTCAAACCACCAGATCACAGAATGAGGTGAAGAAGGGCCGTGTGTCCATCAGGGACAACTGGATAGACTGCTCGTTCACCGTGACCGTGGAGAACCTCAGGCCATATGATGCAGACACTTACTGGTGTGGAATTGAGAGAATAGGAACTGACCTGGGGCACCAAGTTAGAGTGACCATTGACCCAGGTAAGAGGGTGTGGCTGGGTGGCCGTGCCTCTTCAGGGCCTGCCCTGTCTGGTCCCCGGGGGCCCTCTCCAGTGACCCATGCCACTCAGGGTGAACTGTCCTGGGGGTGGGCGAGTCCTGAGGTCTCACGGAGCCCCCGCTGACCCCTTGGGGTTGGGAGGGGCAAGGCTTCCCTTCGAGGCCCCCGTGTCTCCCAGGGCCTCCTCCAGGAAGGGGTCAAGCTTCCTCAGCACGCCGTTTTCCCTCTGCCCGGTCCGTGCCTGAGTCTGCTCCCAGGGAGATGAAGGTGATGGTCCAGTGTCAGCCATGGGCCCAAGGGACCCTCTCCCGTGGGACTCAGAGACCCCAGTTCCTGACAGAGCTTTCCCTTTACCAAGACCCCTGCTGCCCAGGCGTTCCTGCTCTTCCTAGAGTTCAGGGCTGGGTGCCCAGGGCTGCGGTGCCCACCCCCTGTTCCCTATCTCATCTCAGGGGAGAGGCCCAGTCCAGTGGAACTCGCTGTGGCTAATTCCTGGGTCTGGAAAGGGCTCTCAGTCAGAGGTCCTGGTGCCTGGAACCCCGTGGTGAGCTAGTTACACATCTGAGATGAACCACACCCTCTTCCTAAATCCTTCTGGAATGCAAACCCTCCTGGGCATGGGAGCTCAGGGGTCTCCGTGCCTTGGTTTGACTGAGTTCATCTGTTGGGCTCTACCTCTGCTGCATCCTAGGACAGAGGACAGCAGCTCCCTGGACACCTGTGGCTGGGGGGCGGGCACACCGTCAACAGCTGCCACCCCGCCCACCTGGAGCCTGTGAGGCTCTTTATACTTGCAAAGCAGAGCACCTTCACCATCTCATTCAGTCCTGACCGCATTCCTGAGAAGCCCTAAGGCCACCGTGGGGCCTTAATAGCTCGTCCCGAGTAAAGGCTCTTCCTGAGCCTAGGACTTTGCTCAGGGCTGGTCCTGACCTCTGAGGTCCCGGATCTCGGGCGAGTCGGCCCCCTGGTAGCCCCTTCCACTGCTGTCCCCGTGGATGAATAAGACGGGGGAGGCTCTGGTCGAGGCCCCGGCATCGCAGCTGGTGGCCTCCAGCCGCCCTTGTCCTCAGGCGGCTCTGAGCCCCTGTAGCCTCCCTGCACCTGCGCCAGCCCTGCCTGCCTCTGAGGCGCTGAGGCTCCTGGGAGAGACGAGCAGGCCAGGCTACCGGCCCTCCCTTGGCCCTGCTTCCCCTGTAGCTCAGATGGTCCAGAGTCTGCCTGCCAAGCAGGAGACTTGGGTTCCACTCCCGGTCAGGAAGATTCCCTGGAGAAGGGAATGGCCACCCACTCCAGGATTCTTGCCTGGAGAATCCCACGGACAGAGGAGACAATCTGTGGGGTCACCTAGAGTTGGACACAACTGAGTGAGCGACGGGTTCACTTCGGCCCTGACCAGGCGCCTCAGGGCAGGAGGCCCCTGCTCCCTCCAAGCCCCTCTCCCCAGCTCCGGCCCCATCTAGGGCGGTGGGCGGGCGAGCTGCAGAGCAGCGTGTAATCTTTCTCTGTGCCAAGCCCCCACCACAGAGCCGCCCACCACCCCCACCACCTCCACTTTCACCACAGAGAAGGTGGACCCCCCGCATGCGACCCAGTCCGGCTCCGGCGACAGGTAAGCCAGCCCCAGTGCTGCCGTTTCTCGTGGCTCCTTGGCCCAAACGCCTCAGAACGGGGGCCCTTTGTAGTCCTGGGTCCCAGCCAGAGCTTGTCTCCGGACCCTCAGGTCTGTCGGGGGCTCTGCCTGCTTGCTCCCGGGCCCCACGGTGCCCTTGGAGCCCCCAGACCCTTTGTCCTGGGGCTTGGGCTGTTTGCGGGGATGCTGCTCCAAATGTCCAGCCGCCCATTTTGACCGAGTGAACTTCTACCTGGCTTGTGCCGTGTGGAGCTGCGGGACACAGGCGGGCAAACCCTGGAGCCGAGACGGAGACTCGAGGGTGGGACACGGTCGGGCGGGCGGCCAGGGCGGATGGCGTGGCGGGTGCGGGGGCCGCGGGAGGGCTCTTGGTCTGGATTCTGGGAGGACGGGTCGGGCTAAAGCCGCCCGAGGCCTTCCTGAGCCTAGGACTTTGCTCAGGGCTGGTCCTGACCTCTGAGGTCCCGGATCTCGGGCGAGTCGGCCCCCTGGTAGCCCCTTCCACTGCTGTCCCCGTGGATGAATAAGACGGGGGAGGCTCTGGTCGAGGCCCCGGCATCGCAGCTGGTGGCCTCCAGCCGCCCTTGTCCTCAGGCGGCTCTGAGCCCCTGTAGCCTCCCTGCACCTGCGCCAGCCCTGCCTGCCTCTGAGGCGCTGAGGCTCCTGGGAGAGACGAGCAGGCCAGGCTACCGGCCCTCCCTTGGCCCTGCTTCCCCTGTAGCTCAGATGGTCCAGAGTCTGCCTGCCAAGCAGGAGACTTGGGTTCCACTCCCGGTCAGGAAGATTCCCTGGAGAAGGGAATGGCCACCCACTCCAGGATTCTTGCCTGGAGAATCCCACGGACAGAGGAGACAATCTGTGGGGTCACCTAGAGTTGGACACAACTGAGTGAGCGACGGGTTCACTTCGGCCCTGACCAGGCGCCTCAGGGCAGGAGGCCCCTGCTCCCTCCAAGCCCCTCTCCCCAGCTCCGGCCCCATCTAGGGCGGTGGGCGGGCGAGCTGCAGAGCAGCGTGTAATCTTTCTCTGTGCCAAGCCCCCACCACAGAGCCGCCCACCACCCCCACCACCTCCACTTTCACCACAGAGAAGGTGGACCCCCCGCATGCGACCCAGTCCGGCTCCGGCGACAGGTAAGCCAGCCCCAGTGCTGCCGTTTCTCGTGGCTCCTTGGCCCAAACGCCTCAGAACGGGGGCCCTTTGTAGTCCTGGGTCCCAGCCAGAGCTTGTCTCCGGACCCTCAGGTCTGTCGGGGGCTCTGCCTGCTTGCTCCCGGGCCCCACGGTGCCCTTGGAGCCCCCAGACCCTTTGTCCTGGGGCTTGGGCTGTTTGCGGGGATGCTGCTCCAAATGTCCAGCCGCCCCATTTTGACCGAGTGAACTTCTACCTGGCTTGTGCCGTGTGGAGCTGCGGGGACACAGGCGGGCAAACCCCGCGGAGCTCCGAGACGGAGACTCGAGGGTGGGACACGGTCGGGCGGGCGGCCAGGGCGGATGGCGTGGCGGGTGCGGGGGCCGCGGGAGGGCTCTTGGTCTGGATTCTGGGAGGACGGGTCGGGCCTGGGTAAGTCATGTTTTCTCTAACTTCTGCTAAAATTAGGCAACATTTTAGCAGACTGTTGCCTGATTTTAGCAACATTAGGGAACAGCAGTGACACTGGTTTCTCGGCAGCTCACAGGAACTCTTCTGCCATGCTCTGTTAGCATTTTGCCCCTGCCTGGCCCGCTCGTGAGAGGAATGGGCGGACAGGCGCGTTCCCCATTTACAGAGGAGCCAGCCACGTCTTGCCCCACACCGCTTAGTGCCCTGCCCGGCCGTAGCAGCCAACAAGGCTTTCTAGAAGCTGTGAGGCCCTTTCAGTTCCTCCCTCCTCTCCCTGACCCTTTCTCTTTGTCTCTAGATTTGCCGCATCTCCTCATGCGGGACCTTCCCACAGGACGTCTGTGGGTGATCTCCCATCGTTCCTTCCTTAGGAACGCTTTCCTTCTCCTGTCGTTTTTGCTCTGCCTTCAAGTTTCTTTCTACCAACAGATTTGACTAAGTAGTCGTTTAGGAGTGTCCGCATCGTGTGAATCAAAGGCACCCGTAGGTACCAATTTAGGGCCTTTGATGCGCAGGAGACGGATGAGTCACTCGTTTATCCAATAAATAAGCACTGAGCACAGAGCTCCAATACGTTGGCCACCATATGCGAAGAGCCGACATTGGAAAAGTCCCTGATACTGGGAAAGCTTGACGGCAGGAGGAGTAGGGGATGACAGAGGACGAGACAGTTGGACGGCATGACCCACTCGACGGACCTGGCTTTGAGCGGGCTCCGGGTGATGGTGAAGGGCAGGGAAGCCGGTGTGCTGCAGTCCACGGGGTCGCAAAGAGTCAGACACACAGCAATAACCCACTCCTATCTATCTCTGTTTTTTCTAATTAATTAACTTATTCATTTATTTTTGGCGGCTCTGGGTCTTCATTGCTGCAAGCAGGCTTTCTCTGGTTATAGTATGTGGCTTCTCTGTTGCAGAGCATGGGCCCTAGGATGCGTGGGCTTCAGGGGTTGCAGCACACAGGCTCAGTTGCCCTGTAGCATGTGGGATCTTCCCAGACCAGGGATTGAACCTGTGACCCCTACTAGGGCTGGCAGATTCTGAACCACTGGACCCCTGGGGAAGTCCTGCCCCTCCCTGTTTTAGGGAATATGAGGGGATAGGAGGATTAACCAAATATCCAGCTGTCTGCCTTCCTACATCTATTGCATAATTAATGTTCCAAACAGAGTTAACTAATTGATTGACCGATGACTTTATTCTACAAATTTCGGCAAAGAGTAAAGACTTAGAGATAATTCGTGTATGAGTCGGTGTGGCTGACATAACAAAGTAGCCGAGTAGCCTGAACAATATTTATTTTTGCCCAATTCTGGAGGCCAGAGTCTGTGATCAAGGTGTGAGAGGAATTTGGTTTCTCTAAGGTCTCGCTCCTCGGCTGGTCAATGGCCCTCTTCTCGCTGGGGCTTCTGTGGTTTCCTCTGGGTGTGTCTAGGTTCTCAGCTCTTCTCCTTCCAATAACGACAGCGGTGCTTTCCCTCCCCGGAGAGAAGCGAGGGTGGGAATGGCTGGAAATGAGGGAGGAGGCGTGAAGGCACGGTCAACCTGGGGTCTCAGTCTGGCCCTCATGCAGGTTCCTGGAACCTCGGACCTGGGCACCGGGAGAGCTGGGAGGAGGGGGCCTGGGAGGCAGCTCATTTCCTGTCACTGTGTCCCCCACAGGTCCCTGCTGGGCAGCGTCTGCTTCCTGCTCCTGGTCTTCCTGAAGGTGCCCCTGCTCCTGGGCACGCTCGGCGCCATCCTCTGGGTCCGCAGGCCACAGCAGGCAATTTGCAGGGAGACAGAGCCAACCTGACCAAGACAACCAGCAGCCCCTCTCCCCAGCGCACGGGCAGCCTGTCCAGAGAAGCCGTCACTCAGACCAGAGACGGAGGAACTGCTGACCTTGAACCTCGTGTCTCTTTTCACCTTATAACCAGAGACTCATAAAATACTTAAACAATTTAATGAAATGTATCACATGTACAAGTATCTATATAATGTATGGGCTTCCCTGGTGGCTCAGACAGTAAAGAATCTGCTTGGAATGGAGGAGACCTGGGTTTGATACCTGCGTCAGGAAGATCCCCTGGAGAAGGGAATGGCAGCCCGCTCCAGTGTTCTTGCCTGGAGAATCCCACGGACGGAGGAGCCTGGTGGGCTACAGTCCACGGGGTCACAGAGAGTTGCCCACGAATGAGCGTCTAAGAGTTTCACTTTCATATAATGCTTATGTGCCCGGTACTTGGCTGGGGAGAACCTGGAAGGGCATTTCCAAAGGGCACCCAGAGTCCCTCATTCCCTAACTGAGATCCCCGGGCACAGCCAGACTGGGCAGGGGACCCCAAGGTAAGGGGCCTGAGTTTCGGACATCTTGCCCACCTGAGTTCCTTTCCCCAGGTGTAGATTCTCAGTTCAAGATTGCTTTATTTCTTCATTCACTCACCAAATACTCCCATAGAGCCTGGCCTGTTTTCTTCAAGGTGCCAGGAGAGAACAATCATCAAAACATGGATTCATATTCTAATGGAACTTTTAAAAAAATAAAGAAATAACACTGGCTTATAATAAGCATTATGGAGACTTCCCTGGCAGTCCAGTGGTTAAAACTTCACCTACCAATGCAGGAGCTGTGGGTTCGATCCCTAGTTGCGGAGCTAAGATCCCACATGCCTCATGGCCAAAAAGTAAGAACATAAACAACAGAAGCAATATTGTAACAAATTGAATAAACATTTAAAAATGGTTCACCTTTAAAAAAAAAAAAAAAGAAAAGCGTTACGGAGAGAAAAACAGACCAGAGTCTGGAGGATGGGGTGAGAGCCTCAGGCTGGTGAGGGAGGGAAGGTGGAAGGTCTGGACAAAGGCAAACGCTTCGGTCAAGAAGGAACAGGACCTGTAGGAACCCTCTCTCTACAGCTGGGTTATTTCCTCTAAATCAGTCAACATTCAAACCCCTATTCCTGTACAGTAGAGCCTCTTGCTCTCTGGAAGGTGAGAGCCTGGGTAAAGGAGCAGCTTACCTCGTTGGGACCCTCCCCTGTGTCCAAGCCGCAGGTCAGTCCGAAGCCTTGTTGGGTGGAGGTGGCATCTCTTTTCCTGACCTCAGGGGCAAAAATAGAAGGTGGCCACACTTGTTGCAGTTCTTCAATCCACCAGCAGATGGAACTAGTGACGTCATTTCAAGGACAGATAATTCTACTGTAGCTGGATTACCCCTCAGCAGCTGGGCTCCTCCTGGCTGATGAATAGTTTGGTTCTGGCCACTGTCCGTATCAGAATAGGACGTATGCATCCTGACGGCCTTTCCTTTCCAAGCCGAATCCTGCAGCCCCAGCCCTCTCTCCAGCCTGAGCTGAGGAGGGATCCCCTTGGCGCCTGTGGCCAGCCGACAAGGCCTCAGACATCCAGGGGTCCCAGGGCCGGGGCTCAAGGTGCGGCCAGGGGTCTGGAGCTCAGTGGGTAGTCCAGACCGGAGGAGATCCAGGTCCTAAAGGCCCGTTTCCCCAGGGAAGGGATAGAACCAGGTAAGAAAGAGAAGGACATGTCTGACTGAAGTCCAAGACTTGAGCCTCATGGAGCAGCGCCCAAGCTGGTCCTCCCTTGCTTCCTCTGAGAGGAATGGAGAGACCCCGCGCCCCCTGCTGGGCATGGCCCGCTAGCTTGGAATTCCGCGTGGTGGCCACTGGCCACGTTTCCTTGTATTGCCCGTGACAGAGGGAAGCTGCTCTTAGAAGGACTAGTCCTATCCAACCTCCAGTGAATCTGTAAGTGAGCGGGACCCTATGGGCCCTACAGGGGAGGGGGGTTCAGGCTCCCCCGATCCTCTGCTTTAGCTCCTCTCTGAAGTACACCGGGAACAACTCAGTTCTCAGCTTAGTCGTGTCTGATTCTTTATGCCCCTTGGACTGCAGCACACCAGCCTTCCCCGTCCTTCCGCGTCTCCGGGAGCCTGCTCAAATTCACGTCCATTCAGTCGATGATGCCATCCGACTCTCTTGTCCATCATCCCCTTCGCCTTCTGCCTTCTGTGATCCCCGGCATCAGGGGCATTTGCGAGCAGTCGACTTTATGCCTCAGGCGATCAGAGTGCTTGATGCGCACTTCCTGAATTGTTTTGCAGATTTGAAAACCCCCACCAAATGGAAACCTTTAAGGACTTTAACTGCCATAAGCACAGAGCCCGAGCCTCCTGGAGCCTAAGGACCGAGAAAGTTCACCCTGAGACACCCTCCGGATTGACCCGGCTCAGCAGTTTTGCAGATGGAACTAGTGACGTCATTTCAAGGACAGATAATTCTACTGTAGCTGGATTACCCTCAGCAGCTGGGCGCCTCCTGGCTGATGAATAGTTTGGTTCTGGCCACTGTCCGTATCAGAATAGGACGTATGCATCCTGACGGCCTTTCCTTTCCAAGCCGAATCCTGCAGCCCCAGCCCTCTCCAGCCTGAGCTGAGGAGGGACCCCCTTTGGCGCCTGTGGCCAGCCGACAAGGCCTCAGACATCCAGGGGTCCCAGGGCCGGGGCTCAAGGTGCGGCCAGGGGTCTGGAGCTCAGTGGGTAGTCCAGACCGGAGGAGATCCAGGTCCTAAAGGCCCGTTTCCCCAGGGAAGGGATAGAACCAGGTAAGAAAGAGAAGGACATGTCTGACTGAAGTCCAAGACTTGAGCCTCATGGAGCAGCGCCCAAGCTGGTCCTCCCTTGCTTCCTCTGAGAGGAATGGAGAGACCCCGCGCCCCCTGCTGGGCATGGCCCGCTAGCTTGGAATTCCGCGTGGTGGCCACTGGCCACGTTTCCTTGTATTGCCCGTGACAGAGGGAAGCTGCTCTTAGAAGGACTAGTCCTATCCAACCTCCAGTGAATCTGTAAGTGAGCGGGACCCTATGGGCCCTACAGGGGAGGGGGGTTCAGGCTCCCCCGATCCTCTGCTTTAGCTCCTCTCTGAAGTACACCGGGAACAACTCAGTTCTCAGCTTAGTCGTGTCTGATTCTTTATGCCCCTTGGACTGCAGCACACCAGCCTTCCCCGTCCTTCCGCGTCTCCGGGAGCCTGCTCAAATTCACGTCCATTCAGTCGATGATGCCATCCGACTCTCTTGTCCATCATCCCCTTCGCCTTCTGCCTTCTGTGTTCCCCGGCATCAGGGTCTTTTCCGAGGAGTCGTCTTTTTGCCTCAGGCGGTCAGAGTGCTTGATGCGCACTTCCTGAATTGTTTTGCAGATTTGAAAACCCCCACCAAATGGAAACCTTTAAGGACTTTAACTGCCATAAGCACAGAGCCCGAGCCTCCTGGAGCCTAAGGACCGAGAAAGTTCACCCCTGAGACACCACCCGGTTCCCTCCTCATCAGCCAATGAGAGGACTGTGCACAATCAGAGGATCGCACCGGACCCTGCGGCCCCGACCCCAACAACCCCCGGCTTTTAAACACTCCTTGCTGAAACCTCTCAGGGAGCTCCAGGCCTTCAGGGGTGTAAGCCTCTCCTCTTCTTGCAAGGAAACTCTTCTCCGGACGCCGGCATTCCTGTTTAGCTTCACTGTGCGTCCGGCACATGAATTCGCGTTAACAAACCAAGTTTTAATCCAAGAATCAGTTTATAGCCCAATTAATTCTGCTCTATGGCCATTTGTGTACCGGAAAGTTGATTTGTGAACTTTGCGCATTGAAAACACAGCACGATTTTTATAATCCTCTTTTGGCATTTCTCTTTTTTGAAAGACTCTAAGAGCTTCAAAAAATAAAAGGCTTTATCGTATAAAGTATCTGCCTTATTCTCTGGGCTTCTCTGGAGCTTAGAGAGACCCTGAAAACCAGAGAGAAATAAAGCAAAAACTCCTGATCCATCCCCTTCAAAGAAAGGCAATTATCTGGCTTGGCCTTTATATTAGCTGAATTATTTTTTACCTTGTGAAATAGAGATCTGATTTGAAATGTTAGGCGTCATTTGGGGGCTCCAGAGAGCTCTGGTACCACAGTCCTTTATGTCTCACTGCAGAGAAGAATTCGTTGAGAACAAAGTGGTAGAGAGGAAGTGATTTATTAGAATAGGGCACTTGTGAGGTTTACAGAAGGTGGGTGGGAAATGCCGAGGCCGGAGAACTCACTGGGCTACAGTTTTATAATAAAGGAAGAGTGGGGAGAGGGAGCAGAACTTTGTCTTTCTCGAATAGATGTCGCGGGCTTCCATCAACAGCTCCTCCTCCAGGTTGGGTGGGGGAGTTTTCTCGTCCCTGCATGGTCAAGCAAGGTCCACAAATGATGGTTTTTAATGTGAGCAGAGAGCAAGTCTTAGGGATCATTACTTACGGAGCTCTCTGTGCTGCAGAGAAGAAGCCAGTCCTGACCCCACGCCGGAATGGTGTCTCTGACTTGCTTTTCGTTGCTTTTGTTGTTATAACCGTACAGAATGGCCTGCTTCCGAGAATCTTGCCGCTCTGCCCGACTGTAACTCACGCGCTTTTGTTCAGAACCCTGTCCACCTGCGGACGGCAGGAAGGAAGAAATGAACACATCCCCTGCCGAATGGCTATTTGCTTTGCTTCCTCACCTTCTTCCCTCTCTGATCTATGGAAGAACCTGGCATCCGGACCCTGAGAAGAGGGTTCTTTTGAGGTGCTCGCCTGCCATCTTCTTGGCCTCAATTGAAGCATCTTCCTTGCCTCGGCCCCTCATCTCTCAGAGTCACGGGCCTGTGGTTTGGCGCGCGGCGCGAGCTTGGACTCTGGTGACAACCGGGCAGGATGTGGGGCTTGTGCCACCATCGCTGTGTTGTGGGGGGGCATGTCTTGTGCTTCTGGGTGTGGTTTTGCTGTTAAGCGAGGCTGCTTGGTTTGGTGGCTAACCAAACCAGCTGTTTCGAGTCATCGTCAATTTACAGCGTCTCCTGTAGTTTTTCTATGTACAATCCCCTAGTGGGATTAAGTATTCAATCACCTACTTTGTCCCTTTGCTCTGTCCTGTCAAATTCACTCTGTGGTTGGCTCCCATGCTGTTTAATGCTCCACTTGGTAGTTGAGGATTTTTGCTCTATGCGTCTCTCTGGCAGCCCCTTGAAACAAACATTTCGTCAGCTCCAGCCAGTGTCTGAGGGGGTGTGAAGCCCAAGCTCCTGGTTAATTCCCCCACTCCCACGTTTCCCCTTTGGTAACCATAAGTTTGCTTGCGAAATTTGTGGGTCTATTTCTGGTTTGTGTATAAGGTCATTTATATCATTTTTTAAAATTAGATTCCATATGTGAGTGATATCATAGGGTCATTGCCTTTCCCTGTCTGACTTATTTCACTCAGTATGACACTCTCTAGGTCCTCTTGTGTTGCTGCAGATGGCTTTATTTTGCTGTTTTTAAATTGGCTTTTAAATTCTTTTATGGGGTGTAATATACAAACAGGAAAGGACACAAGGGAGACGGGGAGGGAGCAGGATGCCGCCTGCAATCTCAGTGTTGAAAGGAGAGAGGGCTCTTCTTGCAGTGAAGAGGAAAAAAAGAATGAGCGTCTTTCTTTCCGGAGAACAAAGAGGACAGAGCAGTGAGCAGGCCCTAAGAGTCCTGGCTTCTTTACTCCAGCTCCTCCTAACTCTGCGTATCTGTGACTAAGGTTGCTTTGCGCCCCTCCCTCCACAGGAGCAGTACTTCACACCTGTTTTCCTTTGACTCTTGGCATCCTGTGTCTGGAGTTTATCTTACAACATCCTTCCCCTTGTGGTTACACCTCAGAAAGAAGGCCACCCCACTGCCAGGCTCAATTACTGAGCTGCAGACGGACGCAGGCCTATGACCATCTTTGAAACAATGCAAGAGGCAGAAATCGAGATCCTACCGCCTTTGTTCCTCGTCGCCAGACTCCTGACGGCGAGCCCTCGTCTTACGGAAGCCCCCAGACTCCTCAGGAGGCGGGGCTCTTTAGGCATGGGCCTGCTCTGCTCCCCTCTCTGTGTGCTGAGGATTAAAGCCACCTGTCTATTTCCTCCCATCTCTGTGCCATTGGGTGGAAAGTAAAGAACGTGACTGAGTGTCCCAGGGTCCCAGCTTTCCCCTCAGCATCTTCCAGGGCTGAACTCCCCCCATGGACACTCAGTTCTCTGTCCTGAATCTCACGACGCAGTCCACTTTCCAGACAGCAGTGAAAACTGAGGCACCTGGAGGGCGGAGACAGCATCTCTGTCGGCGATCACTCGGGAGGGAGGCCGTGGTCTGTGGGATTTGTACTCAGATCCAAGATAGGGCCTTTGGGAGGCGTCTGAGGTTTGGGGGCCAACGTGAGTGGCCCGAAGAAGCAGCGGATCAGAGCTCTCGCAGGCTCCTGGAGCTGCCAGTGGGTGGACACAGACCCTCTGCGGTCAGCGCCCAGGCCGGAGAGGACAGATGAGAGGGCACCCACCCCAGAGCTGCCCATCCTGACCGCAGAGGAAGTAATGCATCAGCGAGGCTGTGGGCGCCCCTCGGAGGAAGCACCCCGCTTGGCCCAGGTGTCGGGGGCGCATGTGAGACCCACAGGGGACAAGCTGTGGGCTGTGCAGAGCGGGCAGCTCTTCCCCCAAAGGCGACCTTGGACGTGTCATCGCCAGACCGCTTCTGGCCCTGGGCACCCTGCCCCAGCGTCCGCTCCAGCCCTGCTGCCCCCGTCCTGAGCTTCCCGTGCCCTGACCGGCGCTGGGCACCGGGAGGACCGTGGAGACCGAGGGCAGGGCTGGACAAGGAGAGAGAGGCTCCGAGAAGCAGAAGTGGGCACTGGGAGTCAACCCTATAAGGAGGCCTGACCTTGTCCTTGCCTTGGGCGTGGCGCTGCTGCAGAGGACAGCCGTATGGAGACATGGCCCCGAGGGACAGGACCCTGTGGCTGCCTTCCGCTCTGCTGCTGCTCCAGGTCCCAGGTGAGCACTCAGCCCTTCCTGAGGGGGAGCAGGGGCAGAGCCGGAGCGGGGTGAGCAGGAGCCCGACAGAGGGAGGGAAGGAGGGAGAGAAGCTCCCAGGAGGGGCCAGCGCCTGTCTCCGCAGCGAGCAGGAGGACTCAGGGTGTGAAGCCGGCGCGTCTCGTCCACTGGGCTGCACAGACCAGCGCCCACGACGGGGCTCCTGTGATGGCCCCCCTCGTTGCCATTGTCAGAAGTGACCTCTTAGCTCGTCACATGAGCACACACACACAGAGGGCCCTTTCCCTCTCCGTGGACACCCTCTCCTCTGTGAGGGGGTGCTGCTCCCCGCTCATCCTCCCCCGGGTCTGGGAAAGGCCTGCCTCCTGCCTTGGCCTCCTTCAGGCCCCACGGGCCCCTGGGGACCTGCCTCCAGGGCTCCTCTGGCCTAGGCTGCCCTGCTGAGAAGCTGGACTCGGTTGTGTTTTCCAGGCTGCTTGTCCCTGAGCGGCCCCCGGCGCGTGACGGGCATCGTGGGGGGATCCCTGGGCGTGGAGTGTCGCTATGAGGAGGCATTCGTAGACAGTATCAAATACTGGTGCAAACACCCGTGCGTGTCACCGTGGAAGATTGTGGAGACCAGAGAGGCAGAGAGAGAAGTGAGGAGGGGCCGCGTGTCCATCAGGGACCACCCCGCGAAGCTGGCCTTCACGGTGAGCTGGAGGAGCCTCAGGGAGGAGGACGCAGGGACGTACGGGTGTGGGATCCACACGCCCCTTTCACCTGATGCCAGCTTCCTGGTGGAGGTGTCTGTGGCCCCAGGTGAGCCTGCGACATCAGCTCCGGGGCTGCCCGGCCGTGCCTGGGACCCTGACCCTCAGCAAGGACCTGGAGCCGAGGGGGGCGTGGAGTCCCGGTTGCCAGCGGCCGGCGTGTACACAGCACGTGTCCACTCTGACGCAGCCTCACGCCTGAAGCTCTCCTGGGTGCACGGGGCGGCGGCGGGACCCTGGATCTGGGGACATGCTGCCGTCTTGTCCTCACAAGGGTCAAGTCCACTCTGAAGAAGACCTGGGTCTCTTCCAGGATCTCTCTGGCCATCGCTAAGGGGCCGGCACCGGCAGGGCCATGAGAAGACATGGCAGAGCGTGGAGGTCTCCTGGGGCCACCCTCACAGTGGTGGTCCCGGGGGTCACAGCAACCACAAGAAGGGGGCGGCTGAGTCCCAGAGTCCATGTGGGGCTCTGGATGCTTTGGAGGCCCCTCCCTGCTCCTGCCTGACCTTGTCTCTCCCTCCTCTGGCCCCGGGTACCCAAGGAAGAAGCCCAGAGAAGCCCCTTAGGGAAAGAAGGAAGAGGAAATGGGTTCTTAGGAGGTGCTATGGCTCTCAGTAGACTGCCACGCGCTGCAAAGAAATCTTCTTTAAACTTCTCTTTCTTTCTTTTTGGCCGCAGTGGGTCTTGGCTGCTGTGCGTGGCCTTCTCTAGTTGCGGTGAGCGGGGGCTACTCTTGGTTGCGGTGCTCGGGCTTCTCCTTCGGGTGGCTTTTCTTGCTGTGGAGCGCAGGCTCTAGAGCTCATGGACTTAGTAGCTGTGCACGTGGGATCTTCCCCAGCCGGGGATCGAACCCACGTTCCCTGCTGTGGAAGGCAGATTCTTCACCACTGAACTGCCAGGGACGTCCCGGTCCATCTTCAACAGAAGGCTGGTTTGGTTCCTAAGCACCCAGTCACGATCTTCTGTCCATATATGTGCTTCCTCCCCTTGACTTCTTATTCTGACCTTGTCCCCGGCTCCTCTAAGCTCCTTCCTCTTGGTCACTGTGTGTCTCTCACGAGGGAGGTTTCCTTGTGTGTCTGTTTACAGGAAAGGAACCGAACGTTTTCTGGCTCTGCAGGGTGTGTTGGGGAAGTGTTTTGTCCTCTTGACCTCAGGAGGCCACAGTCTATGGGGTCCACCAGATCCATCTCTCTAGATCTTCTGGTTCTCCCCCGCACCCCCATGGAGAGCACTGTCCAATGGCCTCGTGGGGCCGAGGGCCTGGCTGACAGACACAGGGCTGACGGCGATGGGGTCCCCTCATTCAGCCCAGGCTCGGCCGCAGGCCCTTTCATCTGAGCATCGCTCAGCCATCCCCTGCCCGGGGGCCTGGCCCGTATTCCTCACAAGGGTCAAGTCCACTCTGAAGAAGACCTGGGTCTCTTCCAGGATCTCTCTGGCCATCGCTAAGGGGCCGGCACCGGCAGGGCCATGAGAAGACATGGCAGAGCGTGGAGGTCTCCTGGGGCCACCCTCACAGTGGTGGTCCCGGGGGTCACAGCAACCACAAGAAGGGGGCGGCTGAGTCCCAGAGTCCATGTGGGGCTCTGGATGCTTTGGAGGCCCCTCCCTGCTCCTGCCTGACCTTGTCTCTCCCTCCTCTGGCCCCGGGTACCCAAGGAAGAAGCCCAGAGAAGCCCCTTAGGGAAAGAAGGAAGAGGAAATGGGTTCTTAGGAGGTGCTATGGCTCTCAGTAGACTGCCACGCGCTGCAAAGAAATCTTCTTTAAACTTCTCTTTCTTTCTTTTTGGCCGCAGTGGGTCTTGGCTGCTGTGCGTGGCCTTCTCTAGTTGCGGTGAGCGGGGGCTACTCTTGGTTGCGGTGCTCGGGCTTCTCCTTCGGGTGGCTTTTCTTGCTGTGGAGCGCAGGCTCTAGAGCTCATGGACTTAGTAGCTGTGCACGTGGGATCTTCCCCAGCCGGGGATCGAACCCACGTTCCCTGCTGTGGAAGGCAGATTCTTCACCACTGAACTGCCAGGGACGTCCCGGTCCATCTTCAACAGAAGGCTGGTTTGGTTCCTAAGCACCCAGTCACGATCTTCTGTCCATATATGTGCTTCCTCCCCTTGACTTCTTATTCTGACCTTGTCCCCGGCTCCTCTAAGCTCCTTCCTCTTGGTCACTGTGTGTCTCTCACGAGGGGGGTTTTCCCTTTGTGTGTCTGTTTACAGGAAAGGAACCGAACGTTTTCTGGCTCTGCAGGGTGTGTTGGGGAAGTGTTTTGTCCTCTTGACCTCAGGAGGCCACAGTCTATGGGGTCCACCAGATCCATCTCTCTAGATCTTCTGGTTCTCCCCCGCACCCCCATGGAGAGCACTGTCCAATGGCCTCGTGGGGCCGAGGGCCTGGCTGACAGACACAGGGCTGACGGCGATGGGGTCCCCTCATTCAGCCCAGGCTCGGCCGCAGGCCCTTTCATCTGAGCATCGCTCCAGCCATCACCCATGCCCGAGGGACCTGGCTGCCCAGTCTCTCTGTATTAATCCCTGAAGAGTAAATGTCTCTGCTTGCTCCTGGCAGGGTGGGCCGTGTGGCTGTGGCTGGGAGAGACGTGGGACCGCGTGCTCCTGGCACTCTCTCAGATCCCTGGCCGGCGGGACCGCCTGCACTCTGGCGGGGAGGGGGCCCAGCGTGCTGGTCAGGCCCGGGCGCAGGCACGAGGGGTGGTGGGCACGGCACGCCTGTCCACAGCGGCCTGAGTGACCTCGACTGTGCGTCAGAGCCGCCCCGGGACGGACGGTGGAGACTCGGAGGGTAAAACGGGGCCTGACCTGTGCTTCTCCCTCAGGGTCTGCGACAAGCGCCAGCCCCAAGGCGTCCACAGGCACCCCCGGGCCTCCCGCCACCCTGCCAGCGCCCACCGGGAGCACCGTGTCTGGGCCAGAGACCCCTGACCCCTGCCCAGCGCATCGGTAAGGGGTCCCCATCCCAGGACGTCGGCACCTGGTTGATTTCTCTTCTAGGCGAGCTTGGGAGCAGCAGGCAGGTCTCCCCTGGCAAGGACCCTGGTGTATTCAGCGAATGCCGTAACTCGCAGGAAAGGTCTTACCGAGTGCCTGGCTCTCTCGTTGGCGTGGGGCTCAGCAGCAAAGCACGCAGACGCGATGCCGCCCTGCCAGAGCCCTGCTCTAAGAGGAGATTCACACGATGAGTGGGTCAACACACCAGTCGTATCGATTCACCAGCTCATGATGATCGCTTGCAGGAGACTGTCCCACGGGTGTGGGCCGGCGCGTGTGGGAGGATGGTGTCAGGTGTGTTAGCTGCTCAGTCCTGTCTGACTCTGCGCGACCCCGTGGACGGCAGCCCCCAGGCTCCTCTGTCTGGGGGATTCTCCAGGCAAGAGCACTGGAGTGGGCAGCCATTCCCTCTCCAGGGGATCCTCCTGATCCAGGGACTGAACCCGGGTTTCCTGCACTGCAGGCAGATTCTTTACCCTCTGAGCCGCTGGGAAACCCTCACGTGCGGGGGCTCAGGTAGAAATCCTCCTTCTGCACAGTCCTTTTGGGTCCCTGGTCTCCCTCACGTGGTTCTCGTGGTCCCGGCCACCACTGTGCCCACAGTCCTGAGTCTCAGGTGCATTCCTTAAATTGAAGGTCAGGGTCCGGAAGCCCTTCAGGTGGGGTTTCTCCGTCCCAGTTTCTCTTTGTATAGATTCTTGTAGCCACAGGACTTGGACACAAGACAAAGTGGAGGGACCAGGGCCTCCCCTGAGGATGCTGCTCCGTGCCTGTCCCTGTGTCCCCCACAGGTCCCTGCTGGGCAGCGTCCACTTCCTGCTCCTGGTCTTCCTGAAGCTGCCCCTGCTCCTGGGCATGCTCGGCGCCGTCCTCTGGGCCCATAGGCCTCTGAGGCGCTCTGCGGACAGGTGGCGGCAGCCCAGATAGGAGAACCAGCGGCCTCATGGTCACCACATCCTCTTCGGAGATGCAGCCTGACCCGTGGATGGAAGCAGCCCTCCGCCCCATCAGTGCTGTATTACCCTCCACCACTCTCTCAGAAGACGGCGTTCGTGAATTTCTTTGTAGGCTTTTCTCTCGTGCGTGGTTCTCATAAATCCAAAATGGAACCTACTCGATAGGAGTTTCTGGTCTGTAACCACAGACCAACGTGGAGCACACACCTTCCAGCTGCTTCCCGGAGCGCCCCTCACATGCGGAGCTCTCACATGCTCCCCCTGCAGCCTTCAGTCCCCCAGGCGTGTGGGAGCCTGGCTGTCGGTCTGTTTTGACGGATCCGGCAGTTCCACGGCTCCCCACAAGGTCTGTGCTCCCGGTCACCCACCCTCCACCCGAGGTCCAACCACGGGTCACGAAGGGAAAGAGCTCAGCCTTTCGGAGCTCACACTCTAGTTCGTGAACAGAGATAATGATCGACAACAACAAAAACATGTGCAAGACACACAGACACTTCAGGGTCTGAGTCGAAGAGTGTCTTGGAGAAGCATGAGATGAGATGGGCTATTACTGGTGCGGTGGTCAGGGGGACTCCTGTCGGGGCCCACAGATAGGGTGAGGCTCAGCCAGGCTTCAGAAGAAGGGAACGGGGTGAGCCCCCGCAGGAAGAGCCCGCGGGCCAAGGGAACTGCAGGCGCACATGTCCCGTCCGAGGGGAATGTTAGACGGGGATCCAGGAAGATCAGGGCGCAGAGGCCCGCCTGGGCCCGGTGGTGGCGTGTGCTCCAAGAATCATGATCCTGTCCTGTTCCCCAGCGTGAGCAGGGAAAGGGAGGCCGGGAGTGAGGAACGTAGTCTTCCAGAAACAGATGAGATCTGAGACTAGGATTCCACCCTTGATCTACTCAACAGTCCATTAGTGGAATCGCAACACACGCTCCCTGTGGAAGGACACGGAGCATGAGGCAGGACGTGGACCCTCCATTCACGGGGCGGAGACACACAGGGAGCCCCACATCCGAGGTCTGATGAAAGCCAGGATGAGGGTGTCATATGGCCCAAGAGAGTCCACAGAGAGGGAGGCACCCTAAGCCGGGAGAGGGGAGGAGGGGGTCCATCGAGGGCGTTGGCTGAGGGTCCTGTGGATGGAAGCAGCCCTCCGCCCCATCAGTGCTGTATTACCCTCCACCACTCTCTCAGAAGACGGCGTTCGTGAATTTCTTTGTAGGCTTTTCTCTCGTGCGTGGTTCTCATAAATCCAAAATGGAACCTACTCGATAGGAGTTTCTGGTCTGTAACCACAGACCACCGTGGAGCACACACCTTCCAGCTGCTTCCCGGCGCGTCCCTCACATGCGGAGCTCTCAGATGCTCTCCCTGCAGCCTTCAGTCCCCCAGGCGTGTGGGAGCCTGGCTGTCGGTCTGTTTTGATGGATCTGGCAGTTCCATGGCTCCCCACAAGGTCTGTGCTCCCGGTCACCCACCCTCCACCCGAGGTCCAACCACGGGTCACGAAGGGAAAGAGCTCAGCCTTTCGGAGCTCACACTCTAGTTTGTGAACAGAGATAATGATCGACAACAACAAAAACATGTGCAAGACACACAGACACTTCAGGGTCTGAGTCGAAGAGTGTCTTGGAGAAGCATGAGATGAGATGGGCTATTACTGGTGCGGTGGTCAGGGGGACTCCTGTCGGGGCCCACAGATAGGGTGAGGCTCAGCCAGGCTTCAGAAGAAGGGAACGGGGTGAGCCCCCGCAGGAAGAGCCCGCGGGCCAAGGGAACTGCAGGCGCACATGTCCCGTCCGAGGGGAATGTTAGACGGGGATCCAGGAAGATCAGGGCGCAGAGGCCCGCCTGGGCCCGGTGGTGGCGTGTGCTCCAAGAATCATGATCCTGTCCTGTTCCCCAGCGTGAGCAGGGAAAGGGAGGCCAGGAGTGAGGAACGTAGTCTTCCAGAAACAGATGAGATCTGAGACTAGGATTCCACCCTTGATCTACTCAACAGTCCATTAGTGGAATCGCAACACACGCTCCCTGTGGAAGGACACGGAGCATGAGGCAGGACGTGGACCCTCCATTCACGGGGCGGAGACACACAGGGAGCCCCACATCCGAGGTCTGATGAAAGCCAGGATGAGGGTGTCATATGGCCCAAGAGAGTCCAGAGAGAGGGAGGCACCCTAAGCCGGGAGAGGGGAGGAGGGGGTCCATCGAGGGCGTTGGCTGAGGGTCAGGCAGAGGAGGACGGGTTCAGGGGTCCAGATGAGGCCGGAAGTGGGGAGGGCAGCAAACCCGGGGTGAATGTGGAACAGGATGTCGTGGCCGAGTGCCGGGCCTCTGGGCGCTGCCTGAGCTGTGTGAAGAACCCGGACTCCTCGGCCCTCCCTCCCCGCGTCTTCCGCCTCTGACCTCCCGTCCACTCTCAGTCTCCTCCCTGGTTCCTGAAGGGAAGTGGGCACTCTCAAGAGGAGGTTTGTGGAGAAGGGCTCTTGGAAGGCTGAGAATTGCTGGTCTGTGTCCGGTGTGGGCAGCGAGGGGCCCAGAGGCGAGAAGCTACAGCCCAAGGGATTTGTACCCTGGTCGAGAACCCGAGCCAAGATGGGGCTTAGGAAGTTGTCTGGAGTCACAAGGCCGATGTGTGGGGCAGGAAGTGGGCCTGGGAGTCCTGCGGGGGCACCGCTCTCGAGGGTGTCTGGAGTTCCCGGCTGGGGGAGACAGACCCTCCGTGGAACCCACCAGGCCAGGGACGATGGAAGAGTGTGGAATCCACCCTCCGAGTGTCCATCCTGACCACAGGGAAATGACGTCTCACCGAAGCGAAGGGGGCCCCACGAAAGAGGAACACAGCCCGGTCCTGCTTCTGGAGCATGTGTGAGACCAAGAGAGGACCTTGGTCCTGCTTCCGGAGCATGTGTCGGCTTGGGGAGGGGGCTACATCCCCAGTCAAGGGACCCTGGGCCCGCGTCCAGTCACTGGACTGAGAGAAGCTGGGGGCAGCAGGTCTCGGCACCTGGACCAGCTGTGGGACTGACTGCTCTCCCTGAGCTTCCGGAACCCTGACCCGCTGGACCGTCTGACCAGACACAGGGCTGGAGAGGAAGCCAACAGGCCCAGAGAAGCGGAAGCTGGGAGTGACTCCTCTGAGGGGGCCTGACCTTGTCCCTGCCCAGGTCCTGGCGCTGCTGCAGGGGACAGCCGTACTGGAGACATGGCCCCGAGGGACAGGACCCTGTGGCTGCCGTCCGCTCTGCTGCTGCTCCAGGTCCCAGGTGAGCGCTCCGCCCTCCCTGGGAGAGAGGAGGGGCGGGGCCGGAGCGGGGTGAGCAGGAGCCCGACAGAGGGAGGGAGGGAGAGAAGCTCCCAGGAGGGGCCAGCGCCTGCCTCCGCAGCGAGCAGGAGGACTCAGGACAGGAAGAAGATGGGTCTGGTCCACTCCCGTGATGGGGGCCCACCTCAATTCCCGCAGTCAGAAATGGCCTCTTGGGGCACCTCTGTCTCTCTCTCTCTCTCTCTCTCACACACACACACACACACACACAGAGTTTTCCTCATCCCAGGCTCTTCCTCTCTCCATGGACATCCGCTCCTCCCTCCTGACCCTCCCCCGGGTCTAGGAAACAGTTTCTTCCTGCCTCGGCCTCCTCCAGACCCCAAGGGCCCCTTGCTAATCCACCTTGTGGGCGGCCTTGACCCTGGCTTCCTGGTAAGGAGCTGGACTCGGTTGTGTTTTCCAGGCTGTTTGTCCCTGTGTGGTCCCCGCAGAGTGACAGGCGTCGTCGGGGGATCCCTGAGCGTGGAGTGTCGGTATGAGAAGGAATTCATACACAATCGCAAATACTGGTGCAAATCCTCATATCTATCATGCAATAAGATCGTGGAGACCAGAGATTCAGAGAGAGAAGCGAGATGGGGCCGCGTGTCCATGAGGGACCATCCTGCAAACCTCACCTTCACAGTGACCCTGCAGAGCCTCAGAGAGGAGGATGCGGGAACATACGATTGTGGGATCTTTGTACCACGTGCACTGGACCCTGTCTTCCCAGTGGCGGTGTCTGTGGTCCCAGGACAACCTCCTCCGTGAGTGGCTTTCTCCTCTGGGGGAGGGGGCAGGTGGAGAGATTTGTGTCTTCCGTCTCTGGGCCCCTTGTTTAACCCCACACTGGACCGTGAAGGTCCTACTAAGTGCCTGGAGCTCTTATGTGGACACGGGGAAGACCACCCAGACAGGATCCTGCTCGGGTGAACGTTGTGATCTAAGAGGGAAGTCACGCCCTGCACCAATGCACACACAGTTCCTGTGCAAATATGGCCGTTGATGGTGAAAACTATGGAGAAATATCCATCACTAGGGCTTGGCGAGAGTGTGTGGGAAGGTGATTAGATTTTCTGTTTACTACATGATAATCGGGGAGGCCTGGGTGCATCATTTGAGGGGAGACTGGCAGGATTTGGGAGCCGGACATTCAGGGTTCTGCAGAAATAAGGCTCGAGGCAGAGAAAAGAGAGAGCAAAGGCCCCGCAGGCGGAGGCTTCCGGACCCCGCCCAGGGCAGGGAGGCAGCAGAGGCTCCGGGCGCCGCTGGCCCCCGCACTCCGGCCCCTGCCTCCTCCCGAGTCCCGGTCACCAGTGTCGTCCTGCGGAAGCACCCCAGCTTCGGAGGGCAGAGAGAGCTGAGTGGGGCTCGTTCCCTCATCCGGCCACTATTACAGACTTTTTTTTCTTTTTTTGATGTTTTACCAAATGACGTTTTTCAAATTTGATTTTATTTTATATTATAGAATGTACCGCAGATGTTTAAGGGCTGACCTTTGGAGAGGCCAGGCTGGTGCCAGTTTCTCCCTGTAAACAAAGCAGGCCCTTTCCCCTTGGGAAGTCTGTTTCCAGGAAAGCAGACATCACACAAATCACCCCACTATGGATTACTGCACCCCCCATGTAGACGGCCTTGGAAGAAATCCTTCCCCTGGTCGGTCCCTCCGGGACCCCTGGTCTCCCGCCCACGAGTCTCACAGCCACGTCCACCCTGTGAGCACAGTCCTAATCCTCAAGGGCAATTGTTAAGCAGAGAGGAGGGGGCAGAGGGCCTTAGGATGGGGTGCGCCGTCCAGGGTTTATCTTTATGTGGACTGTCGTGGCCTCAGGTCTGGGCATTGAGATGAGGGCGTGTGAAGTGGAGGGGCCAGGGCCTCCCCTGAGGATGCTGCTCACTGTCCGGCACCGTGTTCCCCACAGCTCCCTGCTGGGCAGCGTCCACTTCCTGCTCCTCGTCTTCCTGAAGCTGCCCCTGCTCCTGGGCATGCTCGGCGCCGTCCTCTGGGTGCACAGGCCTCTGAGGGGCTCTGAGAAGCCGTGACCTCTGCTGCCAGGACTGCCCGGAGCCACAGCCCCCTCTGGTGGACAGAAATGACCTCTGACAGAAAAGCCCCGTGTCGCTGTCCACATTGCTCTAAAGTATGCTAAAGTTGGAGGAAGCATGGCCGTTGGTGGTGAAAACTATGGAGAAATATCCATCACTAGATATCACTAAATATCCATCACTAGATGGATATTTCTTGGCGAGAGTGTGTGGGAAGGTGATTAGATTTTCTATTTAGTACATGATAATCGGGGAGGCCTGGGTGCATCATTTGAGGGGAGACCTGCAGGATTTGGGAGCCTGACATTCAGGGTTCTGCAGAAATAAGGCTCGAGGCAGAGAAAAGAGAGAGCAAAGGCCCCGCAGGCGGAGGTTTCCGGACCCCGCCCAGGGCAGGGAGGCAGCAGAGGCTCCGGGCGTCGCTGGCCCCCGCACTCTGGCCCCTGCCTCCTCCAGAGTCCCGGTCACCAGTGTCGTCCTGAGGAAGCACCCCGGCTTCGGAGGGCAGAGAGAGCTGAGTGGGGCTCATTCCCTTAACCGGCCACTATTACAGACTTTTTTTTCTTTTTTTGATGTTTTACCAAATGACGTTTTTTAAATTTGATTTTATTTTATATTATAGAGTGTACCGCAGATGTTTAAAGGCTGACCTTTGGAGAGGCCAGGCTGGTGCCAGTTTCTCCCTGTAAACAAAGCAGTCCCTTTCCCCTTGGGAAGTCTGTTTCCAGGAGAGCAGACATCACACAAATCACCCCACTACGGATTACTGTACCCCCTATGTGGATGGCCTTGGAAGAAATCCTTCCCCTGGTCGGTCCCTCCGGAACCCCTGGTCTCCCGCCCACGAGTCTCACAGCCACGTCCACCCTGTGAGCACAGGCCTAATCCTCAAGGGCAATTGTTAAGCAGAGAGGAGGGGGCAGAGGGCCTTGGCGTGGGGTGCGCCGTCCAGGGTTTATCTTTATGTGGACTGTCGTGGCCTCAGGTCTGGGCATTGAGATGAGGGCGTGTGAAGTGGAGGGGCCAGGGCCTCCCCTGAGGATGCTGCTCACTGTCCGGCACCGTGTTCCCCACAGCTCCCTGCTGGGCAGCGTCCACTTCCTGCTCCTCGTCTTCCTGAAGCTGCCCCTGCTCCTGGGCATGCTCGGCGCCGTCCTCTGGGTGCACAGGCCTCTGAGGGGCTCTGAGAAGCCGTGACCTCTGCTGCCAGGACTGCCCGGAGCCACAGCCCCCTCTGGTGGACAGAAATGACCTCTGACAGAAAAGCCCCGTGTCGCTGTCCACATTGCTCTAAAGTATGCTAAAGTTGGAGGAAGCATTTCTATGGGACCGTATCATACAAACCAAAGAATCTACCGAATAAATGTCTATCTTTTAAACCAGGAATACTCTACCACACTTCGTGTATATCTTGCAACTTATGTAATAAATATCATGAAAACTTCTGAAGCCTTAAGTCTCTCCTTTACTCTGAATTTTACCTTTGTCATCTCCTTTCTTCAAGGTTTTACTGTATATACACATATGATTTTCCAGAGTATGTGTGTGATTTTCCAGAGTGTGTGTGTATGTGTGTGTATTTTCCAGAGTGTGTGTATGTATATTTGTCTATATCTATATATCGATGGATATATAGATATATAGATATGTGTATGTGTGTGTTAGGTTTGTCAACTCAGTATCTTCTTTTTTCTTAGTATCTTCTTTTTAATTTAATTTAATTTTTGTTTCATATTGGAATAGAGTTGATTTACAATGTTGTGTTAGTTTTAGGTGCCAGTGGAGTGAGTCAGTTACACCTGCACACACATATATGCAGTTTTTAGAGTCTTCTCCCATGTGGGTTATTACAGCACATTGGGGAGCGTCGCCGTGCTCTACAGGGAGGCCTTGTTGATGATCTGTTTCATTCAACGTATATCACACTGTGTACATGTTAACCCCAGACTCCTAATTCATTCTTCCCCCAGAGTGTTCGTACTTTTTTAACGGTCCCCAAATTTACTTATTTTCATTTTTCCAGGTTCGTTTAGATCTAACGGACATAGAGCATCCTGTAAGCTTAAGGCGTACGATGTGTTGATTTGATTCCCTTCTATTAAATCACAAGACTCGCTGCCACGGCGGTGCTGGCCTCCGCCTCCCTCCTGTCACCTGCCTCTCAGAGTCTCACGGTGTGTTCACCGCGTCGTCTGGGTCCATTCATTTCCAGACAGACATTCCCGTTTGTTTCACACCTCGGCCGTTGTGGATAGTGCTGCGGTGAACACGGGTGTGCAGATGCTTCTTTGAGACCCTGTTGACGGTTCCTTTTGATAAACACCCAGAAGAGGGATGACCTGACCACACGGTCGTTCTCCTTTTTTTTTTTTTTCCCATCCATCTTTATTCTTTTGGCCTGTGTGGGCCTCCCATTGCGGTGACCTCTCTCGTTGCAGACAACGGGCTCTGGGCGCATTCACCTCTTGGCTTATGGGATCTCCAGTCAGGAACTGAATCCGTGCCCTTGGCAGAGAAGGCATGGAGTCCTAACCACTGGGCTGTCAGGGAGTTTCCCTCTGCAATGTTTAGAATATATATTTTGTTTTTTGCTTCTAAGTCATCATTTATTTTTCCTCCATCTTTGTTCTTTGGCCCCTGTGGGCCTCCCATTACAGTGACCTCTCTCGTTGCAGAGCACTGGCTCTGGGCACGTCCGCTCCAGAGCGCTGGCTAGTAATTGGACACATCAACCTAGCCGCTCCTCAGTACGTGGGATCTTCCCGGGCCAGGGATCAAACCAGTGCCCCTTACACTGCAAGGCAGACTCTTTACCCACTGGACCACCAGGGAAGCCCACTCTTCAACAGGATTGTTTTTTTTTCTGTATTGACTTGTATGATTTCTTTATTTATTTGGGAAATTAACCCCTTATCCCTAAGCATGGCTTCCAAATTTTTTCTCTCATTATTGTACTCCTTAAAGGATTGTTGATGATCTGTTTCATTCAACGTATATCACACTGTGTACATGTTAACCCCAGACTCCTAATTCATTCTTCCCCCAGAGTGTTCGGGGGACTTTTTAACAGTCCCCAAATACACTTATTTTCATTTTTCCAGGTTCGTTTAGGTCTAACGGACATAGAGCATCCTGTAAGCTTAAGGCGTACGATGTGTTGATTTGATTCCCTTCTATTAAATCACAAGACTCGCTGCCACGGCGGTGCTGGCCTCCGCCTCCCTCCTGTCACCTGCCTCTCAGAGTCTCACGGTGTGTTCACCGCGTCGTCTGGGTCCATTCATTTCCAGACAGACATTCCCGTTTGTTTCACACCTCGGCCGTTGTGGATAGTGCTGCGGTGAACACGGGTGTGCAGATGCTTCTTTGAGACCCTGTTGACGGTTCCTTTTGATAAACACCCAGAAGAGGGATGACCTGACCACACGGTCGTTCTCCTTTTTTTTTTTTTTCCCATCCATCTTTATTCTTTTGGCCTGTGTGGGCCTCCCATTGCGGTGACCTCTCTCGTTGCAGACAACGGGCTCTGGGCGCATTCACCTCTTGGCTTATGGGATCTCCAGTCAGGAACTGAATCCGTGCCCTTGGCAGAGAAGGCATGGAGTCCTAACCACTGGGCTGTCAGGAGTTTCCCTCTGCAATGTTTAGAATATATATTTTGTTTTTTGCTTCTAAGTCATCATTTATTTTTCCTCCATCTTTGTTCTTTGGCCCCTGTGGGCCTCCCATTACAGTGACCTCTCTCGTTGCAGAGCACTGGCTCTGGGCACGTCCGCTCCAGAGCGCTGGCTAGTAATTGGACACATCAACCTAGCCACTCCTCAGTACGTGGGATCTTCCCGGGCCAGGGATCAAACCAGTGCCCCTTACACTGCAAGGCAGACTCTTTACCCACTGGACCACCAGGGAAGCCCACTCTTCAACAGGATTGTTTTTTTTTCTGTATTGACTTGTATGATTTCTTTATTTATTTGGGAAATTAACCCCTTATCCCTAAGCATGGCTTCCAAATTTTTTCTCTCATTTTGTAAGATTGTTTTTTCATTGGTTGTTTTACTGATTGTTTCTTTTACTGTGCACAAGCTTTAAAATTTAATGTAGTCCCACTTATTAATTTTTGGTTTTATTGATGATGCTTTTGGTATTATATTTAAAAATTATTGCCAAGACCTATGTCAAGGAGTTTTTCCCTATGTTTGATTTCTGTGCATTCTTGTGCCTTTTTAATGGACTGTATCCTGTTTGACTTGTCTAACTGTTTCACTCTGGAAACGGATACAGCACTGTTACAGCTTTATTAAAGACCTTGGTCTCTTATAGGATATCACCTCATGTTGTGCTTTGACATTAGGAAGCTTTGCAAACACTGACCATTTCCTCCTCCATAGCTATTTTACGATTAATCAAATTTATGAGAAAGAACAAAGTATGCTGAGGAAAAAACCCACAAGATCATTTCAACTGAAGCAGAAAAAAACATTTGACAAAATTTAACACCTTTTCACCGTAAAAAACACTCAACAGACTAGACATAAAGAAAAACTACAATGTATAGCAATCTACTAAAATCTGACTCACTCCTTTTAGTTTTACGTTAGTTTAGTTTAGTTTTGGTTTAGTTTTAGACAATCAGATCATCTATAATTATTTAAAAATTTGTTTCTTCCTTTCCGGTTCTCATACCTTTTGTTTCTTTTCCTTGTTTATTCCAAAAGCCAATCAAAGCCTTGGGTCAAAGTCATGCTTATGAACATCCTGGTCCTCCTCCTGCGTTTAATAGGAAGCCTTTTCTTCTTGGCCACTTCTATTGGTCTTTCATTTATTTCCATCTTTGTTCTTTGGCCCGTGTGGGCCTCCCATCGCAGTGGCCTCTCTCACTGCAGAGCACTAGCTCTGGGTGCATGTGCTCCAGAGCGCCGGCTCGGTAGTTGGACACATCGGTCCAGCCGCTCTGCGGCACGTGGGATCTTCCCAGGCCAGAGATCGAACCGGCGCCCCTTGCACTGCATGGTGGTGTCCTTACCCACTGGACCACCAGGGAAGCCCCTGGGCTAATTTTACTCCTACTCTTCTCCTAGAGTCTGAATTCTCACCTGGGGCACTAACAATGATACACGGGGCTAACCCCACCCCAGGACTCTGTCCTTGGAACGTCTCATACATGTCCTCATTGGATTCTCATAACAACTCTTACCGGTCCAATTGATAGATCCACACACTGAGACTCAGAAAGGCTGACCGAGTTGTCCACGGTCCCAGAGCTCGCACGTGGGGCTCGAGCCCGTCTGCCCCATCTCACAGCGTTCATGTCTGTGCACTCGGGGGTAACATCCTGGACAGAGGCATCGCCGCGTGTGCCGAGCAGGCTCTCTGGACGGTGGGTTCGGAGTCGTCATGGAGAACCGTGCCTAGAGGTGACACCAGACCCAAGGCCTCATGTTGTGCTTTGACATTAGGAAGCTTTGCAAACACTGACCATTTCCTCCTCCATAGCTATTTTACGATTAATCAAATTTATGAGAAAGAACAAAGTATGCTGAGGAAAAAACCCACAAGATCATTTCAACTGAAGCAGAAAAAAACATTTGACAAAATTTAACACCTTTTCACCGTAAAAAACACTCAACAGACTAGACATAAAGAAAAACTACAATGTATAGCAATCTACTAAAATCTGACTCACTCCTTTTAGTTTTACGTTAGTTTAGTTTAGTTTTGGTTTAGTTTTAGACAATCAGATCATCTATAATTATTTAAAAATTTGTTTCTTCCTTTCCGGTTCTCATACCTTTTGTTTCTTTTCCTTGTTTATTCCAAAAGCCAATCAAAGCCTTGGGTCAAAGTCATGCTTATGAACATCCTGGTCCTCCTCCTGCGTTTAATAGGAAGCCTTTTCTTCTTGGCCACTTCTATTGGTCTTTCATTTATTTCCATCTTTGTTCTTTTGGCTTTTGTGGGCCTCCCATGGCAGTGGCCTCTCTCACTGCAGAGCACTAGCTCTGGGTGCATGTGCTCCAGAGCGCCGGCTCGGTAGTTGGACACATCGGTCCAGCCGCTCTGCGGCACGTGGGATCTTCCCAGGCCAGAGATCGAACCGGCGCCCCTTGCACTGCATGGTGGTGTCCTTACCCACTGGACCACCAGGGAAGCCCCTGGGCTAATTTTACTCCTACTCTTCTCCTAGAGTCTGAATTCTCACCTGGGGCACTAACAATGATACACGGGGCTAACCCCACCCCAGGACTCTGTCCTTGGAACGTCTCATACATGTCCTCATTGGATTCTCATAACAACTCTTACCGGTCCAATTGATAGATCCACACACTGAGACTCAGAAAGGCTGACCGAGTTGTCCACGGTCCCAGAGCTCGCACGTGGGGCTCGAGCCCGTCTGCCCCATCTCACAGCGTTCATGTCTGTGCACTCGGGGGTAACATCCTGGACAGAGGCATCGCCGCGTGTGCCGAGCAGGCTCTCTGGACGGTGTCGGGGCTTCCCTGGCGCTGGGCCCACTGTCGTCATGGAGAACCGTGCCTAGAGGTGACACCAGACCCAAGGCCTGAGGGGTCAGACGCCCCTCCTCTGACCCTCCTGCCGACCCGCCCCCCTTCCTCCCCTGTAGGGCTTCCTCTTTCTCACCCAGAGCAGATTCTCCTGCCCTGTGACCCTGCCAGGCCAAGAAGCAGCACTCCTTTTGCTGAATAACTAAAAGCAGGAAACACACTCTATAAAAGGAAGCGAGTGGGTAAGAACTTCAAAGGCGGGCTGGACAGGCCAAGGGCACACACCTGCCTGTGCTCGGAGCTTGCAGCGGCAGCTGGCCTCTGGCGTGCTTCCCAGTTGTAGGTCAGAGGGGCGAGGAGCCCCGGAGGCAGGACCATGTGGCTGGCCCTGGCTCTGCTACTTCTCAGCTTCCCCGGTGAGTTGCGGGGACACCCCAGGGGCAGGGCAGGGTGGGGGAGGGACCAGGGTGGAAGGGTCTGTCCCAGGTGTGTGTGCATGCTCAGTTGCTAAGTTATGTCCAACTTGTTGTGAACCTGTGGACTGTAGCCCGCCAGGCTCCTGTGCTCATGGATTCTCCAGGCAAGAATACTGGAGTGAGCTGCCATGCCCTCCTCCCGGGGATCTTCTTGACCCAGGGATTGAACTCACATCTCTTGCACCTCCTACTTTGGAAGACGGGTTCTTAATCACTATATACCTGGGAAGCCCTTGTCCCAGGTACAGAGAGGGATATCTGGGGAAATGAGAGGCGACTTTGTTAGTTCATCCAGCAAAAGCCCACTGGGCTCCTCTTTGTGCCAGGCAGGCATCTGGCCCTGAGGAAGTGACGGGAAAAGAGAAATAGGACTGACCATTAAAAAGAGGAGCTCGGAGTTCCCTGGCAGTCCAGTGGTGAGGACTCTGCGCTTTCATTGCTGGAAACCGAGGTTCAATCCCTGGTCAGGGAACTAAGTTCCCAAAAGCCAAGCAGGACAGCAGGAAAAACAAACAAACAAACAAAAAGAATGGGCTCATGGCAACAGTCCATTTGATGAGCCTGGGAGAACAGGAAGGTCGCCCTCCAGGTAGAGACGAGGAAACAGCTTTCCTTGGAGTGGGGACGGCATGCCAAGGCCTGGAGCCTTGAGGGGGGATGTGGGTTCATGCAGAGGGAGCTCTGAGTTGAGGAAGCCTTGGATGACCAGTGGATTGAGGCTGGGAGCACTGGAGTCAGGATTCTGAGGGCCTGGGGCACCATAGGAAGGAGGCTTTCAAAGGAGAAACTGCTCAGGCATCTGGATGGATTTTGGCAGGGGCTTCTCTTCTGTGGAAAGCCACTGCCCGCACTGTTCCCTGGACACCATGAAACAAACAGTGTGGAAGCTTGCACAATGTAGGCAGTAGGTGTGGGTCACACGGGCCTTGCTCTCCAGTCCTGAGGACTTTACCGTCTGAGCCACCAGGGAAGCCCCAAAGAGCCTTAAGTTTTTTTTTTGTATATATCTTCTGCTCATTTTTTTTTTCCAGTGTAGGCGAGCGAGGAGCCCCGGAGGCAGGACCATGTGGCTGGCCCTGGCTCTGCTACTTCTCAGCTTCCCCGGTGAGTTGCGGGGACACCCCAGGGGCAGGGCAGGGTGGGGGAGGGACCAGGGTGGAAGGGTCTGTCCCAGGTGTGTGTGCATGCTCAGTTGCTAAGTTATGTCCAACTTGTTGTGAACCTGTGGACTGTAGCCCGCCAGGCTCCTGTGCTCATGGATTCTCCAGGCAAGAATACTGGAGTGAGCTGCCATGCCCTCCTCCCGGGGATCTTCTTGACCCAGGGATTGAACTCACATCTCTTGCACCTCCTACTTTGGAAGACGGGTTCTTAATCACTATATACCTGGGAAGCCCTTGTCCCAGGTACAGAGAGGGATATCTGGGGAAATGAGAGGCGACTTTGTTAGTTCATCCAGCAAAAGCCCACTGGGCTCCTCTTTGTGCCAGGCAGGCATCTGGCCCTGAGGAAGTGACGGGAAAAGAGAAATAGGACTGACCATTAAAAAGAGGAGCTCGGAGTTCCCTGGCAGTCCAGTGGTGAGGACTCTGCGCTTTCATTGCTGGAAACCGAGGTTCAATCCCTGGTCAGGGAACTAAGTTCCCAAAAGCCAAGCAGGACAGCAGGAAAAACAAACAAACAAACAAAAAGAATGGGCTCATGGCAACAGTCCATTTGATGAGCCTGGGAGAACAGGAAGGTCGCCCTCCAGGTAGAGACGAGGAAACAGCTTTCCTTGGAGTGGGGCCATGCCAAGGCCTGGAGCCTTGAGGGGGGATGTGGGTTCATGCAGAGGGAGCTCTGAGTTGAGGAAGCCTTGGATGACCAGTGGATTGAGGCTGGGAGCACTGGAGTCAGGATTCTGAGGGCCTGGGGCACCATAGGAAGGAGGCTTTCAAAGGAGAAACTGCTCAGGCATCTGGATGGATTTTGGCAGGGGCTTCTCTTCTGTGGAAAGCCACTGCCCGCACTGTTCCCTGGACACCATGAAACAAACAGTGTGGAAGCTTGCACAATGTAGGCAGTAGGTGTGGGTCACACGGGCCTTGCTCTCCAGTCCTGAGGACTTTACCGTCTGAGCCACCAGGGAAGCCCCAAAGAGCCTTAAGTGTTTTTTTTGTATATATCTTCTGCTCATTTTTTTTTTTTAAATTTGGGCCTCTTTTATTGATCTTTTGCTTTTATTTATTTTCATGCATCTTTACTCTTTAGCCTGTGTGGGCCTCCCACTGCAGTGGCCCCTCTTTGCAGAGCACCAGCTCTGGGCGCATGCGCTCCAGAGCACTGACTCGTAATTGGACACACCGGTTCAGCCACTCTGTGGCACGTGGGATCCTCCCCGGCCAGGGATGGACCAGTGTCCCTTGCACTGCAAGGCAGACTCTCTACCCACTGGACCACCAGGGAAGCCCTAGCCTTAAGCTTATTTTTTTTAATTATTATTTTTTTATTTATTTTAGCCTTAAGCTTTTAAAACCCATCTGTCATGTTTCCCGGAGTTCTGCTCCTAGATCAGTACTGTCCTATCATTTCTCCTTCAAACCAATTCTTGGGGAATTCCCTGGAGGTCCGCTGGTTAGGACGCCTGGCTTTCGCTGCTGGAGCCCAGGGTTCAATCCCCAGTCAGGAGCTCAGATCCTACAAGCTGCGTGGCACAGCCCAAAACAAACAAAGACTAACAACAACAGCAACAAAACTCTTGAAAATACACATAGGTCTAATGAATAGTTTCATCCATCATAGTCTCTGTTTATAAAAACCTCCCACGTATTTTTTAAAACAAGCCCCATCACATTACAAGTGCTCGAGCATTTTATTAAATCCCCAGAGCTGCGGGGGTGACGTTTCTGTTTCCATGCGTCCACCTCCCTTTTCCGCTGTTTATGATCACCGGCGGATAGAAGCTGTCTTGTGCCTCTGCTTCCTATTGTCGCTGTCTTATTTACTTTTTACTTTTAAGGAAGAAAATGATCACCTGGTGACTCTCGCCTAGTGATGTAGATCCATTGCTGTCCTTTTAGCAATTTTTCTCCTAATCGACTCATTCTTTAAAAAAATCCTTTTAAAAAATTTTGGCCTCTTTTATTGTTTTTTTTTTATTTATTTATTTTGCATCCATCTTTATTCTTTTGGCCCACGTGGGCCTCCCACTGCAGTTGCCTCTCTCGCTGCAGAGCACCAGCCCTGGGCACACGCGCTCCAGAGCGCTGGCTCATAATTGGACACACCGGTCTAGCCGCTCCGCGGCACGCAGGATCTTCCCAGGTCAGGGATCAAACCGATGCCCCCTGCACAGCAAGGAGGACTCCTCATCCACTGGACCACCGGGGAAGCCCCCTAATAGACTCATTTTTAATGAAAAATGCTTGGTTTTTTTAATCAGTTAATTGTATTTTCAAAGATTTTGATGAAACAGAAGTATGTGATTTAGAAAGTGAAATTTCCCCTCGAAAACCCCAATCTCAACCCTTAACCACTTGTTGAAGATTCATGTGCAATCCCTGGAGAAGGGCATGGCACCCCACTGCAGGATTCTTGCCTGGAGAATCCCGTGGACAGAGGAGTCTGACGGACTGAGGTTCATGGAGTCACAAAGAGACGACAGACACGACCGAATGGTGAAGCTCAGCACACGCATGCGCTGTAGGAAAAACTACAGAGGAGGAGCACACGCTCTGTCAGGCAACTTGTGTTAACCCAGTAGTGGGGTATCTGGGTTAGACGGCCTCATCGACTCAATGGACTGAGGAAGCTCCAGGCGACAGGGAAGGCCAGGGAAGCCCGCGTGCTGGGGGCTGTACACAGTCAGACATGACTTAGCGACTGGGCAACAATGTATCTGGGACATCTTTCCCATTATTATGATTTATCTTTAAAACAAACAAATATGTACTTAGTTACTTGGCTGCACTGGGTCTTAGTTGTGATAAATGAGATCTAGCTCCCTGGCCAGGGATTGAACCTGGGTCCCCTGCGTTAGAAGCAGGGAGTCTTAGCCACTGGACCACCAGGGAAATCCCTGTGTTTTTCTTTTTTTTTAACCATCTTATGGACAGACCACGATCCGCTGGCCTGGTCTCCCACTGTGATGTTTGGGTTTGTCTCGAGCGCTGCTGCTTCATGAGCACCGCATCCTTAGACTTCGCTTTTCATTGGTGTGGAATCTACCGCTGATCCTAGACTTGAGTGAATTCGTCTGAGCTCATGGTGACCAGCTTGTTTTTAAAATTAATCATACTCTTCATTGATACTCACCAGGGTCCAGATACTGTGGAAGGCACAGGGGCTGGGGATGGGAAGAGAGAGAAAAAACAAACAGAGGATCTCTTCTCCTTGTAGCAGAGCGTCCCTGAAAGGGAAGCAGACAGAAAGAATGCTGAGGATGATAAAATACCCGTGCAGCATTCGGGTTCTGACAAAGGGCCACGGAGCAGAGGGAGGAAGAGGAGGAAGGCGGCAGAGAAGGATGAACCTCGATGGGGAGCTTGAGAATGACCAGCAGGGGCTTCCAGCTGGCAGGAAGGGCAGGGCCACGACACATGACGCTGCCGGGAGGCAGCGTCCGGGTCAGAGAAAGAGGGCAGTGCCGGGGGTGGAGTGGGAGGCAAGCGACAGGAAGTAGTGTGGACAGAGAACTGGGATCGAGACTGAAAAGACGTAAATGCCAATGAAGTTATTTTCTAAAAACGGATTTTGTATTGGAGTTTAGCTGATGAACAGTGTTGTGCTCAGGGATACATATATGTGTGTCCATTCTCCCCCGAACTCTTCTCTCATCCAAGGTGCCACATAGCCTTGAGCAGAGTTCCCTGGGCTGCACTGGAGGTCCTGGTTGGTTATCCATTTTAAATATAGTAAGCCAATGCATTTTAAATCATTCTGAGGCAGTGGGGGAGTGACTGCGGGAGAGATCCTGAAAGATTTTTTAAAATGTTTGTTTATTTATTTGTTTATTTATTTATTCTGAGTGTTCACCGCTACTGTAGGCTCTTCTCTAGTTGCAGGGAGTAGGGGCTACTCTCTAGTTGAGGTGAGCAGGCTTCTTGTGGCAGTGACGTCTCTTGCTGTGGAACTTGGGCTCTAGGGCTCACGGGCTTCAGTCGTTGCGGCCTATGGGCTCCGTCGTTGTGGCTCTGAGGCTCTAGAACACAGCCTCCATAGCTGTGGCTCACGGGCTTCGTGGCACCACAGCATGTGGGATCCTCCCGGATCCGGATCAAGCCTGTGTCTCCTGCATTGGCGGGCGAGCTCTTCAACCACTGAGCTACCCTGGAAGCCCAGCCTGAAAGATTTTTAAGTGCTCATGGCAAGTGCCATCGAGGAGGACCTGGGGACAGTTTGGGTGCAGCTCTCCAGGGGTGACCTGCAGGGGAGACAGAAGGAGGGGTGCCGGGAAAACCCCACCAGATGCTGCTGCCGTGACCCTGTGGCTGGGCTCCTGCTGACGGGGCAGCCCCCACGAGCCCGGGGCTGGACACACACTCAAGTCTTAGAAGACTCTGCAAGGTGGAAGGCAGGTAGCCATTTATAAATATGGAAGCAAGGCTCGGAGAGGAGGCAACTTCGAGTCGCCCGACTCGTCTGTGGCCACGTGTCTTTCTGCGTCCAAAGCTATTCTCTTTCTGGCTGTCACACTGTGCCCTTGGACAACGAAGACAGGGGAAAGAAGATGAATCGTTTGGATGAGCATTTGTGAGGCGTGCTGTGCTCCGTCACTCGGTCATGTCCAACTCCTTGCGACCCCAAGGACTGTAGCCCGCCAGGCTCCCCTGTCCATTAGATTTCCAGGGCAAGAATACTGACATGGGTTGCCATTTTCTTCTCCGGAGACTTCCTGACCCAGGGATCAAACCTGGGCCTCCCGTGTTGGCCGGTGGGTGCTTTACCACGGAGCCAGCCGGGAAGCCCACCTTTCTGACTCAGCTGGTTACCTGTCCGTTGTGGAGGGGAGGACAGGGCAGGGGAGAAGCCGGGCTCTCTAGTCGGAAGCGGCCGTGGTGGTGCTGGCGTGAAGAGACAGCAAGGTGAGCTCTGCTGGTTGACCACCGCGCTGGAACCCAGTGTGGGGTCTGGCCGCTCGCTGCTCAGAGCCATTAAAGAGGCTAGAGTGGGAGAAAGGAACGTTTGTTCTGTTTTGTTTGCTGGCAACCAAGGGGCGGGGGCGGCACGCTCGTCCGAAGGCTGACTCCCCTCCTCCAGACAGGCAGGGGCGAGGGCTTTTCCAGGCGGAGGGAGGGGCTGCACGCAGAAACTGCCCCGTCAGCTCTGGCCGTCGTCTTGACGTCGGTCATCAGCGGTCTGACCCGCGTCATCTGGGTTATTTTAAGCACGGTCCGTCTTCAGTTCCAGGGTCGGTTTGTTCCCGTTTCCTGAAGCCAGTGCTTGGAATCGTGGTAGCTTATGTCG
The DNA here is from genome assembly GCA_022376925.1 of Tragulus kanchil. Classification (NCBI taxonomy): domain Eukaryota; kingdom Metazoa; phylum Chordata; class Mammalia; order Artiodactyla; family Tragulidae; genus Tragulus; species Tragulus kanchil. Next base: position 21,781,547 of record JAIOJX010000027.1, on the reverse strand, counting down.
TGGCTACAGTCTGGTCATCTGTAGTGGCCTTTTTCACCTGACGAGGGGCTCATAGACAGCTCACAGGACATGGCTCAGAGTATTTATCTATAGCCCTTGAGAAGGAACTGAAGGGCTTTGTGCTTAATGAGGGCATTGTTGTCATTTGGTCTCCTTTGTTTTTCTTTGTTTCTACATGTTCTCACTTCTCTAATTTAACTTATTCTTTGGCTACAGTTTTCCCACAGACACAAGGCAGGCCGAGGACACGGGGGAGAGGCCCAGGGGTCCTGCTCTGTAACAGTGGCTACTGTAACAAATCACCACCTACAGACCTGAAATAACATAAACTTATTTGCTTACAGTTCTGAAGGTCAAAAGTCCAAAATAGTCCTACTGGCTAAAACCAGGGGGCCCGCAAGGCTTCCTTCCTTCTGGACGCCCTAGGGCAGAATCTGCCTCCTTGCCTTCCCCAGGTTCTAGAAGCCGCCCGCATTCCTGGGCTCTCAAGCCCCTTCTCTGTCTTCGGGCCTCTGACTCGGACACTAACTCCCTTTTAGTCCTCTTTTGCTCTTTTATTTTTGGCCACGTGGCTTGGTGGGGTCCTACGACTCAAACCTGGTTGGGGGAGGGCCAGGACCATTTTGCGGTCTGTCCGTTGTGGAGGGGAGGACAGGGCAGGGGAGAAGCCGGGCTCTCTAGTCGGAAGCGGCCGTGGTGGTGCTGGCGTGAAGAGACAGCAAGGTGAGCTCTGCTGGTTGACCACCGCGCTGGAACCCAGTGTGGGGTCTGGCCGCTCGCTGCTCAGAGCCATTAAAGAGGCTAGAGTGGGAGAAAGGAACGTTTGTTCTGTTTTGTTTGCTGGCAACCAAGGGGCGGGGGCGGCACGCTCGTCCGAAGGCTGACTCCCCTCCTCCAGACAGGCAGGGGCGAGGGCTTTTCCAGGCGGAGGGAGGGGCTGCACGCAGAAACTGCCCCGTCAGCTCTGGCCGTCGTCTTGACGTCGGTCATCAGCGGTCTGACCCGCGTCATCTGGGTTATTTTAAGCACGGTCCGTCTTCAGTTCCAGGGTCGGTTTGTTCCCGTTTCCTGAAGCCAGTGCTTGGAATCGTGGTAGCTTATGTCGTGGCTACAGTCTGGTCATCTGTAGTGGCCTTTTTCACCTGACGAGGGGCTCATAGACAGCTCACAGGACATGGCTCAGAGTATTTATCTATAGCCCTTGAGAAGGAACTGAAGGGCTTTGTGCTTAATGAGGGCATTGTTGTCATTTGGTCTCCTTTGTTTTTCTTTGTTTCTACATGTTCTCACTTCTCTAATTTAACTTATTCTTTGGCTACAGTTTTCCCACAGACACAAGGCAGGCCGAGGACACGGGGGAGAGGCCCACAGGTCCTGCTCTGTAACAGTGGCTGCTGTAACAAATCACCACCTACAGACCTGAAATAACACAAACTTATTTGCTTACAGTTCTGAAGGTCAGAAGTCCAAAATGATCCTACTGGCTAAAACCAGGGGGCCCGCAAGGCTTCCTTCCTTCTGGACGCCCTAGGGCAGAATCTGCCTCCTCGCCTTCCCCAGGTTCTAGAAGCCGCCCGCATTCCTGGGCTCTCAAGCCCCTTCTCTGTCTTCGGGCCTCTGACTCGGACACTAACTCCCTTTTAGTCCTCTTTCGCTCTTTTATTTTTGGCCACGTGGCTTGTGGGATCCTACTTCCCAGACCAGGGATTGAACCCAGGTCCTCAGAAGGGGAAGCACAGAGTCCTCACCATTGGACCGCCAGGGAAATCCCAAACTTCTTTCACTTTTAAGGACCCTTGTGATTACATCGGACCCAGTTAGATAATCCGGGATAAGCTTGCCATCTTGAGAGCCTGGATTCAATCACAACTGTGAATTTCCTTTGCCATTTTCATGGGTTCTGGGAATTAGGATGTGAATGTCGTGTGTGTGTGCTTAGTCACGCAGTCGTGTCTGACTCTTTGTGACCATGTGGACTGTAGACCCCGGCCCTGGCCCTGTGGCTCTGGGGCCATGAGACGGTCAAGAGAAGCTTCCTGTTTGTTTCTCTTAGTGTATTGCCCTGTGGTCAATGCACACGTGGTCCTGGCCAAGGACAGAGTATCTGTGCATCTGAACACAGTGAATTTAGCGGCTCAGTTCACAGAAGAGCAGAATATCCCGCTCCCCTCCCAGCAGACCCCTCTGGTCCGTCCACGCCAGCCTCCCCTGGAGGGAGGAAGTGCTGAAGGAGAGTCATTTCCAGGTGGAAGAAGCGATGCGTTCAGCTCTGTCGCTGTTGAGAGTTCCCCTGTGGTCAGAGACCAGGACTCCGAGCTTTCCCCACTGTGGCCCAGGTTCCACCCTGGTGGGGGACCTGAGATCCCGCAAGCTGTGGGATGTGGCTCCCTCGAGAGTGGTCCAGCTCTGCAACGATGGACTTGGGGACAGAGACAGCCAGTGTGTACTTGTAAGCGGTAGGCGGGGGCCAGGGCTTCCTGGGTGGCGTCAGTGCTAGAATCCACCTGCCAGTGCAGGAGACGTAAGAGACCTGACTTCAACCCCTGGGTTGGGAAGATTCTCCTGGAGGAGGGTGTGGCAGCCCACTCCAACATCCTTACCTGGAGCATCCCATGGACAGAGGAGCCTGGCGGGCGACAGCCCATAGGGTTGCAAAGCGTTGGCCACGACGGGAGCACCCTAGCATGCACACACGCAGGTTGCGGCTGAGGGGGGCGTTGGGGCTACGGATAGGGATTTGGGACTCACTTCAGCAAGACCTGAAATCGCAGGAATGGAGAATCACTCTGCGGGTCGCTTACAAAGTGAGACGAGATGAAGGCCGGAGGGGCAGCCCTGGGCTCCCTCTGGCGGAGCTGCTCATGCCTGCTCAGCCTGGAGACCTCTCGTCCCCCCTTAGTGCCCAGGGCATCACACCCGTGGTGTGAAGTCAGCCGTGGGGGGCATCCTCACACTCCGGAAGCCGGAAAGCATTCCAAGCCAGAGTACTGAGCCTCCCCCAGAAGACTGGTTATTAGATCCTTAAGAACCCACCACTGTTCATACCCAGACTTAAAGAGACAGGAGAGAGAAGAGAACACAGCAGCCTCCGGGACAGAGTAGTCCAAGAGGAGGGCAGGCCAGATGAGAGCAGCGCTGAGGACAGGAAGGGAAGGGCCAGGAAATCAGCTGCGATCAGCAGTGTGGGGCGAAGGCCACGAAAGAGCCCGAGGCCGTGTCCCCGCGGGAGCCGGTGGGGACGCTGGACCAGGGAGAAGGTGGACGCGAGGCGTCGGCTGCGGGCTGGCCGGGACCTGGTCCGGTCCTGGCCGTCGGTCTGGTCCAGCTCCGAGGGGCAGGAGCTGTACTCTGGGATTCTGTTTTCCAGGTTATTTGTCCGTTCAAGGCCCAGGGTCCGTGCTGGGCCGAGAGCGGGGGTCGGTGACCGTGCGGTGTCATTACGACTCGGGATGGGAGACCTACAGGAAGTGGTGGTGCCGGGGAGCCAGGTGGGACCTCTGCAGAATCCTGGTGAAAACCGAAGGATCAGGCCAAGCAGTGAAAAGAGACCGCGTGTCCATCGAGGACAATCAGGGAAACCGCTCGTTCACCGTGACCATGCAGGAGCTCCGGCAGGACGACGCAGACGCGTACTGGTGCGGGATCGAGAGGGTTGGAACGGACCTGGGGGCTCAAGTGAAAGTGACCGTTGACCCAGGTAAGAACTGCCTCGTCTGCCCTGCGGGGCCCTGGCGCTCAGGACTGGAGAACAGCATCTGAGAATAAGGGTGCGCGAGAGCGAGAGCGAGGGACGGATGGGTGGGGAGGAGGGAGAGACCAAGCGGAGCTTCGCATCCCAGCCCCGCTGCCCCGGGGCCTCTCCGAGGCACCTGCCGCGATGTCCCCGAGCCTCGCTCTAGGAAGTGGTCCGTCCACCTCCGGTCGTCACAGCCGGGACCTGTCGTTACACAGAGGGGCAGGGGAGACTCTGGGGGTCCCCAGGGGATCCTAGTGCTGAGCCCCAGGAGCCCAGCCAGTCCAGGGTGCTCCCGTGCCTCCGCTGTCTGGGGACCAGGCTGCTCACATATATCATCTTTGTCGTTTCTCAGAAAGGAGGCGTCTCTCTCCTTCCTCCCCATCACTCCTCACTGTTTCTCTGGAAAGGGTCCTCTTACCCACCAGCCTTCCGGAGGCCCCTTCGCTCTTTTTGCTACTCAGTTGCCAAGCTGGGTCCAACTCTTTGCGACCCCGTGGACCGCAGCGCGCCGGGCGCCCCTGGCCCTCACCATCTCTTGGAGTTTGCCCAAGTCCATTGAATCAGTGATGCGATCTCAATAACTAGATGCTCCATTTCCAGAGCCCTCTGGAAACACTGTTCTTGAGCTCTGTCTGTCCTGGCGCTGAGCACAAAGGACCAGGGATCGCCTCCCTGCCCCAACCAAACATTCCACTGAGGGTGTGATCTTTCTCTCTTCCCAGTGCTTGCTCCTGTTTACTTTTTAAAATTCTTTTGTTTAAACTGGAATACAACTTTTTATTTTAAGATTTTATTTTACTGAAGTATAATTGAGGTACAGTGCTCTGTTCATTTCTGCTGTACAGCCAAGTGATTCCATCATGCATATATACATATCTACATTCTTTTACTTTTTTACAAATTTTAATTAGAGGATAATTGCTTTACCATGTTGGGTTGGTCTCTTCTGTGGAGTGAAGCAAACCAGCGGCAGGCGTGCACACGTTCCCCTCCCTCCTGGACCTCCCGCCCATCAACCCCTCAGCCCGCCCCCCAGGTTATGGAAGAGCGCCGGCCCCACCCCCGTGGGCTAAGCACAGCGGCTTCCGCTAGCTATTGTGGGCACGGAGGAAGGCGTGGATTAGGAGATCAGGACTGATGTATTTACACCCCTATTTATTAACATATATACACCCCTATTTAATTTTTATTTCTTTTTGCCACACCTGGATGGTGGGAGGTTGACTGTGTGTTCAGATGAGTCCAGAGACGGAGAGAGGCCAGAGGCACTCCCTCCAGAGAGAGGAAGCCCTGACCCAGGGGACACGGGGTCTCCCGGGAGGGCTGGGGGCGTGGGGGCCTGACGAGGGGAGCGCGCACCCCCGGTCTGTGCCGACAACCTGTGGCCGACTTCGCCTGTGTCTAGCAGTTGCTCTGATGGCACCAGGAAACCAACCGGGGTCAAAGACCACCAGTCTTCCCGTGACCTTCTCCGGCCCCTACGTCAGGTGAGTAGCTGGGCTCCTTTTTCCTGGGGCCTCCCCTATGGGGCCGTGGAGCCTCGGGCGGTCAGCGTCAGAGCCAAGGCCGGAAGCCCACCTACCGCGCCCCCCACACCCGCGTCCCTCCCCCTGCTACGTCTTCCCGTTCAGGCCCGCCGGACGGCTCCCTGTAAGCATCCCTGAGGGAGGGAGGGAGGTCGGCAGGTCCTCTGCCCACTCAAGAAGACAGCGCTGATGCCCTCGTGGGTGCCAAGGGAGACGAGACTCAAGTCTCCAGGCTTTGGGGAGGGTGGCTGAGTGCCTTAGAGCCTGCAGTGGGGGGCGCAGTGAGGACAGGGCCAGCCTGGCAGGGCCGGCCGG